>CAUDMG010003106.1:540000-1105000 GCA_958450375.1 Homarus gammarus
AGATGGTTCTGTGTTTGACTGCTGTGTGTTTCAACCTTGTAAATATCCTACCTAACCTAACCTATCCTAACCTAACCTAACCCTACCTATCCAAACATAACGCTACCTATCCTAACCTAACCCTACCTAACCTAACCTAACCCAACCTAACCTAACCTAACCTAACCCAACCCAACCTAACCTAACCTAACCTAACCCAACCTATCCTAACCTAACCCAACCTATCCTAACCTAACCCAACCTATCCTAACCTAACCCAACCTATCCTAACCTAACCCAACCTATCCTAACCTAACCCAACCTATCCTAACCTAACCTAACCCAATCTATCCTAACCTAACCCAACCTATCCTAACCTAACCCAACCTTTCCTAACCTAACCCAATCTATCCTAACCTAACCCAATCTATCCTAACCTAACCCAACCTATCCTAACCTAACCTAACCTATCCTAACCTAACCCAACCTAGCCTATCCTAACCCAACCTATCCTAACCAAACCCAACCTATCCTAACCTAACCCAACCTATCCTAACCTAACCCAACCTATCCTAACCTAATCTTGTGTGATGGAAGTCGTTTGTATCATCTCGTTTATAAATTAAGATTACAGGCGATTCAGAGTGCAAGAGTGAATGAGCAATATTTGTTAATGATGAGCTGTAAGTTGTCAAGGTTAACTTAGTGACGCTGAGATATTCACTACAAAAGGTGACAAAAATACACTAAAAATATTGATTTCCAAATTATAAGCAAAACCCAATGTCAAAAATCCAAACCAATAAATTTTTTCATGAATTTCCAAAAAAACACGATTTTCAGAAGTCCATTAAAAATAAAAACTCGTATTCCAAAAGCCGGTGAATAAAAATCTAAGAAGAAACTGGAATTAATATTGTCAAGAAAAAACATTAAAACTCAATCCAATCTTACCTAACAAAAAGAAAAATCATGACAAAAATGTATCCCTAAATAAAATTCCGCTAAAAACACCTGGATTTAAAACTGTTTTCATCTTAAACAGAAAAATTACAGACCACAGATCGATTCAGAAGACACGAGTTTCAAAGAGCCAATCGAGACTTAAACACCATCTTATCTTTAAACCTAATAACACAACAATAAAACAGAAATAAAACTAAACCAAAAACATGATAAAACACAACAATAAAACAGAAATAAAACCATACCAAAAAAACATAATAAAACAACAAAACAGAAATAAAACTAAACTAAAAACTAATAAAACAAAAATAAAACAAATAAAACTAAACGTAAAATAGAAATAAAACTAAACCAAAACTAAAACAACAATAAAACAAATAAAACTAAACCCAAAACATAATAAAACACAACAATAAGACGAAAATAAACCAAACTAAAACATAATAAAACACAGCACTAAGACGGAAATAAAACTAAACCCAAACCACCCTAACGCTCCCCTAAGATCACTTGTTTTGTTGCACATGTTGCCAACAATTTGTGTATGTGAGAGAGTGTTGAGTCACCCCCTTATTTACTTCTCACCCCCCCCCCCCCATACTCTCTCTCTCTCTCTCTCTCTCTCTCTCTCTTTCCACTCCCATTTTGTCTCCATGAGTCGGTGTATGTAAGTTCAATGACCATGTGTGTGTAAATGAGCGCACTGAGTAACGTGTGTGTGTGTGTGTGTGTGTAAATGACCATTGTACTGAGTGACTAATGCGCCGGTGTATGAGTAGTGAGTGACCATGCGGCGGTGTATGAGTGCGCTGAGTGACCATGCGGCGGTGTATGAGTGCGCTGAGTGACCATGCGGCGGTGTATGAGTGCGCTGAGTGACCATGCGGCGGTGTATGAGTGCGCTGAGTGACCATGCGGCGGTGTATGAGTGCGCTGAGTGACCATGCGGCGGTGTATGTGTGCGCTGAGTGACCATGCGTCGGTGTATGAGTGCGCTGAGTGACCATGCGGAGGTGTATGAGTGCGCTGAGTGACCATGCGGAGGTGTATGAGTGCGCTGAGTGACCATGCGTCGGTGTATGAGTGCGCTGAGTGACCATGCGTCAACAAGAGGCGAACACCTCGACCATATTATTATCACGCATCATTTCTCCAGGAACGAGGTAACTTCTGTCGCTTCCTACACCGTCTTCTGTCACTTCCTCGCTCTCTGTCTACCCGTCCATATTGTCTTTATTCACTACATCCCCGTTTATCGTCTCGTTATTCACTACATCCCCGTTTACCGTCTCGTTATTCCTCGTTTACCGTCTTGTTACTCGTTTACCGTCTCGTTATTCACTTCATCCCCGTCTACCGTCTCGTTACTCCTCGTTTACCGTCTCGTTACTCCCCGTTTACTTCTCGTTACTCCCCGTTTACTATCTCGTTACTCCCCGTTTGCCGTCTCGTTACTCCTCGTTTACCGTCTCGTTATTCATTACATCCCTGTTTACCGTCTCGTTACTCACTACATTACCGTTTACCGTCTCGTTACTCCCCGTTTACCGTCTCGTTACTCAACCTGCAGATGTTACCGTCACTACCACAACTCCACCACTAGTCTCGCCTTCACTACCACCATTTACACTGTCAACCAAAATCATCATCTATCTTTCCTCCTCTACCACCATCGTCTTCATCGTCATCGTCATTATCGTCGTCGTCATCTTCATCATTATCGCCACCAATCATCACTAACGCCATTAACAATACTACCACTGCCATCCACCAACCCCACCACCATCAACCACCCACCACCAACCACTACTACCACTATCCACCACCACCAGCATCATCATCACCGGCAGCATCTTTCCGAGCCATTTACTTCACCGCTTCGACTACTCTGAGATCGCTGTCGCCTTAAGGTAACGTATAAGAACACATTATAAAACACTTTTTACCTTCTCACATCCGTTTAATTCTACGTCTTCCGCACTGGCTTAATGTCCCCTGACGCTCTTTATCTAACACTAACATCTATCAAAGTCGACTGCAAGTTTTAATTGTATCTATCAAGGTGCGACACAGTCAATAAAACTGTTGCCTCACGCTGTGGTATTCTCTCAGGCAATGGCTCATATGTAGATGCATTTCTCCAGGGAGTTTTAAGAGGCAGGTGCAAATATATTAGGGATGAATATATATATATATATATACACGTGTATGTATAGTATGTGTACGTTAGCGTAAACACATTCCTCGAAAGTATGTATGTGTGTGTGCATGTGTGTGTGTATGTGTATGTGTTCATGTATACTGACATAAATATTCTCATTTAAATCTAAAAATTACACAAGAGATACACACTGCCATTCACACAAACACCCTAACCCAACACACACACACACACACACACACACACACACAAAATATTATCTGCAATTAAAGAAATTTTAGAATTTTAGAAGCATTCTCCATGACTCCTCTTAACCCCTCGAGTACGATGACTTAACCCCTCGAGTACGATGACAACTACATGAGTACGATGACTTAACTAAAGGAGTACGATGACTTTAACTCCTTGAATATGATGACATTAAACCCTTGAGTACGATGACCTATTCCTCAAGAAAGCGTTTCAGTCATTGTACTCAAGGGGTTAAACTAAGCCATCGTACATTATTTCCAGACATTACAAGATATAAAAGCCAGTTATTATAATTCTTATTCAGTAATTAATAGATAACGCTTAAAACTTACGTATTTCTTTTTAATACAACAAAAATACAACACTCACAAGGTAGAAGCAATAAATTTCATACACCTTATATAAATAATATTATAGGACAAAATTCTACTTATTATATTTTGTATTTCATATATTAAAGATTACATTTCTGTGTTATGAACCTAGAGATACAAGTACCAGTACATATAAGAATTACATAAAAATTACAAGACTCATAAAGACATAGACACGAGTATCAGAACACATTAAACTACATAATCGTTACACATAAAACCTACATAAACATTACACATAAAAACTACATAAACACTACAAATAAAAACTACATAATCGTTACACATAAGACCTACATAAACACTACAAATAAAAACTACATAAACACTACAAATCCCTTAAGCAGCAGAGCACATGACAACAACTTACCCTTAGGTTCATGTCCTACAAATGATAAATACTACATTAAACTATTATTACTTCATTTACCGTCAAATAAAACTGCTTACTTCATCTTCACTACAAAAAGCTCACAATGTACCTAGTTACAGCAAAAGACCAAAGTACAGCAGGTTAGATAAAAAGTGCAGTAGGTTAGATAAAAGTTACAGTAGGTTAGATAAAAGTTACAGTAGGTTAGATAAAAAGTACAGTAGCTTAGATAAAAATTACAGTAGGTAGACTAATCCTATGGAACCTTAAACTAACAGGTATCAATCTCTATATCAGGTGAACTGTAGACCATAAACTTATTTACTCTTGTGGTAAAGTTCATTAAGTATTATTATTATCATCATTATTATTATTATTATTATTATTATTATTATTATTACTACTACTACTACTTGCACCACACAGACAAAGTCGACTGCACATACAGTGTTGTGTCCGGCACACCGCCCCGGGCCCCGCCACGGTCAGCGAGCATCCCCAAAAATACAAAAACACTCACAATATTTTAATCCATTTCAATAAATAACCGAACGGAATATATACAGCGATTTTATAGCTGTTTCACACAATATAATATGTAAGCACTAATACATATGCCATCATATATTCAAATAAAAATTAAAAACACATTGAAAAGTATTAAAATTAATTGTGTAGTGTGGAACATAACTATCTAGTTTACAACCAATAAAGTAGTTCATCCGTGCAATTATGTCAAACACCACAACATGTACAAACACGTCCATATCTTGATGCTTGTCACTCCCAACCCATAATGTTCAAGGTTTATTTTAATGTTCCTCTTAAATGACTCATGAAAACGAATCGAATTGACTCTGCAACAAAGATTGATTCTCTCTGGTTCCTGACTTATTTTTCCCATTACCTGGTAACTTGAGACAGTACTGAAGCCACTCACTTACGATATGACCTAAAGATGTATTCTCAGACATCCGTAATTAAATTTTCCTCTCTTTCTTTTGGTACGAAAATTAATCTTAACCGGGTACTGAGACCACTAAGACCAGATTAATTTTCCCATATCCATTTGGCGAAAGAAAAAAAAACATATAAAAAAATGTCTCTCTTTTTATTCTCAAACACATGTTCTATGATTAGTCAAATGGTCTTCAATATAACACAAGGCACCCCCCAGCTTACGTTATGTTGCATTATGTCAAGCTGGTATAACTTTTTTTTTAATAAACTGGATACGTCATAGAGGATGTATTTCCTTGTGGCACGAAGAATCTGATCATCTGTTTAACCCCTTGAGAATAATGATTTAACCCCGCAAACGATGACTGACCTCCGAGAACAATATCATTTGACTTAAGGGAACAGGTCATCGTATTCAACGGGTTAGGATATCATCGGATTAAATCACTCTATTCAAGGGGTTAAGTCATTATATCGAGATAAATGAGATACCTTACATATCGGGCTAATTAACTGTCTGTGGTTGGGACAGCACTAAAGGGATTAAGGGGTCAATTTAGGGGTTAAGGGGTCAATTTAGGGGTTAAAGGATCATGTTAGGGGTTAAGGGGTCATTTTTGAAGTTAAGGGGTTATTTTGGGGGTTAGGGGTCATTTTAGGGGTTAAGGGGTCATTTTAGAAGTTAAGGGGTAATTTTAGGGGTTAAGGGGTTATTTTAGGGATAAAGGGGTCATTTTAAGGGTTCCAGGAGACGATAAAGGGACACAAAAACTACTACCAGTATCACGTTAACTGTGACCCTTTAAGTTGACCCTTACGCTAGGTACAAAAATAAATCTTCCCAATACAGGTGGATTTTTGTTTAGGTTAGGTTAGGTTAGGTTAGGTTAGGTTAGGTTAGGTTAGGCTAGGTTAGGTTGGGTTGGGTTGGGTTGGGTTGGGTTGGGTTGGGTTCATCGTACTCAAGAATGAAGATATACCCAAGCGGTAATCCATGATACTCAAGGGCTTAAAATCTTGTACTCAGCATTAGTTCATCGAGTTACGAGAATTAAAACATTGTACTCAAGGCATTATATAAAGAATACTCAAGAGAAAGGATTCATCATACTCAGAAGGTGGTAACGGTAGGAATATACTGTACAGTACCGCCCCTCTCAGCCCAGGACGTATAAAAGGTGTTTGGTCTTGTTCCCAAATTAAAAGCCACTGTCAACCATTAGGAGCCTTTACATAACAAGCGTTGTGTATCCGCCGTGAGAGAGTTAAAGTAGAATGAATGAATACAAATTAGGTATATATACGAGGCCAACGGGAGTATATGGCTGCTGTCTAACTTGTCTTCCTGCGGCTTAATGCTCTCTCTCTCTCTCTCTCTCTCTCTCTCTCTCTCACACACACACACACACGTCTCGTCACGCCATGATAACAACACCCGCCCACCTTTTTCCAAGAATTATATATATATTTTTTTACGTTTACATTCATTCCAGTATTATTTTATATATTTATGAATTTCTTATGAACAAAAAATACACAAAAAATAGAGAATTATGATAAAGTATTTTTTTTTTAATAGTAAATAACTCCAGTATTTTCGAAACTTAGCGTCCTACTTGAGCACCTTGGCGTTACACCTGTTGAGAAATAGTTAGAGAACTGTGTATCTAGTTGTCAATGTTAGGTTACCTGTTAACACCTTCATTCTCAGGGACAATTTTTAACCTTTGCTGCATTACTTTTAATTTTATGATAAATGTTAAAACCTTATTTTTTATTTATTTTTTTTTTGGTTGGGGGGTGGGGGGTGGTGGGGGGTGGAGGGGTGGGGGGTGGAGGGGTGGGGGGTGGAGGGGGGGGGGGGTGGAGGGGGTGGGGGGTGGGGGGTGGGGGTGGGGGGTGGGGGGTTATCAACATTTGCTCCCTGTAACAAACAAAAAAATCGACCCTCAAGTCCAACAAAAAATAAAATAAAATCAATAAAAAATAATAAAAATTCCAGATGAAACAACCACTACTAACACCTAAACTAGGGTGACAGTCAAATGACCAACTTACATACAGTCATAATATCCCCATAAGGAAGGCGAGAATAAACTTTGATGTGTGGAAGAATAATTATTTTGGAATACTTTTAAATAATACACAGAAGTATAATAGCATTTGATTCTTAAGTGATGTAACGAAGACTTCATGACTTTGTTCTTGAATAATGAACAGAACTGTTCTTTACCTGTAGAAGACAATGAAGAACAATGAACAGTGTTTTTATTTGTAGAAAGACAATGAAGAAGAGTGGAAAACAGTGGACAGTGAAATTTACCTGTAGAAGACAATGAAAAACAATGAACAGTGGTTTTGTACCAGTAGAAAACAATGAAAAACAATGAACAGTGGTTTTGTACCAGTAGAAAACAATGAAGAACAATGAACAGTGATTTTGTACCAGTAGAAAACAATGAAGAACAATGAACAGTGATTTTTTACCTGTAGAAAACAATGCAGAAAAATAAATCAGCGTCAAGAGGTGTCACTTTTTACCACGACAAAGAGTATATAACACATGAAGCTGAGGGGAGACATATAACTCGTTTTAAATGGCAATAATTTACACATATAATTAAGGGTTGTGTATTAATTTATGACGATAGCTGATTGACGAGACGCTATGTTCTTTATTATTTATGTGCGTTAGCTCTACGAAAGCCTTTACTGACATACTGACTCACTCCCGAGCTAACACAGTTTTTTTTATTGATTATATATACATATATAATTCCGATGATAGATATAAGAGACCATATCTATAATTTCTGATGCGTTTTGTAGCTCTATGAATGTCTAGCTTATAAGAAAGAATGAATGAATGAATGAATGGTTTTCTAAAGATGCTGAACGAGAAGTTGTTTTCCTCCTACCGGTGTTAATCCCGCCCTCATCTGATCCTCACCCCCCCCTCCACCACTTCCTATCTATAACACAAACACCGCGGCTAAATCCCTATCTATAACACAAACACCGGGGCTAAATCCCTATCTATAACACAAACACCGGGGGCTAAATCCCTATCTATAACACAAACACCGGGGCTAAATCCCTATCTATAACACAAACGCCGGGGCTAAATCCCTATCTATAACACAAACACCGGGGGTAAATCCCTATCTATAACACAAACACCGGGGCTAAATCCCTATCCACAACACAAACACCGGGGGTAAATCCCTATCTATAACACAAACACCGGGGCTAAATCCCTATCCACAACACAAACACCGGGGGTAAATCCCTATCTATAACACAAACACCGGGGCTAAATCCCTATCCACAACACAAACACCGGGGCTAAATCCCTATCTATAACACAAACGCCGGGGCTAAATCCCTATCTATAACACAAACACCGGGGCTAAATCCCTATCTATAACACAAACACCGGGGCTAAATCCCTATCCACAACACAAACACCGGGGTAAATCCCTATCTATAACACAAACACCGGGGCTAAATCCCTATCCACAACACAAACACCGGGGGTAAATCCCTATCTATAACACAAACACCGGGGCTAAATCCCTATCTATAACACAAACACCGGGGCTAAATCCCTATCCACAACACAAACACCGGGGCTAAATCCCTATCTATAACACAAACACCGGGGCTAAATCCCTATATAACACAAACACCGGGGCTAAATCCCTATCTATAACACAAACACCGGGGCTAAATCCCTATATAACACAAACACCGGGGCTAAATCCCTATCTATAACACAAACACCGGGGCTAAATCCCTATCCACAACACAAACACCGGGGCTAAATCCCTATCTATAACACAAACACCGGGGCTAAATCCCTATCCACAACACAAACACCGGGGGTAAATCCCTATCTATAACACAAACACCGGGGCTAAATCCCTATCTATAACACAAACACCGGGGCTAAATCCCTATCCACAACACAAACACCGGGGCTAAATCCCTATCTATAACACAAACACCGGGGCTAAATCCCTATATAACACCAACACCGGGGCTAAATCCCTATCTATAACACAAACACCGGGGCTAAATCCCTATATAACACAAACACCGGGGCTAAATCCCTATCTATAACACAAACACCGGGGCTAAATCCCTATCCACAACACAAACACCGGGGCTAAATCCCTATCTATAACACAAACACCGGGGGTAAATCCCTATCTATAACACAAACACCGGGGCTAAATCCCTATCTATAACACAAACACCGGGGCTAAATCCCTATATAACACAAACACCGGGGCTAAATCCCTATCTATAACACAAACACCGGGGCTAAATCCCTATCTATAACACAAACACCGGGGCTAAATCCCTATCTAACACACAAACACCGGGGCTAAATCCCTATATAACACAAACACCGGGGGCTAAATCCCTATCTATAACACAAACACCGGGGGCTAAATCCCTATCAATAACACAAACACCGGGGCTAAATCCCTATCAATAACACAAACACTCAAATAAAACTGCCAGTACACTCGGGTTTAATGATGAATAAACCAATGAATTCAAATAACCTTTTATCAAGGTGTATATTCCGTGTATCTGTGCCATCATCAGGTAAGGCTGGGAATGTATAGTTTATAATCCAGCTATCCTATAAATCATCGCCCGGGTGAAAATTCAATGGATCATTTGCGTATCTTCAACGAGTGAGCAGCAAAATAAACTCATTCATCCTCCCACCCGCGTTATACCTTGGCGCCCACGACCAAGAAATGCCTTTGAAAACCACTGAATGCTTGTAGTAATAATAATAATAATAATAATAATAATAATAATAATAATAATAATAATAATAATGGCGTATTTATTATTATTATCATTACAAAAATCATTCCATTTTTATTATTATTATTATTATTATTGTTATTGTTATTCCTGATAATTTGATAAGTACATGACAATATGGTGTCATATTACAATAAATGCCACAATATAAAATCGTTTAAAATTCCAATATGTACAATACAGTACACTGGTCACTGTAAAACAATTATATTTTCGGTGGCTGGAATATTTAATAAAAAAATATACAAAACAAACCACATGACTACCTAAGACCTCACTACATTAACGTGGAATTAATATACAGTATTAGAATAGAACGTGGTAAGGTCAGGTCAGGTCAGGTCAGGTCAGGTCAGGTCAGGTAAGGTAAGACTAATTTAGGTTTGGTTAGGTTAGATATCCAAGGCATTAAATATTCCGATATTGAAACATTATCATCTGTCTATGAAAAAAAAGCAATTCGTTACACTGGATATTAATTTTGATTATTTTTTTTTAAAGGAGACAGCCAACGTAATACTTATTAACACACTGGGGAAAAAATAAACTCAAATACCAAAGTTGAGACGAATACCGAGAAACATTGTTTTTTTTCGTATTTCAAAAAGACTTGGAAGAATACGATAAACGAAGGAGGTGGAGAATAAGGCAACGAAGATGAGAAATACGACAAATTGACAAGTATCAGAGCGAGGAAACGAAGACAGGGAAACAAGAAAGAAGAAAATGAATAAAGGCACTGGAGTAGAAGAAAGAAAGAAAGAAAGAAAAACTATATAAATAAGAAAACGACAAAGAAGAAGAAAGACGAAACTATTTGAAAAAGAGGAAGAAAACAATGATGAAGAAGAAAGGGAAAAATAAGATATTATTGTAATGGAATAAGTTGAAGACAAAGAGGAAACAAGAGGAAGAAGAAAAAGGATAAACACACACACACACACACACACACACACACACACACACACACACACACACACACACGCGCGCGCGCGCGCGCGCGCCAAGAGAAATAAAAACCTGAGAATAAATGCTCCTTTTTTTAATAAGCTATAAAGTTACCTAATGAGCCAGAAATGTGTGTCCTGAAGTAAGTAATATCGCTCACCAGTGTCGTCTTTGGGGGGGGGGGAGGAGGTTGAAGTATCATTACATACATACATACATACATACATACATACATACACACATACATACACACATACATACATACATACATACATACATACACACATACATACACACATACATACATACATACCTACATACATACATACATACATACATACATACATACACATATATCCACCACACACACACACACTCATCTATCCACTCATCACCCACGTTACAAATATATACGTGTGTGTGTGTGTGTGTGTGTGTGTGAACAGAAGCATACACAAACAACATCTATCATAAGAGTGTAGTCATAATAATTACAGAATAAACATATAACTTCGTCACGTGTCAACACCAACAACACAACACAACGCAATACAACAAACACAACACAAACACAATACAACATAACACACAAAACATCACAACGCAACACAGTACCACATAACAAAACACAACACAGTACCACACAACACAGTACCACAAAACACAACACAACACAGTACCACACAACACAGTACCACACAACACAACACCACACATCACCACACAACACATCAGTGAGTTAGTCGCGGCCCCGTGTACAGCGGAAGGTTCTCTGGTTTATGTGCAATTTTGTGTTAGTTTGTAATATCCTGATTAATTAAATGCTCGACATTTTATCCCGACATTGCAACACTCCTACCCCCCCCCCCCCCCACGAGACCTCCTACTACAGCCTAGCACTGACGGAGGTGTTGACTGTGCCAGCTTATGTTTATTATCATTAGTAGTAGTAGTAGTAGTAGTAGTAATTGTATAGGTAGACCAACATGGAATAGTATGTTAGGTAATGCTGTTATTATTATTATTATTATTATTATCATTATTATTATTATTTATTATTATTATTATTATTATTATTATCATCGGTGGACAACATCGACTAAAATGCGTTTTCTTTAAAGTCAATTGATAAGCATGGGCTGAGATGTCGATTCTGTGATGTGACAATAAGTTTTTGCTGTGCCCCGACTAACACTAACTTAATATGAGAGGGAAAATATATTGCGACCGTCAGCTAACGCATACTGACTGAGATATTATGTGGGAGACAATGTTTATTTTACACCTGTCAGCCACTAAGTGAGATACGGATGTTGTGATATGACTAACATTATTCTATTTTCTGTACAAGTTAACGTGTCTTTAACTTGGACAGGTTTTGATGTTATTATGCTATCAGTCTTTAACATCAGGGAAGTAAGGTTCCTATGTGTCGCCAGTAACATGTAAAACTTTACTGATTAATTCTCCGCATCTCTAGGACCAGACGAGTGAACACTACCAAAGGTGACCAAAACCCGCGCCGCCCCACACCAAACAACATAACTGGACAAAACTGAGGAAAACAATGAATACCGAACTCATCTAAGATCCTGTTGTGTTATATTTACACACAAGTTTGGGCTAAAATACACCGCTATATCATATAGTTATCATGTTGGCAGAGTCTTGTGGGACAAACACAGACAAGTATACGGAGAACCACTGTTTATAGATCCTCTCTCATGGGAGACTAGAAAACACTATATAGTGACTCCCCGACAGCAACACTAAATAGTTCAAACTAATTACAATTAATCATATTTTCAGACATTAAAGAAAAAAACATAACTGGAGACCATCCCAATTTCACCAATTATGGGGTTAATTATGACAAGGGCCTATTATGACGGGGCTCCAATCCTAATGTTTAAGTTAGATTGAGGTCCAGGAGCTCTGAGGTTCATTAGATCAGTCACCAAGAGATAATATTAAGGGCACAGCTTTAGAGAGTTAGGGGCCCCTTAAAAGCCCCGAGGGGCGCCACCTGGCGATGATGATCCTGTTGGGGAAAACCTGCTTAAATTTTAGAGATAGGTTCCCTTTAGTGGTCTATGACGTAGTAAACACAAGAGAATAATATTTAAAGAACAGTTTCCTAAGTTTGAAAGATGTAACTCCTTCAGAGATAATCTGGAGGGGATGGTATTGAGAGAACAGGTCCTTAAAGTTTGAACATACAAGCCTCAAGATAATGTTAATTTGGTTAAATATCCTTAAATGTTAGAAGCAGGATCCCTTCAAGGACCAAAGATGGACGAGATTAAATGTCAAATATACAATCTCTCAACATATTGATAACACCTTGACTTTACTATGTCACTTGAGGAACACCTAGAATTTTAATAGGGCATCGTAAGGCTTCTTCAGTTGAAGATATTCAAAAGAATGTAAATATTATTTTCCCTCCCTCTTTCCACGACGTAGTATACAGAGAAAACCCCCGAAGATTTTGGGAGTAGAAGCCCTTGAGAGGCCTGAGAGGGCGGTCACCTGGCGATGATGAGTGTGTGTGTTCACCTGTCCCCGCACAGGTGGTGGGCCAGCGGTCATGTTGCTGATATAATGGCTGGGTTCGAACCCCTAATGACTCTCTCCCTCAACCCCCACTTTCACTCACATTCACAATATTTATGTACGTGGAAGGACACAGTTAACCAGTCATCTGGGATGTGACTGGGTCCAGTTGTGGCTCCACCGTGACAGTCCAACCAGTAGAAGTAAATGATTTACACATTGTAAAATTCAGGTGAAAATTTAATTGAGTTATAAAAAACCCAACTACACACTGTCATGAGTACACTTACGGGGATATGAAGACAGTCAACGGGGGTATACAAGTGATTTACAGAGTACAACCTTTAATAACATATAAAACATTGAGTGGTGAAGCAATCTGTGATGGGGATGATAATGACAGTAAACTTGGATAACTTAATCATGTTTAGTTACCAACAAAATTCCCTCGACACCTTAAGCAATATCTAGCATCAACTTGAGGGTCACGTAATATAGGTAAGGTGACTTGGTATTTTAATATCTATTTACTCACATTGTTCTTGGTATTAGAGTGGTTTTTCATGTTGCTTTTAGGACATAATTCAATATAAACATGAGCGTCCAGCAGGTAATCACATACAAGAGCTAACAGTAGATGCCAGATATTGCCAAGTGTGGAGGCAGAGTTCTCCCCAGCAGCTGTACTACGACATGTAAATCCTCCCTTATAAATTAATACACAGATATTCTCTTTACATCATTGATAGGTAAACAGGTTAGAGGATCACTGCTAACAGTCCAATGGAAATAAATAATCTAAACTATACAACTAAACAAACAAACAAACAAAACACGAGGCCAACAACACCCGTACAGCTGGCTCAGGGTCGACTTACACACATGATACACCTGCAAGACACAACACCCGTACACCTGGCTCAGGGTCGACTTATACACATGATACACCTGCAAGACACAACACCCGTACACCTGGCTCAGGGTCGACTTATACACATGATACACCTGCAAGACACAACACCCTTACAGCTGGCTCAGGGTCGACTTATACACATGATACACCTGCAAGACACAACACCCGTACACCTGGCTCAGGGTCGACTTACACACATGATACACCTGCAAGACACAACACCCGTACACCTGGCTCAGGGTCGACTTATACACATGATACACCTGCAAGACACAACACCCGTACACCTGGCTCAGGGTCGACTTACACACATGATACACCTGCAAGACACAACACCCGTACACCTGGCTCAGGGTCGACTTACACACATGATACACCTGCAAGACACAACACCCGTACACCTGACTCAGGGTCGACTTACACACATGATACACCTGCAAGACTTAGCCAGCTGTTAGTGGAATACGAGTTAATGATATACACTATACACAGTTTACTTACCTCTTACCTGAGTAACTAAAATAAAAATCAAGGGCTTGGATTCGTAATTGATTTATTATTTCTAAATTCAAGTCAGCGCTAATTTGTATTTGTAATTAATGAAAAAAATAGTCTAGGTATTTTTTAGTCATCTCCGAAGTGAATGGGTCGCGTTTATCACGTAAATAACTGAAAAATTTGTGTAAATAAATGTAAAATACGTGTAAATAAATTATATACAGGATGTGTAAATACACAAACTATACGCGTAAATAAATGGAAAATACGTGTAAATAAATAAAAAACACGCATAAATAAAACGAAGAAATACGTGTAAATAAATTTAAAAATAAGCGTAAAAAATACGTGTAAATATATGAAAAATACGCTTAGGATTGCCTCAGTATACCTCAGTAAGTTAGACACACATTTACCTGTAAGGAAAGAGACACTAATTATCCCCAGGTGGAGGTACAGTAAGTGGGAGCCTGTAACTCATTATCATTGTTGGTTGTGTTTCAGGAGACAAAAATACGATACATCATTAATTATACATGAAAAATCTGGCCACGGACGCCACTGCCAGCACTAGTTTGAATACTGAGTTCATGTGAGGATATGTCATGGACGGACAGACAGAAATTCTCACATGGACGGGTGCAGGGCTACATGGACAGATGGACGGTAGGAGACAGACGTACTGACGGATACCTAGACGTACTGACGGACGCGTGGTCGCATTGACGTTAAAAAATTGGAAGGGTCGGAAAAGAGGTGGAAGAGGTGCTAAAAATATGACTAAATTAGTTTGTATTAATTTACTTCATACACAAATAAATATCTGCTAATTGGGTTACATACAGCTAGACTCTGTAAATATATAAATAAATAAAAATATGTACACTAGTGGGTAAATAAATAACTACTGTAATTAGTTGATTATCTGGGCTACATACAACTAATTTATGTTAAATTTGTAAATTATTTAAAAATAATAGAATATGTGAATAAATAATTATGTTGTACGTGCTAAATTATCATTACCTTTATTATTATTATTATTATTATTATTACCGTTATTATTATTATTACCGTTATTATTATTATTATTATTATTATTATTATTATTATTATTATTATTATTATTATTTTTATTATTATTACCGTTATTGTTATTATTATTATTATTATTATTATTATTATTATTATTATTATTATTATTTTTATTATTATTACCGCTATTGTTATTATTATTATTATTACCGTTATTATTATTATTATTATTATTATTATTATTATTATTTACAATACAAAAACAAGTTATCCTTAAAGAGGTGTCAGGTTATGGAATCGAACCAGGGTACTAAACATTACATTTTAAGTTCTGAAACCACCGCCCCGCCACACCTCCCATGTGGAAGCCTCACGGAAATACTGATTACCGACGAAATGAGTCGTTTACCATAATTCAGGTTGGTGCCCTTTAAATATCGCCCGACTCAGACGCTTTTCATCACACGGTCTCCTGAAGATCGATGACCAAATTACAGACAAGCTAAGACAAATAGAGGTTAATGTTGTTACCCAAGAATCGTGGGAGGTAATGATCGTGTGGCGATATTTAAGAGGTCATACCAGCCTGGTCATAGAGCCACCTCGAAGGCTATTCCGGGATCAATCAACCATCTCTGGGTTAAGATCATCAGAGAATCCTATGTTAAAATTTTCTCTTTACAAGGAGGAGAGGGAGTTAGTCCTGGTGGAAGATGTCACCACTTACACATTAGTTTACGATTCTAAATAGTTTTGGGCAACACGTGTTTATGGAGACTAAAATCCATCCAAATGAAAGAAAAATAATTAAAATTTGTCTTTTCTAATGTTTAGTTTGTTTATTTCAGTGAGCTTTCCCGTGTCTCGTTATCGTTGTGTCAGTACAATAACTACAATTACAAGAACATTTTGGCTGTTAGTGAACCAGGTAGTTAGATGCATCCTCACAATTTCATCCTAAAGAAAAAAACATTAAAAATCTTCAACAATCCGGTAGAATACTTGCGAAATTTCGACGCCATTTTGACCACAATATTAATATCATAGTTTAATCGAAGCGGTTAAGAGTTCACACATCTCCAGTTAAGGTAAAAAGAAAATATATACACAATTTTTTAACAATCCATAAACAGTGTTAAAGTTAAGACAGTCATAAGGAAATACATTAACCTTACGAACCTCTACGAATCCATCAACTCTTCTGCCGTAACTTAAGACAGCCAGTTAGTAGACTTCCTATACATTAAGTTACAGGGGTCACTGTGGTAAATGTATATGTGTCCTTTTTGGCACATGAGGGGTAATGTTACGTGCTTTGAAAACCAACTCCGACGGGCAATTTGGCTGTAGATACTGAACACCAAAATGCTCTAATACAATATTTTTCTTGTTTGGCATCAAGAAAAAAATTTCATATTTCATTAAACATTAAACACTATAACATTGCAAAGTAGACTCGTATTTTTTTTCTTTATCCGTTGTATAGCAAAATCAGAATAAATAAGATTGTTTGAAAGTAGACTTTTTTTTTTACATCTGTTTGAAGAAAAATCAGGATAATAAGATTGTTTGAAAGTAAAAAAAAATAAAAAATCTTAGCTGAATATGTCCTTCGAGGCAGCAGTGAATAATAGCTTGACAAGTCTAAAACACAATACAGCTAACTGACTGAGGAGAGATACTGTGCTACTAAATTTCAGATCCTCAAAAGTCCTGCCGATGACCAAGTAGCGCTATGTTACTGACGACCCCATGAATAAGAGGCATTAACCCCATGAATAGGAGGTATTAACCCCATGAATAAGAGGCATTAACCCCATGAATAAGAGTCATTAACCCCACGAAAAAATATAATGAATTTAACCCCGTGAAAGAATATAATGAATTTAACCCCGTGAAAGAATATAATGAATTTAACCCCGTGAAAGAATATAATGACTTTAAACCCACGAAAGAATATAATGACTTTAACCCCGCGAAAGAATATAATGACTTTAATCCCGCGAAAGAATATAGTGACTTTAATCCCTAAGTAAACTACAGAGAATCATCATGCCCAAGAGAACAGGTCATTATACTGAAGGGGTTGACATATCATATTCAAGGGGTTAAGACTGGATACTCAAAAGGGTTGTCGTTGTATTTTAAAAGAGGTTTAGACACTACTCAATGGACCAACTCACTATACTTAAGGGGTTACGACACTGTACTTAAGGGGTTAAGACACTACACAATGGACTAACTCACTATACTTAAGGGGTTACGACACTGTACTTAAGGGGTTACGACACTACTCAATAGACTAATTCACTGTACTTAAGGGGTTACGACACTACTCAATGGACTAACTCACTGTACTTAAGGGATTACGACACTGTACTTAAGGGGTTAAGACACTACTCAATGGACTAACTCACTATACTTAAGGGGTTACGACACTGTACTTAAGGTGTTACGACACTACTCAATGAACTAACTCACTGTACTTAAGGGGTTAAGACACTATTCAATGGACTAACTCACTATACTTAAGGGGTTACGACACTGTACTTAAGGGGTTGCGACACTACTCAATGGACTAACTCACTATACTTAAGGGGTTACGACACTGTACTTAAGGGGTTACGACACTACTCAATGGACTAACTCACTGTACTTAAGGGGTTACGACACTACTCAATGGACTAACTCACTGTACTTAAGGGGTTACGACACGACTCAATGGACTAACTCACTGTATTTAAGGGGTTACGACAATACTCAATGGACTAACTCACTGTACTTAAGGGGTTAAGACACTACTCAATGGACTAACTCACTGTACTTAAGGGGTTGCGACACTACTCAATGGACTAACTCACTGTACTTAAGGGGTTACGACACGACTCAATGGACTAACTCACTGTATTTAAGGGGTTACGACAATACTCAATGGACTAACTCACTGTACTTAAGGGGTTAAGACACTACTCAATGGACTAACTCACTGTACTTAAGGGGTTACGACACTACTCAATGGACTAACTCACTGTACGTAAGTGGTTACGACACTGTACTTAAGGGGTTACGACACTACTCAATAGACTAATTCACTGTACTTAAGTGGTTACGACACTGTACTTAAGGGGTTACGACACTACTCAATGGACTAACTCACTGTACTTAAGTGGTTGCGACACTGTACTTAAGGGGTTACGACACTACTAAAGAGACTAATTCACTGTACTTAAGTGGTTACGACACTGTACTTAAGGGGTTACGACACTACTCAATGGACTAATTCACTTAAGGGGTTAATTGGCCATTGACGTAACGCCCCCTGCTGCCTAGAGTGCCCCCCTGTAGATAAGACAATATGACAGTTCCCACCTACGATGCTTCAAGACTCGGGACTCAGGGCAGGCAAAACGTACCCTATTTGACTCTTGACTTCTGTGTACTGCTCGTCTTGGTAATAACTATGTTGGTGGTATCCCGGGTACACCAACACAAACACCGCCCGTAATGATGCAAACAACCCAAACAACTTACCACCACACTGGGGCAAACAAACGACTAACAACACCCGTAATGATGCAAACAGCCTACCACCACACTGGGGTAAACAAACGACTAACAACACTCCTAATGATGCAAACAGCCTACCACCACACTGGGGTAAACAAACGACTAACAACACTTCTAATGATGCAAACAGCCTACCACCACATCGGGGCAAACAACACCTGCTTTACTACACACAAGCTATTAAGTGCGCAACAACCAACAAACAACCTGACAGATCGCAACAATCAATCAACAGAACACAATAAACAACTGCTCTCGGTGTGGAAAACAAGCAACAAACATGTGTCTAGTTCACACACACACACACACACACCCAAGGCCAGGCGTCTGGGGGGTAATAAGTAACAGACAAACCTGCTCGTTGCACCTTCTAATATCTTAAATCATGAGAATTCTTAACCTGCTTTGTGCCCGCGCCAGTGTCATTAAGCCTTGCCCCAGCACGCACATTACTCCTCTACTCTCTCACCAACATAACCTTCCCGATGGCTACTAAAACTGGTTTATGGAAAGGTGTCAGCCAAAAAGTCCTTCCCGTCGACATCTGCACTTAAGAGATTTATTTTGATATCGCATTTCCCAAAAGTGAGACCAAAATACTACTAAAACTTGTTAAAGTGGAGTGTTTTCCCGCCTACGTTTACATTTAGTCAAACACCTTCCAAGCGTCGTGTAAGTGTGTTCAACGAGGTGTATTCTGACTGTATCTGAGGCCTGTCAGGAGTTCTCACCAGTTAAAATTGGGTCAAGTACAATAACATATTTGCTAAAACAATTACTGAAAATAAAGCTAAAGGCAACTCAAGGTGGTTTAATATCTCACGTCACCTTAAGACCTTCCTACATGATAAACCATATAAAACACATTACCTCTGACAGTGACTATTTAAACCTGCCCAGAGGCGACAAAAAATAGTTTTATATCTTCTCTCAGCAAAACACCTCACCATCAATACCGACAGGATATAAAACTCTCTTCTTGTCCTCAGAGTCACTGGTTCACGCCCAAGACCATTCACCTACGAATATAATTATGGATACCTAAGTTTACAGTTGATAGTGAAGGCAGTTAAGTGCAGTGGCGGTTGCATTGCTTCCTTGTACACCGAAAACCTTAGTATTCGATTAACTCACTTTCATCTCTCAATTATCTGAAATATTTCCCAGGGTAAACTAACACCAATTTGTATTTACTGTCAAACAAACTCTTTCCCTCAGAGTTAAACAAAATTAAGTAGGTTTTATCTTGACAGTCACTCTACCTAAACCTTCCTAACGGCTATTAAACTGGTTTATATAACATGTCTGTTATAGTTCTTTCCACCAACACCTAGAATTAAATAAGGTTTATTTTGACACCACGTTTACCAAACACTCCTAAACTTGGTTACCTGTGTTGTCAGCCAAGTCCTCCCCCGCGACATATGGTGACGTATATAAGACCCATTGTGGACATTTATCGCTGTGAACAAAACAAATGAGCATCTCGCTAGATAACACCAAACCCGGCATAAGGTACTACCACCTCAGCTCTTTCTACTGAATTACCTAAACAATTTTTGGATTAGACATATAAATAATGCTTATATTTAATGTCAAACCTCTTCTCCCTCTCCTACAAAAATTACTTGTACTTAATGATGTTTCGGGTTAGGTTAGGTTAGGTTGGGTTAGGTTAGGTTAGGTTCTATGGGGTGTACTTGGACACCCTGTTTCGGTTGTCCGTCCGTCCGTCACGCTGATAATACCACACTGAAGAATCTACCCACCAGTAAGAGATGACTTGTACCCGTCTCATACATACAGTGGACAAGAGTACTGTACATATACGTGTTTTGCTTTGTTCTGGGTCACCGTAAACCACCTCACCCGGGTCAGAGGTCATGGCGTGCAGGGCATCAATAGTCCTCTCAACTCAACAAACTTCTGACTGACATTTTATTTCCCGGGATAATAGTCGACAAACATCCCAGAACTAAAACACCCCTGACCTGACCTGACCTGACCTGACATAACCTTCATATGTTAGATGACAGAGGATAACTAACATGAAGCTAAATAACTTCACCAGGTATGCATGAATTTCTAGAGTTAATAACAATACAAAACAAAACGTTCTCCCTGTCTCACCAAAGAGCCTGTTGCGTTTAAAAGGTTAATCGGGCGATTATCCCTAAAACGCATGAAACTCATTAGATAATTATCGAAATTCACTCATTTAGATGTTAATGGCGGTTTTTATTTGGTATTAGTTGAAACTTTTTCCAGGGATAATATCTTAGTGCACAAGTAAGAGGTCCTGTGTACTGCAGGTCCTTTCAACAGTTAGTGGTAGACATCTTCCCACCCTGAGTTATCATTCACTACCTCACCACAGCCACCACCATCCTGGGCCAAACAAGATTCTAGTTTGAAAAGCGACTTTTCGGGACTTTTACGAACTCCAATTTTCATAAAAGTAAAAAAAAAAAAAAATTAAAACAACACATCTGTAACTTATGAAAACCTATAATTACATTATTGATAAAAAACAAGAACAACTTTATATATATATATATATAGATATATATATATATATATATATATATATATATATATATATATATATATATATATATATATATATATATATACTGTATATATAAGACAAGGTGAGGTAGAAGGATGGAGGTGTGGGTGTTGCAAGAAGTAAGCTGCAGCAACATTAGAGCGCCGCTCAAACTGCTACTTGATTAATGGTCAAGTTATAAACACAGGGATTGACGACGGCCTTATCCCCGGCCGAGGCGCGCCAGCCACCGCTACACAACAGGTGACCACCACAAAAACTGGCCACCGACGCCACCAGTAAACAAACACACACTGTAACTCATACCGTGAGATATGTTAAACACAGATAAGAAACAACGGGTAACTTATAGCCTGAAATACTTATGCCTGTTAAATATGGATAAGATGCCACAGCTAATTCAGACTGAGATATTTGTACACCTACAAGTTCAATAAGAGACACAGCACCTTGTTGTGTGAGTCAAACATGGAGTCTTAATGCTTCACCTCCACTGATTTATAACTAAAGACTCAACCGAAGAAATAGACCAAGTACCTAATATCTTCTTTCCTCGGTATTTAAGAGCTGCAGTATCGGAATATTAACTACCTAACCTAACCTAACCTAACCTAACCAAACCAAACCTAACCTAACCTAACCTAACCTAACTATAACTACCAAGTACCGTGATGCATGAGAAGTGAAATTAATTCATGGGTTCCTAGTGCACAATATTAGTGAAATCTCTCCCTAAAATCCCCCTACAATGTCCCTAAAAATTCCCTAAAACTTCACGATGTCTAGAAATAATCTCTGTATACAATATATTATAATTACCTACAGGGAAAATTTGGCCAAGGTGCTCAACAATGTATTTATTTTTGTAATGGGACTTGTGAAATATACATACATACACACATACATACATACATACATACATACATACATCCATACATACTACCAATGTTATACAAGTTTCCTTTGGCATTAACCCGAGCTAAAGGACACCAGCATTGGCCCTAAGACACTCCTGAAGTCGTACAATACCCCGTAAGTCATATATAACCTCATGAGAGTCGTACGAGACACCTGGAAGTCGTATAAGGTTTTAAGAGTCGTACAAGTTCCCTAAGTCGTATAAAAAGCCTTGAGAGTCACAGAAGAATGTTGAAAGGTCCATAAAAATGGTTGAGTAGTATAAGAATTCTGAGAGAGAGAGAGAGAGAGAGAGAGAGAGAGAGAGAGAGAGAGAGAGAGAGAACAATGAATCGTACAACCTATGAAAATATTTGAGTCGTACTAGACTTATAAAAAAAGCCATTAAGGTCGTAAGTCATATAAAAACATTTGACAAATAAGACTCAAGACTCCGGGATGTTGCGAGTCGTATTAAAAGTGAAAAGCCTTGAAAATCACACAAAACTTCGGATAGATGATTAGGTCGCGGCTGAGTTGAGTAGGACCAATAGTAGCCGTGAAATGTCCTGTAGCGGCCCTAACAGGGAGGAGGAGGGGGGTAGGGGAGGAGGAGGGGGGAAGGGGAAGGGGAGGGGGAGGGGGTAGGGGGAGTGGGGAACAATTACCAACACCAACACTCACCCAGGAAATACCTTTCTCGTTAGCACACTCTAGAAGTTGTACAATCCCCAGGAAAGTTGAAACAAACCCTCTGGAAGTTGTACAAGCCTCCTGGAAGTAGTACAAGCCTCCTGGAAGTTGTAACAAACCCTCTGGAAGTTGTACAAGCCTCCTGGAAGTTGTACAGACCCTCCTGGAAGTAGTACAAGCCTCCTGGAAGTTGTAACAAACCCTCTGGAAGTTGTACAAGCCTCCTGGAAGTTGTAACAAACCCTCTGGAAGTTGTACAAGCCTCCTGGAAGTTGTACAGACCCTCCTGGAAGTTGTACAACCACCTGGAAGTTGTAACAAACCCTCTAGAAGCTGCACAAGCCTCCTGGAAGTCATACAAGCGCCGTACAAATCAAACAAACCCCCTGAAATACGCCCCATAAACGTCGTACAATCCTCTCTAGGGTGCCCCATGTTTCGTTGCACATTCCCCCATCCAAGGCGACAAGAGAGTACAGTATGACCTCATCTACTCCGGCGTCCGTCAGCGGTAACCAGGAATTCCCTCCAGTGTGTTCCTTATCTCTAATTATACCCCCACAAGGACACTATAATTGTCTTAGGTATAATTTCCAAGTCCTGCAATTTTCCTTCAAGATGTACTAGTCCCTGTGAGTCGTAAGTCGTGTAAAAAAAATACTTAAGAGTCTGAAGTCGTAGAAATATCTTTACGGGTCGTACAAACCCCATGGAAGTCAAAAGTCGTATCATCACCCTGGAATTCATTAAACGTAACTCGTATAAAAATGTTTGAGAGTCGTATACTAACCCCTGGAAGTCGTACAAACAAGAAAACATTATAAGTTACATTAAGCTCCTATAACTTGAAAGTCGTATAGAATCTTTTGAGAGTCGTACTAGCCCCCCCTGGAAGTCGTAAGTCGTGTCCCTCAAGGCTCCTGAATATCGTATCAGAGTTGAATACGACCATAGCTCCTCGAACTTCCTGTGCAAGTCTTCTGCTGCTTGCAAAGAAGACCTCTGGCGGGACATTTATCTGCACTAACACCCACTCAAGACAATAGACTTCTCCTTAACACAATCTCGCATACGTGGTAAAACCTAAGAGAGTGTACAGCTGATAAAGTCGGCCACTACCTAACCTAACCTAACCAGGAACACGGGGAAGCTTCGATCTCTGTAAGATTACACGGAAGATCGACGGAAAATCCTCTCTTGTTGCTGTAACCTGTGAGATCATCCTTATCAAGAAAGATCGCCAGGAGCGTCACTTTTACTACGTAACGTTCTCGTGGAAGAGCGTTCTTACTGCGAAAGATCGTCATGGGAGTTTTCACCACGTAAGATCGTGCGGAGAGTCACCGAGGGATCGTGCTGACGGGTCCTTTTTTGTTGGTGCAAAAAGAGCATCTGAAAGGTCTCTTTTACCATGAAAGATATTACACAGCGACTGTAAGATCGTGCTGGAAGACAGTTTTCACCACACGGTCAAGCTGGAAAAGATCGTCTGAAGTAACTGTTACCAAGTAAGATCGTATAGAGATTCGTTATTATCGTCCGTAGAGTCACCTTTACCAGCAAGTCGTCGTTCGCTATTGCCACGAAAGATCGTCTGGAATCCCCGCGAAAGATCAGCCGGAGAGTGGCTTTTACCACGTAAGATGTGGTGAGTGTCGCTCTTACGGCATAACCTCCAGCAACAAAGACAAGCGAGGGAGGGAGGCAGAACCGACTACACACACGCCGGGTATAAAGGCCTGCGAGGAACCCCTAATAAACCAAGCTAACTTACGACCAACAGTACCCAAACTGGTTCCTCCGGCTAACCGGGAGGAGGAGCAGCGAGGAGGGAGAGGTACCGGTAAGATCCACCACCAAGAGGCCACACTCTTCCACTCTTCCTCTGCAAGATCCTCCCCCCTTGAGGGAATCTTTGCCACGTTATTACGTATAATTAGACAGCAATTTGAGTGGAGCTTATGCATTCCTAATGTAAGCAAATGAGCTGGAGTGCGCACAAATAGCCCGGACATGAAGAGGGAGGCCGCGGGGTGGCCCACGCCCTAACTCTCAAACACTCCTACCTTACTTTTCGGGGCCCCAATTCTCCCCCATTACTTTCGGGGCCCCAATTCCTGTACTTTATTTTTCGAATATATTTCGTAAACGTTATTTTATGGACGTAATTCTTGTATGTTGGCGATTGGAGGACGAATTCTACTACTTCAATATTTATACCGAACTCACAAACTTTATCCCTCACTAATTTATTCCCCCTCACCCAAATTAATTCCCGTAAAATAATTTGAGGGCCTAGTATTCGGACACCATACATTATGACATTGTAACATTATCGCCCCGGTGGTCAAATAAGTAAGGCAAGGTTAGGCTAGGTTAGGTTAGGTTAGGTTAGTTATCTGCCTATTTAGATTCATAATTATTAACTTGCTTCTGGTGGTTCTCAGAATCACAAAAAATCTTGTTATATTTTTCCACCCCGGCAGATGATGAGAGAACACACCTGACTGACTCATCTAAATAATGACATAAAAAAAACGTTCCTGAAATGGTGATGAAATTACACAGAGACAACAATAACAAGATGTGCCTTAACCTCTTTCCCCCAGTTAATGGAATAATAACTTCAACACTCCGTAGGTTATCGCCCTAACTTGGGATAAATCATACAGTTACGGCAGTCTCAGTGTAAATTCTACGCCATCTTGCCCACAATACACGAATGGAAGCTTGTGATGGAGTAAGATTATGTCAAATATATTCTTGTATCTCTCCTTCATGTACAAATGTAACGTAATTCACTTATAAAAATCTGCACTTCGATCCCGCAGTTAAAATTTCATAGCTATATTTTTTTACCTCTATCAGAAACATGACGGATATAATGGAGTCAAAATCACACAGAGACTTTAGTACAAACAGGTATATTATTCTATCCTAAGTGACAATTCTGGCCATTACCATTCTGTCAATAGCTGCCTTTTCGCATCGCCAGTTAAGGGGGAAATCTACTCAATAAACCTTAAAGAATCTGAATCCAGGTAAATTCATAGTATATCCTCAGGTAATGGAAGATTTTGACGCATTAAACTTGAAGCATCCGAACCAAGATTATTTTCTCACTTCTACTTAATGGAATATATATGTCTCATTAACTAGGGGATATATTCAACGAGGAAACATTTAGCAATCCATCTTCGTGTCTGTTTAGTTTAGGTTAGGTTAGGTTAGGTTAGGTTCCCATACCACAAGTTACAAGTAAGAAATTATTGTACAAATACTCGAGGTAATATTATCGTGAGGCTGCATTTACTGATCCAGGTAGACCTATACACACACACACACACACACACACACACACTAAAATTCGCACATGAGAGAATCCATCACCACCACTACCTGTCAGAGAGAGAGAGAGAGAGAGAGAGAGAGAGAGAGAGAGAGAGAGAGAGAGACGATATTGATGGCGCTGCTTGTTTTAAGACCTTCCTCCCGCGGCTACGCAATTTATACGCAACAGAAATTATAGTTTCGGGAGATAATTCGCCAACCCTACGAGCATCATATTTTAACATGAAATTCGTCAGTAATGTTGAAATATGGGCGACATTTTTTTTTATGTATATTTTTTTTTTGTTTTTAAGGAGGACGTTAGAGACACCGTAATATAACTTGTTTAATATCCCCCAGACCCGCATATTTATACCTCCGATAATTGCCAAGGCTCGTAAGGCGGTAGTCTCTCTCTCTTTCTCTCTCACTCTCTTTCTCTCTATTATTCTCCCCCTTTCTCTATATTTCAACTCTTTTTCTCATATATTCTCTCTCTCTCTCTCTCTCTCTCTCTCTCTCTCTCTCTCTCTCTCTCCACATTTTCACTCTTTTTCTCATATATCCTATCTTCTTTTCATCTAATGTCTCTCTCTCTCTCTCTCTCTCTCTCTCTCTCTCTCTCTCTCTCTCTCTCTGTTATTCTCCCCCTTTCTCCATATTTCAATCCTTTTTCTCATATATTCTTTTTACTCTTCAACCAATGTTTCTCTGTTCCCTCCCTATGTCTCTCTCATTCTCCCACTTTCTCAATATTTCTTTTCACGTTTTATATTGTTTTATCTTGTCTTTCCATCTGTTACCTTTTTCGTTCCTTTGATTCTCTTTTCCTATTTTTATTTCCTATTTTTTTCCGTTTCTTCTTTTTGTTTTCCAGTTCTTTTTGTTTTCAGTTTCGTTTTATTATGTTTTTTTTTAATTAATTTTTCTCACCTGTCTTTTATTATAATTTTTCCTATTTTTATTTATTTTTTTCTTATTACCCAATTTATTTCGATTTCTCTCTATTTTTCCTATTTTTATCTCCTTTTTTTATAATTACTTTCAGTTTTATTTCTCTTCTTTATTTGTGTTTTACGTCTAAGTCTCTTATTTTTCTCAACCTTCCATTCTCTTCTCTCTCATTCCAGACTTTATTTTCAGGTTGTCTTTTCATCTCTCTTTCATTCCTTGTTCTCTCCTCTCTTTCTCTTCCTCTCATTTATCATCACTATATATCTAATTTCAATCTTATTACTTATTCTCGTCGTCTCTCTTCCTCACATTATTCTCATATCTAATCTACAAATATCTTTCCCCCATTTATCTCTCCTATAGTATCTCCTCTTCTCTCTTATTACTTGTTCTCTTCTCCCTCTCTCTCTCTCTCTCTCTCTCTCTCTCTTCCATATAGAGAGAAAAGGCTGAAAAGTGGAGACAAGATACTCTGAAGATGACGTCATAACTCTTGATAAAGTTCAAGTTTATTGTAGGTTGGGAAAAATATATAAATATATATACGTGTGTAAGAAGTTTCCCCCCTGGAGGAAAAAAATTTAAATGACGACGCTTATTCTGGCTCGTTAACCATGAAGCTGAATTATTATTATTATTATTATTATTATTATTATTATTATTATTATTATTATTATTATTATTATTATTATTATTATTATTTCATCATCCATATTATTTGTAGTAGTAGTAATAGTAGTCGTAGTACTAGTTGCAGATATTGACTATGAGGCAACAGTCACTGAATGCCGCATAGATCTGCGGCTCAACTAATTCAACACAAATAGGATAGCTTCTTATGTATTAGGATATTTAATATTAAGGTAATTAAATGGTGGCGAAGGTGTGGCTATTGGGGGAGGATGGAGGCCACGTTAAAAAAAGGTAGTAGTAGTAGTAGTAGTAGTAGGACCACTATTATTACTGTTACTATTATCATTATAGTTGTTATCATCCTCATCCCACCATCATCATCTTCTTAATGCATAAATAAGCGGAATTAAAAGACACGTTCAAGGGGAAATCTTATTACTTCAAGAAGATAAGAATATTACTCATTTTTACGAGCTAAATAACATTAACAATAACAATTTATTCACGCGAGGAAAACTTACCCATCTAAGACAGTTTACAATAAAGTTATCTTAAACTATATTCATCATACGCATTACTCAGACAACGAGACGCATCGTATCCAGCTCACCTACGCATTTTACCTCACACCACTAATTTACTATAAAAATTTATACGCCCTAAACCTATTACCATACGCATTACCCGGGCATCGAATCTACGTAACTCATTATACGCAGCTTATCTTACGCAACTTAGTAAACCTTCTCCAAATTCACTCATCTTACGCAATTTACCGCAGAGATTTAAGCATCCATGATCATGATAATAAAATAATAAAATTACTCGACATACGCAATATACGCAACTTCCCACAGCTCTAATACAACACGTCATTTTCTCATCTTACTCACCGTACTTTACTCTCCTCACTTCAACAACAAAACCGCGTAATATATTCAGCAAAATTCAACTTATTCATTATGCGTAACTTAATTCACCAAACGCATCCTACGAACCCTTTGCAGCTTTTGTTTTCAGGTCTTCAAGTCTTCAGGTCTTCATGTCTCCAGGTATCCAGGTAATCAGTTTTTCAGGTCTGTAGGTATTGAGGTCTCCAGATACTCAGGTCTCCAGATATTTAAGTATTCATGTCTCCAAGTATCTAAGTCTCCAAATAATCAGGTCTCCAGGTATTTAGGTCTCCATGTATTCAAGTCTCCAGGTCTTCAAGTCTCCAGGTCTCCAAGTCTTCAGGTCTTCGAGTCTCCAGGTCGTCTAACACCATTTGGCCTCATCATTGGGTCGACAAATGTTAGACAAATTACATGTTGTCACAAGTGGCCATAATGCCGGCTGATTAATAGCAGCGAGAAATTACCGGGTTATATATAAAACTGCGGCGGCCGGTGAGCAGCTCTTCCTACCTCCTAAAACTCCTCCCCCACGTGAGAAAAACACACCCAATTTCTCCTCTCCAAATTCCCAAGATCCCAACATAGAGAAATAGATTACAAGGAGTATTTTACTTCGGTAACGATGGGGAAAAATACTTGAAGGCGTCGTCTGGTGTCTCTTAAAATTCCCGATGTGTCAGAAAGTACCGATCGAAGTCAGAATTTTGCCGTTTTTTTTTTTCCCAGTAAGTATCGTTCGAGCCTCAGAAGCCAGGCCCGTCAGATAAATCTCAAGTAGGGTGTTATTTAAGTGTCTAGAAAATTAGCTTATTAATCGATAGGCAAAAACCGCATTACACATTGGCGTATTTGATGAAGGGAACATAAAACCGTCATAATAAGTAACAATTTGACGATGGACGTTGAAAGAGACGGCCCCGACGGCCCCGACGGACGACAAGACTTCCCGAGTAGATGAAGATAAAAACTGTTTACATTCCGCTGTGAAGATATGTAAACAAATCGGGGAGTTTTTGTAGTGGCCGGGTAGGTAATTCCGGCAGCTGGGAGGCCTCAGGATGGCTGGACCCTCACACACGCCTCTCCTCCTCCTCCTCCTTCGTTTCCACAGACCAAATTATCCTTTAATTGCTTACTGCCTCTGAATAACTTACACAGATAACATGGAACTACTGGCCCACCCTCATATAATCTCAGTGCCTCGCTTTGTTGCTTGCTCCTCTCCTTCCTTCCTTCCTTCTCTTCCTTCCTTCCTCCTTCTCCTATTCTTTCTATACTTATATAATCTTTTCGGGCTTGTTTTTGCCTTTATATGTCGCCTTGAGCAAAAATTAATGACATTTTATTCATTTATATAGAAAACGTAGAGAGAGAGAGAGAGAGAGAGAGAGAGAGAGAGAGAGAGAGAGAGAGAGAGAGAGAGAGAGAGAGTACTGATATACACACACACACACACACACACAAACACACACACACACACACTCCTTAACCCTTCCTCCCCAGCGCCACCGTCCCAAGAGGTTAATATTGCTTCTCAAGACAAAGAGAAACCGATACTCCATCACTAACTCAGTCTCAGCGCCAGCACGAGCAATCAACAGCGACCGGTGTTCACTCCCTCCAGCCCCCCCCCCCCCCACCTCTCTCTCCTCGCCACGCCACACTTATGAGAGCCTAGCGAGAACAACCCTCCCCCCCTCCCTTCGCCCCCCCCCCCCCATCTTCTGCCACCGCGAGCAAACCCAGCCACAATAATACCCCGCTACTGTAGACTAATCCACTCATTACAAAGTACCATTGGTTACACTTGGACGTTTAGTACCTCGTTGAAACTACAAGTACAGCGTTACAGCCTCAATGACTCCTTCAGTACTGCTGGTTACCCTGTTCGTTCAGTAGCTGCTTCAAACTATAACTACGACACTACAGCCCAAAGGAATTTTTTTGGGTATTGATGGTTAATGTTGTTTATTTAGTAGTCCGTTGAGGCTACAGCATCAGCATTGGAGAAACACCGGAGTTTAATAATAATAATAATAATAATAATAATAATAATAATAATAATAATAATAATAATAAAAATAATATTAATAATAAAAACAAAAATAATAAAAACAACAACAATAATAACAACAGCAATAATAATTCAAAACAAAAATAATAATAAAAACAATAATTAGAAAAACAACGATAATACTAACAATAATCTAGACTAGACAGTACAGCAATACAACATAATCCCCATACTATTTAACACCATATTTACATAAGGTTCTGGGCTGTATTTCATCCAACAATGACCAAAATAACTCTCATTTCACCCCCACTGTACTTCACTATACTGTAACTACTCTGCTGTACCTTGAACTAGTCAGGGTGAATGACGTTGGATAACTAGAATGTTGACTCTTGTTTATATGAAAATCAAAACCTTAGGTGAGGCTGGACAATTACACCTGTTGACCCCTGTTAATAAGGCAGGCAACAGAACAGGTGAGGCTGGACAATTACACCTGTTGACCCCTGTTAATAAGGCAGGCAACAGAACAGGTGAGGCTGGACAATTACACCTGTTGACCCCTGTTTATATGCACGACAAGAGGTCATGAGAGGCTGACCTCCACTTTACATAAGTATAGGAGACACTAAGAGCAACATATTAAATAGCCGTAAATACTCGTGTAACGCATCAACTTTACATAAATAAAATATAAAGCGAAAATATTACGTCGACGTCTGCCGCTCGCCGCCGCTTTTAAATCACTGTGTTTGCATATTCAGGAGAGCAAATTGTTGCATATTATATGGTAAGTCCCGGAAATGTTCATCCTCGACCCCCAGGTGACTCACAAGCTGCTCACGGGGCTCATAATACTCACACGCTCTTCTCAGGCCTCACACACCTTCAAAAACTATTCATACCAGTCTTTGCCCACACTCTCGTCTCACAATGCTCACATATCTGTCTCAGTACGTACATATTTCACATAATACTCACATAACTGTTTCATAAAGTTCATATAAATGTCTCATAATGCTCACACATCAGTCCCAGAGCACATACACGTCTTAAAATACTCACATACGTCTCATAATCGTCACTACTGAAGTTCTCACAACGTACTTATTTATAACATCGACTCAAAAATTTCTCACGAAATCCTCAGGTACTCACAACATCCCGCAGGTAATCAAAACCTCCCCAGGTACTCACAACCCCTCCCCCCAGGTAATCACAACCTACCCCAGGTACTCACAACCTCCCCCAGGTACTCACAACCTCCCCCAGGTACTCACAACATCGTCCAGGTGTGAGCCGGGAGGTAATAGGACCGCAGGTGACCCATCATACCTTCCCTGCCTCACCCCTTCAGGTAATTACCACTACCTCCACGCCGCTCTCACCTGCCTCGGTAATGATTCCCTGCGATACACCGCTATACACCACAGCTATGCAATCCCACCTCGCTACAGCCAGCTACAGTCGTGCACAAAATTCCCTAGACACTTGACAATATCTGACATGTAAATACTTGAGAAGGATTGGAATTTTAATTTAATTTCTCAGATTTTTTTTTAATGATTTTTTTTTCCCCATTTTGTGGTACCGAGGTAATAGAAGATAAAAAGCAACGTTATTAGATATAAACCAACCATATATATAAGATACAAGTAGACGCCAGATACTACCAAGTGTTCAGAGAATTTTGTTCGCTACTGTACCGCTGTCTCAACCACCAGGAGAACTGACTCCGGCTATATAACAATGTTTCCACCGTGGCAATACATCGAAGCTTTAGAAGCCCACTAACTCAGGCTTCATATCAATTGAGTATCGTTATTAATATTATCACCGCATCAAGTTGTATAATCAGAGAGTCTGTGATCAATATTACTCCACTAAAACATTACTACGTGTCACAGCTGCTTAGAATCAGCCTTTAGGCAGGTGTTTCCCTCTGGTGGATATAAACGACCCCCAGCACACCTGTATAAAACACCTGGATTCGGCCACACCTGCCTAACAAATGAAAAGTGACAGTTCGAATGAGATTAGATAAATAAATAGATAATTAATATCGAGTAAAACAGCTAAACTTGAAACTAAAGGAGGAACACGACACAACACGTGACACATGTCTTCCTCACACACCTGTAAGCCAACAACACACACCTGATAAACGACACATACCTGCTATGCAAATGACCCAAAACAGCTATGCAGATAACACATACCTGTAAAGAGAAACAAAAATATATTAAACCAATGACACCAAAACAGGAGTAAAATGGCAGGACCTTGATATAAACCAATGAGAGACACTAATACAGGTCATAGACAAGAACACCTGTGATTCTTAACAATGTGTTAGTTAAGATCTATTAACGATGGTTGAAGACCCGGCCGACTGTAGTACATTTACCTCTTCAACGTCATGTAATATATTTATCTAAGTATTTAACCCAATTATATAACAAATTTATGTAGAACTAATCAATTATATAACTAATTAATAATACATTTTAATCAATACGTAACTAACTCATTATTTTATTTAATGATCACATAATTTACTAATAATAAAATCAATAAATATATAAATTAATCTTCACAAAATAAAAACTATATACGTAACTTAATTTATCATGTAGCTCAATATTAAAAATTTATATAACTTAAAAAAATTAATTACGCAATAAATTTACAACTCATTAATAAAACATTTAAGATGTGACTGTAACTAGTCATTAATAAAACATTGACTGTACAGCTAAAAAATAGTAACACCAACAGTTCAACAACTTAACGATTGCCGGAGTTAATAATCTTCTAATACATTCTCTTAAAGGCACAGATAACGAGTCTCATTATACTATTGAAAAGGTAAGGTAACGCATTAGTATAACACCGATATATCTAATAGAGTATAATGGAACCTTTACCAATAAGAGCGCTCAAAAACCCCAACTGGCTGACCATAATAGTGGAAGGCGACTTTGGCTAACATGTGAGGTGTCATAATAAAAACATGTGTTGTTTATGTTAATTAATAACACTAAACGTGTAATTATCACCCACCATCATTACCGTTCATCATCATTATCTCACTTGGATGTTGGTTATTAAATTGATGTAATTAGATGTAAATTGTTATCTTTATATCACATACACAGAGTGTGTGGACACAGTCAGTGTAAAAGAGAATCATATTTATGAACACCATATTACCGCACCAGATGATACTATTGTGATTTACTTAATGGACAAAAAATATACATAATTACTCTCGTGAATTTATGGCTCCTTAAAAGTACTTAGATATAAATATACAGCCAGAGTAAAAGTGTCTCTTATTTACGACCACCAGAGTGTTTCAGTACAGTAAGTGATAGGACAAAGGAGCGAAATATATATATAATTATGCTTAATTAATATCTCTGGCCAGCTCATGATTATCTCAAGTGACTTAATTAACCAAACTTAAGAGTGAGGACAGTGGCGCCAGACGACAGTGGAACAACACACAGACCCAGAGTGAACTACCAGCACAAGTTAAGGTTCTGTCAGAGAAGTTAAAAATAAACACAAATTAACAGACACATGTTGGTTAGTCTGTTAGTACTGGATATATACCGGATATAACCAATAACAATTAATATACGGTTAAAATATAGATTCGGTTTAACTTAAATTACTAGAAACAACTTAGAAATTAACAAAAAATATCGACAACCAGGATCATGTTTATGAACACCAATTTACTACCATATTACTACAGTAGATGATGGTCAATTAATTGTTATCTTTCCCAGAGGATTAAATATTAATCCATAATAAAACAGTAATTTCGGGTGACTTATGATTCTTTAAGAGAATTTAGAAATTAATAAAAAATTGACAGTCAAGGCGGAAGTGAAGCATATTTAGGGGGATAATTAACCAGCAGATGACACTTGATAAACATACACTCATTTATATCAAGGGATAAAATATTGATAAGTGATTATTTTAATTACATTATGATTACTTAAACAACTTGAAATATAATAACCTACAGTACAGGTCATTATTGGTTTTATTACTTGAAAACTGTATACTGTACTGTATAGCCAGAAGGCCATCTAGCCAATTTCATGTGAATTAAATAGATGAAAATAATGAAAGGACAACAGAGTTACTACAGCCTTATAAAAACCAGGTACTGTTTTACGATAAGTTCAGTTCAATATTTTGTTATTAATCTCTTTACGTGTTCTATTTCTTAATGATTCGTTAAATTACTATTGTTATAATTTTCTCTCATTTTGTAGTCCATTTTTCATTATCTTATATTGGAATGAATTCCTGTAAAGTGTACAACAGAACAAGGAATTGAAAATCAACGTTAAAAAATCTTATTTGACGTAAACATAAATAAATACTGGATAAATTATTGAAACTCAAAAACAATTTTACGAATATTTACATAGGTGATCACAAAACACGGTAACCTCTCCGACAAAAGGTCCCTAAATATTACCTTTACCTTGCGGCGTGTCCATCCAAATTTTAGAATACACAAGATAAATTTACGAAAAATACTGATTACTTTGATGTACGTATTCTTAATGAACAAATCCTTTTTAAACATTTTTTTACATATAAAATTCGCCATTTTCTTAAATATGTATATATATATTTTCAAGAGAATTTGGGATTTTATGAAAATTGGAGCGGGTTACCCTTGCGGTGATTTGAATTTTGTTTATAAAAGGTTCACCGTTAGCGATAAATAGGAGGAGGGAACTGACCCCACCGCCGCCCCCCTGTGTGTGTGTGTGTGTGTGTGTGTGCGTGTGTGTGTGCGTGTGCGTGTGAGCGTGTGTGTGTGTGTGTGTGTGCGCCTCAGAGCTCACAAAATATATAAGGATGCCCTGTGTTTTTGTCTTAGTTATATTTAGCTTGGAGTAATTAAGCAAATGCTGTCATTAAAAGTCAGATGACCAGCAAGACAGGATTAAGACAGCCCTCCGCCCCAAGATCGTCTTATTAATGTGGAAATTAGAGGACGGAGAAGGAAAACAAGAAGACTAAGGCGGAAAAAACAAGAAGCTTAACTTGAAAAAGACGACAACGAAGCTAAACATGGAGAGGAACAAGACGAAGAAAGAAGAAAAGACGAAGAACGGAGAAAAAACGAAGACTAAGAAGAAGAAAGACGAAGACTAAAATGAAGAAGGAAGAAAAAAGAAAGACGAAGAAAAAGAAGAAAAAGAAGGAAAAGAGAAGAAAGAAAAAAAGAAGAAGAAACACGAAGACTAAAATGAAGAAGAAAAAAGAATGACAGAAAAAGAAGGAAAAGAGTAGAAAGAACAAAGAAAAAAAGAAGAAACGCGAAGGAGAAGAAGAAGAAGAAGAAGAAGGAGAAGGAAGAAGGAAGAAAGAAAGAAGAAAAAGAAACACCCTGACCAATATATACAAGATCGTCACAAAATACCCACAAAAGTAATTCCCGTTTTCTCTTCCATTTCATTCATTATAATAACGATCACATCAAAAAACACAAAACTACCTACAATTTTGTTCTATAATTTCGTATGAGTCAAACTACAAGAGACAAATTACACAATATACCAGGAATAATTTCACTTGATAACAATAGTATGTCAGATTACGTAATAAAAGGGGCTAATTTGTTCTCATTATTACGAATTGTGAAATATTGCGAATTGTAAGTGAATAATATTTCCACGTTACTAAGAACAAATAAAATCAAACACTAACAAGTGGATTTCATTTTGTTTGTTAATATATTGTTGATAAGTCGAAAAAGGTTTATCTTACGTGTATGTTTAATGAGGAAGAATAAAGGACAATTTAATTCTATATACTTTAACGAATTCTTAAAAATATCAATTCAATCTCATGTGAAAAAATTCCAAAATGTCGTAAATCAAAATCAATTTTATTTAAACAAGTTTCCCTCATTAAAAATCACATCAATTCCATGTGATTTTTTTTCTCATTATTATTCGTCAAATCAAAACAAAACGTGAATATTTATTTCTCATTATTTTAATTCACATCAAACACTTTCATGTCAATATTTTAACTCAGTAATGTGAACAAGTTGAACAAAACAATTTCATGCGAGTTTTCTTTTTCGGGGGGGGGGGGGGGGAGGGGGAGGGTGGGCCTCATGGGTGAAAAGAAGGACACTGCTTGCAGCGAGACCCACAGTACTGATGGTCCAGTTAAGATCACTTAACATTTATTGGATCACAAGCTGAAAGAATTTTTTTTTTTTTCTTTTTTTTTTTTTTTTTTTTTTACGGGCATTAGCCCACCCGGGCACAGATCACTGACCCACATCAAGGCCTGGGGGCGAAGATGTAATAAAATAAAAAAAATAATAAAATTAATACAATTTAATATAAATTAGAATTAGAATAATAAAGAACCATAAATATGTACAACAATGAAAAAAAGATCAAAAGTGAGAAACAAAATGTTGTATGTTGTGTTGTCAATAGTAAGAGAAACAATTGTGTGTAAATGAGACAGAAAGTCAGATCATCAACCTGGGACTTGGTCACAATTTTTGTGGTGTCACATGGCAGCAGGGTCTACCATTAGACAACACATTATGCTTCCAATATCTTCCCAGGCGGTAGTACCTCCCTGTTTGGTAGCTGCCTAATACCTGTGTGTGTGTGTGTGTGTGTGTTCAAACAGTTCATCTATACATCATCACCAAAACAAAACAATCAATTAACAACAGTTTATCCCCAGCCAAGTGGCACAACACTGATGAAAATTACCTCTTTTTTATCATTCACCTTTTTCGATTAACTTTTTTACTTTTAGCAATTGTTAATATTTTAAATATTCTGAAACATCTACGTTACTCCCGGAATGTGCTGAGTAATGGCGCAGTTTTAAAGGATAATATAAATATGCATTATCGGGTGTTTTAATTTTTTAGCGATTACCCGACTCCATATACGCTGAGTTTGAGCTACGCCGAGGAGACTCTCTATCATGCTTCGAAAAATGTTAATATTTGTAGGTAAACGTCTCTGTGAAGTACTGATATACAGGGTGTAACAAAAGTCTGGACTCGTAGACACAAGTATATTCAGATTTCTTTTGGGGGGGAGGGAAGGGGGTAAAGTATTATTGAAGTATTGTTGATGGATTAACACAGCGTAGGAGAAAGGTGAACTTGTTCTTCTGAGTGTAAGTGGTGTTGTAAGATGCGCTTGTGAGTGAAGCTCGACACAAGCATCTCTTTGACCCAGGCGACTTACATGCAGAACAAGTTCCACTTTCTCCTGCACTGTGTAATTCTATCATTTGCCAGAGGACATTCAAGTGCAAGTTGATTGTTTTCAAGTAATGATTCATTCATGGACTCTGCCCCCCCCCCCCCCTCACAGAGTCATCAGCCAAACATACACAGGGAGAAGGGGGTAGCATCCGAGTGGGGAAAAAATGAAAAAACAAAAAGAGTGAAAGGATGGGCTACAACTAAGGGGGGAAAATGATCGTTTTGCAAACCCGTTAAATCGTGGGGCGGGGAGAGGAGAACTTCCCCACTGAGAACACTAACTCACACGGGAGGAAAAGAGACCTCGAGTGAAGTTCCACCTCACGCTGAGCTGGGACTTTAACCTCTGACATTTTGATCCACCTTAATACATAGTAGTTCTTTGTGATGCTGTGGTAAATATAAGCTCCAAATATCAGTACTGCAGCTCAGTTTATTCTCAGTTTATGTTACCGCCATAAAAGTCACTGTTTAGGTCGACTGATACAGAACACACTGACAGACACTACTTCACGTGAGGCCGACCAAAAGACAGATTCACAGAACATCATTAACTGTTTCCTCACTAACTTACACAGTAATGGTAGAATGTCGACGTATCTTTAATGCTAGTTTGAACGTTTTTGTGTCATAACTTAAGTCAACTCGCTACAAACATTCTTCCAGCACCGGTTACGAGGAAAATATTAACATTATAACCTTTCCGTTTTCAAGTTACTAACATGCATGGTTCGTTTAACAGTTATAGAGGTCAAACTGGTCGACCGAGAGAGCCAATAGGAGTCAGTAAGAGTCATTCCCCATAGGACCAGGAGTCAGTCAGAGTCATTCCCCATAGGACCAGGAATCAATAAGTCATTCCCCATAGGACCAGGAGTCAATAAGAGTCATTCCCCATAGGAGCAGGAGTCAATAAAAGTCATTCCCCATAGGACCAGGAGTCAATAAGAGTCATTCCCCATAGGACCAGGAGTCAATAAGAGTCATTCCCCATAGGACCAGGAGTCAATAAGAGTCATTCCCCATAGCAGAGTCATAAGTCATTCCCCATAGGACCAGGAGTCAATAAGAGTCATTCCCCATAGGACCAGGAGTCAGTAAGAGTCATTCCCCATAGGACCAGGAGTCAGTAAGAGTCATTCCCCATAGGACCAGGAGTCAATAAGAGTCATTCCCCATAGGACCAGGAGTCAATAAGAGTCATTCCCCATAGGACCAAGAGTCAATAAGCGTCATTCCCCATAGGACCAGTGTTAATAAGAGTCATTCCCCATCGGACCAGGAGTCAATAAGGGTCATTCCCCATAGGACCAGGAGTCAATAAGAGTCATTCCCCATAGGACCAGGAGCCAATAAGAGTCATTCCCTGTTACGTCATACTGGATAACACCCTGATCACTTTCTCACAACTAACCCAGGACTGAACCCGCGACACGGTGGTGAGAGGCAGTCATCTTAAATAAACACTGTTAAGTGACTCATCAACACTGTACAGAGTGTTAAGCTAAATCTATCGTGGTCAGAACCGTAGATTAGTCCTGTACACATTCCATAGGGCCAAATATACTCGCCAATGTCCCATGTACACACCCAGAGTGGAAAATGTACAGAATCCGGTATTATTTCGTGTACATATTACTGAACCATATTGTATAGTTAGAATACACACATTCGAATTCTGTTGTGTATTACAAAACGTTTGTATGTACACAATACTGACACTACCGCGTACATTTTACAACACTCTTCTATACACAAAATACACACCTCAACACTCTCTCACTCGGTGGTATACACATAACAAAACCACACTATACAGAACATACACATTCCACAACACCAAAACCCACAGTGTACACATGAGAAAAAAAAAACACAGATGTACACCAATAGTCAAAAGTGAGCCGGCAGACCCTAAGGAAACTCCCCCCTGAGGCAGACCCGCGAGGCGAACATTAGTACAACAAAAAGTTACCTTCATGGGGGCCAGCAAGGGGTGTGAATGGTTTACTTATTCAATTGAATGTTACACTGTTTTAACGATTGGAAAAAATAAAATGATAGAAATAAATGCCTGCGATCATGGCCCCTCCCCCCCCCCCCCCGAGGCTGTATCCCTTTGTTTACTGTCTCCGCTATTTGTCCGGCATTTTTTAGTTCTTTTATCTACCAGCTACTAATTTCTCTCCTTTTTAAAACCCGTCGAATACTCTCTCTCTCTCTCTCTCTCTCTCTCTCTCTCTCTCTCTCTGTCTCTCTCTCTCTCTCAAGTCGACACCCATTTTATCACAAGACATCACACCTTTACACCCAATAACGAGATAATGCACATCATTGTATTCTTCCTTAAGATGATATTATATTTACTCGACACCCGTCACCCACCCACGACCAATTACCACACACGATACTAAATGATGTCACAGTAACAGAGATTCACTTAAGATTATGTCTCTTCTTCCGTGAACCAATTAGTAGTATATTCTTACGAGTTAACATTGGAATTACTGAATACTGTTCGACAACCTTTTAATATATTATTCTTACACCAAAAAAAAAAAGTAAGAGAATTTATTTTTCCAACAATTAAGTTCGGGGGTAAAAATTGGTTCCATTATCCGGAATGATTTCCTTAACCAATAGGAATCAATAGTAATTTGGCGTGGCCGGATGCCGCCCCACAAAGCATAAATACACCACCGTCCCGCCGTTTGAAAACATTATCTAATCCTGAGTAATTCATGCTCCAACTTCCCAGCTTTCTTGACAAATCTTTCACATAATTACTTTCATGACTGACGCTACCCAAGTTATGCCCTTCTTGACCCCTATACCTCGACTTGTGACGTCACTTCCGACCAAGAACACATTAACCAAGCTTCGACAACACTAAGCTTAGGAACTGAGACCTAGTAAATAAAGCTTATGACCATGGGGGATAAATCAATACAAACACCAACTGGCTCTGTGTGTGTGTGTGTGTGTGTGTGTCAAGTAACTACATATAAGGAAACATTACTATCTGCAGCTGGACTTTTTAACACACGCTAACAACGTACTGGCAATAACACAACATACTCATTATCATCCTGGGGGAAAATAAAAGCCATTATCAATCATACTTCTTATCCCCATCCTAATACCACACTGACTACATCAATCATACTAAACTGACTTATCATTCATGTACTACTGCACATTCTTCATCATCATTCTTTATCATTCTTACAATATACAGCCCATCATCCGTACTCTAACCTCCTCCACATCCTTAAAAATATAATGCTTATCATCCGGAAATATTGAAGATTTTTCTCTCTCCCATAATGGCCATCTTCTTGAGGCCATATTCGTCATCTTTTCACATCATATTGGATCTCCACCACCATTCAGGTCATAGTGTACAGTCTACACTAGAGCTAACAACCTCACCACATGTTAGCAAGCCCCCCACACACTATATCCACTGTTGTAGTAGTAATAGTGGTAGTAGTTGATTGATACGTTTATTGAGATACAAAAAACATTAATACATCTCAAAGGGATAAAGTGACATTTGAGATGTATTAATGTTTTTGTGGTTTAGTATTGTGTGTGTGTGTGAGAGAGAGAGAGAGAGAGAGAGAGAGAGAGAGAGAGAGAGAGAGAGAGAGAGAGAGAGAGAGAGAGAGAATAACATACCCTACTACATCTACCAAAATACGACTCGACACAGTGAGAATTAACACAGCCTTAATCTGACGCACGGGACCACAGACTAACACCCGATCATCAAGCCATATAACGTTAGCTCTTCCCTTCTGGCCACAACACCACAACAACCTCAAATAAAAAGACTATTGTGATTTTAATTTCTGGTCAATTCAGGGTTGTAAATAAAGCCTAATGGCGTCTGGTCTGGGATGCACACACACACACAGGGACGTTAGTTCGCTCGACTCGTTTTTTTTATTTATTTTTTTTATTTTAGTGTCATCGCCTATGTGGGAGTTTGATGAAGATGCTCTCTCTCTCTCTCTCTCTCACTCTCTCTCTCACGCGTCAATGTTATTTCTGTAATTTGTAATGAATCTGTTATTGCCGATGATCCAAAATATCTCCAGTTATCACGTCCATTAATAACTTTGACCTTTGACCCTTAAACTATGAAGACTATAATTACTTTAACCTTTTGTCTCTGTACTGAATAAAATCGTTTGGCGATCGTTAAATAAAACAGTAAAACTGGCATCCCGTAGTGAAGGAGTTAAGGCCACGATCTATGGATTTTAAGATGGCACAGCCCTATCTGATGACGTGAATACTTCCCTTTAGAGCAGCAATATGTACAGTTCCCTTCACTAGTGTGTTTACAGGGGCTAGTCATATAGCCTAGGTACAGTTCTCTTCACTAGTGTGTTTACAGGGGCTAGTCATATAGCCTAGGTACAGTTCCCTTCACTAGTGTGTTTACAGGGGCTAGTCATATAGCCTAGGTACAGTTCCCTTCACTAGTGTGTTTACAGGGGCTAGTCATATAGCCTAGGTACAGTTCCCTTCACTAGTGTGTTTACAGGGGCTAGTCATATAGCCTAGGTACAGTTCCCTTCACTAGTGTGTTTACAGGGGCTAGTCATATAGCCTAGGTACAGTTCCCTTCACTAGTGCGTTTACAGGGGCTCGTCATATAGCCTAGGTACAGTTCCCTTCACTAGTGCGTTTACAGGGGCTCGTCATATAGCCTAGGTACAGTCCCCTTCACTAGTGCGTTTACAGGGGCTCGTCAGGTTCTGTGCAGTGTGACAACCCTGTGTTTGTTTACATTCGACAGAGGGAAACTAGCTATAGCAAACATATTATTTAATCAAAGTAAAACAATATTAAAATAAATGTCTCAATGATGGTGATTTGTGGAATGTTTATATGATGAGCCCCTGTAAACGCACTAGTGAAGGGGGCTGTACCTAGGCTATATGACGAGCCCCTGTAAACGCACTAGTGAAGGGGACTGTACCTAGGCTATATGACGAGCCCCTGTAAACGCACTCGTGAAGGGGACTGTACCTAGGCTATATGACGAGCCCCTGTAAACGCACTAGTGAAGGGGGACTGTATCTAATAATTACCCTTAGTGTTGGGAGGAAGGTCGCTCTACAGCCATCTTAACCTAAGCTTAAGAATCCCACTAACACAACACCCATACATTCAAGTTTCCAGACAGCGCTGAAAAGATGGAAGCAAATAGGGTGAAGAAATTTGCCCAAAGCTTTCACCCTACCCGGGGATCGAACCCAAGGCCAACAACTTGTGAGGTGAGCATACTGACAAACACGTAAACATACACATATAAAACACAAACATAGACACACATATACTGTAAACACACACAAACACGTAAACGTACACACACACACACACACACACACACACAAGTAAAGCCACTAAGAGAGTATAAAAAGCAGCATCACAGCCCAAATGTAACGTCGACGCGGGAAATTTAGAGATATAGAAATGGTCGTTTCCTGTCTGGGAGCGGGCACGGAGAAGTACAGCCATTTACCACTTTCTCTACCTCACTCCACCACCACACGTCTTATTCTACCTCACAAACCTTTCTCTACCTCATTTACAAATCTTTCTCTCTCACAAACACATCTTTCTTTCTCACATACAAACCTCTCTCTCTCTCTCTCTCTCCTATGCAAACATTTTCTCTTATGAGTACACACACACACACACACACACACACACGAATAAACAAACACATGAAGACAAACTTGAATATATAAACACAAACAAACACACTCTCTCTCTCTCTCTCTCTCTCTCTCTCTCTCTCTCTCTCTCTCAGATGACCTAATGACTATCTTTGAATATAAAGTGTGAAATTGGATAACTTGATATCCCACCAAGTACTAAATTGGATATCTGAGGGCAGTGCTAAATTAAATACCGAGAAATGGACAAGCTGAGGACAACCCAAAGTCCTAAATTGGATCAATAAAGATAACCATGAAAATTATTAATTGGATAACGCGAAAATGCCGCTAAAATTGTGGGAAATTGGTCAGTTTGAAACCTCCCATAAGTACAAAAAATGGTCAGCCAGGGCCCCATAAGTGCAAATTGGCCAACTTAAAATTACTCTCTAAAGTGCAAAACGAAATTGGGTAACCCATTAATACAGTACGAATATGGATAACAGAACAAAACGTAAAATTGGATAACCTGAGAATACAAAGTCCGAAATTGGATAGTGAAGATAACATAATAAAATTGGAGAACCTCAATATCATACAAAGCGAAATTGTATAAATAGGGGAATAAAGAGCGTGGAACTGGATGCAAAATATAAAAAGTAAAATTACAAAATGTGATATGGGAAAAAAATACAAAGCTCAAAACTGAAAAAGTAGAAAAAATTATAAGGTGCAAAAAATTGAGTGAAAATAAGGTGCAAAAAATGGGTGAAAATAAGGTGCAAAAAATGGGTGAAAATATGGTGCAAACTGAATGAAAATAAGGTACAAAAAAAATCGAGTGAAAATAAGGTGAAAAAAGTTAAAATAAGGTGCAAAAAAAATAGTGAAAATAAGGTGAAAAAAATTGAATGAAAATAAAGTGGAAAAAAAAATGGGTGAAAATAAGGTAAAAAAAAAATTGAAGGAAAAAAAAGTGCGAAATGGGTTAAAAGCGGCGGGTTGGTACAGAAGTGCGCGAGAGGATACAACAACGTGCGAAATTGGATAAGGTGAAGCAGAAATGCGGAATCACAGTTAACTTACATCCCTTCCCGCCATAACATACGTCTAGTGGAAGCTTTTATCTCAAGAACCTGCACCACGGAGCTCCCTCTCTTACCTCCCGTCTCTCGTAAGTAACACCTAAGATTTCTTACTCATTTTTCCCTTTAAGTAACACCTAAGATTTACTCAATTTTTCTCTATGTAAGAACTACAAATTATTTTTGTTTCTTAAGTAACAGCTAAGATTTCTTACTCATTTTTCCATTTAAGTAACAGCTAAGATTTATTCATTTTCCCCCAAAGGAACAACCATGACTTGCTTATTTAACTCAAGTAACACCCAGGATTAACTCATTTAACTTCAAGTAACAGCTATATACTCGAATTTTCAAACAAGGTCCTTTAAGTACCAGCTAAGATCTACTCATATGTCTTAGGTAACAGCTAAATTCTACTCATTTCTTCATTCCGTAACATCGAAGATACTCCAATTGTCTTATAAAGTAACAGGAAATATTTAGTCATTAATTCCATACGTAACAGCTAAAAGTTAAAGCGTTGTTTTTTTCAGATTTTTTTTAGCAATTTTTACTAATTTTTAACCTAACCTGACTTAACCTAACCTGACCCAAGCCAATCTTAACCTAACCTAACCTAACCTAACCTGACCCAAGCCAATCTTAACCTAACCTAACCTAAGCCAACCTTCCTTAACCTGATCTATCCCAACCTTAACCTAACCTGACCCAAGCCAATCTTAACCTAACCTAACCTAACCTGACCCAAGCCAATCTTAACCTAACCTAACCTAAGCCAACCTTCCTTAACCTGATCTATCCCAACCTTAACCTAACCTAAGCCAACCTTCCTTAACCTGATCTATCCCAACCTTAACCTAACCTGTCTTCCTCTTAACTTAACTTAACCTAACTTACCTTATAAACAAATAGACATCAACCTAAATTAACCCTAATCTGACCTGTCTTAAACCCAACCAAACTTAAACCAAACTTAAAACAATTCTTTCTAACATTATCTGCGGTTTTAATATGAAGATTCAATTCAGGTTTCAAGTATCAATTCATCTCTTACCTTCGACAAGAACAAAAAAATACAAAAAAAAACATAATTTTACTCTGCAATTTAGTTTGTTTTGCACGGCTGATAGTAGTCCAGTAACTCTTATGACTATATAATAAATGTATAGATAAATTATAGTCTGTGTGTGTGTGTGTGTGTGTGTGTGTGTGTGTGTGTAAAACATTCAAAATTTTATACAATTTCAAAATGTAAATTAGCTAAACCCACATAATACAATTCAGTACCAGATAACTCAACACCCCCCCCCCTCCCAGACCAATTAGACCAAACACTCTTAATAACTACAACGCCTATTGTTCCATTCGTCTTTTCCTTTATGCTTCAACTTTTACAACCAGAATATACAACAAGGCGAGTGAAGTATAACGCACACATACTATCATACACAGCTGTTGAACAATGTATATACTCTTTGTCAATCTTCATATACTGCGGATATTAATCTAAAATTAACATATATTCAAGAAATTCCGGTTCTGGCTGAAGTTATATAATTAATCCGGTCCTGAGTTAAAATTAAACATATATACATATACAACACAGTAATTGGGAAAAGATAGTAGCCTTCATTTTTACCAGCAATTAACGATAACGACTTGTTTTACGCATTTGTTAATACTTGAACGTGGAATAAAATGAAAATTCTGTATATTAATATATCGTGACTTATATGACGGGGAACTGTATACCATTACTGTATAGAAACAAATCCAACTGTATTCTCATCATCACTACTACTGCTACCATTACCATCATTATTGTCATTATTATTATTATTATTATTATAAAAGGGGAAGTAAAGTACATTGCTGAAGAAAGAAGAAAATACCGAGTTATAAATTAAAATATACTTTCAAAACTAACTATAAAAGTCCGAATACTTTTTTAACTTAAACTAACATTAAACTAACAATGTCAAATAAATGTCTAAGTGATGTACTAGTCAAATTCAAAACCTTAATTAAAAATATGGAGAAGTACAATAATTAACAAAAGTAACGCAGAAACATAAAACTTGAATCACAATGACAAGACTTAACAAAAACATCACCTACACTCCAACCTATGATGAGTACTAAAAGGTATCCATAAATTATAACCGTGTACATTATGTCATTATTATACTAAGCCATTTTTGAGCTGACATTTTCTTGCTACTAATCTGCATATTTGATATAGATCACGACTGCTAATCCCTTCCTGTCCCGATATAGACTAATAATATTCCCAGAGATACAAAATACACATTACCCCAAAATAATGGCACGTTTGTCAGGATGTATGAAATGATTTATCTCTGACCTCCAACACCTTAAAAAAAAAAAAAGTTTAAATTAAAATTATTCTTTAACAGCAATACTAAAACAATTGTCTGAATATATCAAATGTTTCATCTTCGACCAAATGTTTCGAAAGGTTTAGTCAAATAATTCCTTTACAAATAATGCTAAACCCTTTGTCTCCACCACTCAAATGTTTTGTTTAACCTTCAACCAGCTTCACAAACTTTATAGCCACTCTTATTATAAATGGGAATAGATATATATTTTGCCATCATAAAATTTTATATTATTTTATTTTCAAGTGCTATTGGACGTAATGTCAGTCAATTACAGTGATATTAATCGTTTATTATCACCTTCTCAACACTTGAAATTTTGTTACTTATATTGTACAAAATCTTTAATGTTATATTTGTTATAATGTATTGTTCAAGGTCAAATTTTATATAATTATAGAATATATCAACAGGATTCTACTTATTCAACATAAATACTTTAGTTGAAATATTAGATGAGAAAATAAAAGCATCGAGAACAGTACAGCATAATTACTGACAATGTCTGTACAGGTGGGTCCGTCCCATCACCTGGACCACACCAACCCTACTTGTGTAATGACCAAATTATACTAAAATACGATAACAAACAAATGCATCATGACGAAATAATGTGAAATATATGAAGGAAACTAAAAGATGGTTATCGGTTCATCATTCTTGCTAACAATGTGAAATATATGTATAAATGAATAAATGAAGAATCTTTTTAAAGGGGAGATAAGTATCAATAAGTAAAGAAATTATTATATAACTGATTGTGTTAAAAATATAATAAACACGGTAAAATATGACTCATAATGATTTTGTCTTTTTCATTACACCAAGTACCATCAACGAAAACAATAAAAGGTGCAGCTGCTCCATTCACATCAAACAGAAGAGAATTTCTACTCCTCTTTTTTCCCAATTAAACAAAATAAATAATTTGTTAGCCAAAAATTTTAACCCAGGAAATACTTGCCAGAGATCTGGAGACAATGTATAGACAGATGACCACCGAAGGGTCAAGACGTACCTGGCGCTCCTCTCGGAGCAGCCAGGTCAACTGTTAAGTTGGCCCATACCAACTCCCTCCCCTGAACCCTCCTCCCCACCGGAATATCAACATGTTCTCGCCAGAAGTTACTATTTCATTTAGGAAAGGAATGGAACCAGTGTTAAACAGAGGTGAACAGTGGTGAACAGTGCTTAAGCCAGTGCGAACAACTCAACAGTAACAGTGGTACCCAAGTTGACCTTCACACAGTGAGGTCCCAGGTACCCAGTGATAACGGCCTGTGAGACCCAACAACCAGCGATGTGTTAATCCGCCTACGATAGGAAGGCCTGGAACCACACCTCACTCATATAACACCATCTGTGAGGGAATTACTACACCACGTGAGGCCCCTCATAACACCATCTGTGAGGGAATTACTACACCACGTGAGGCCCCTCATAACACCATCTGTGAGGGAATTACTACACCACGTGAGGCCCCTCACGACACCATCTGTGACGGAATTACTACACCACGTGAGGCCCCTCACGACACCATCTGTGAGGGAATTACTACACCACGTGAGGCCCCTCATAACACCATCTGTGAGGGAATTACTACACCACGTGAGGCCCCTCATAACACCATCTGTGAGGGAATTACTACACCACGTGAGGCCCCTCATAACACCATCTGGGAGGGAGTTACTACACTACGTTTTTGCTGTTCAACACGTACATTAATCTGTATGTTCACTGTATGTTCCTTTACCTTTCTCTAATGAAGGCTTTTGTTAAACCACCAATGTATGTAATAAGTCATTTATGTCCAATGTATATTTTCAGCCTTCGGGCTGCAGAACTTTTTCAATAAACCGTCAATTATTATTATTATTATTATTATTAGTATATCCTCAGGCTAACTTTCTCCTCTAACTGGTGTTCATTGGATATATCTAATGTGAAAATCTAAGCATCACTTTGATATCATATTTGGCCTTTATTTACGTGTTTTAGCTTAAATCAACCAACCAGGGCCATTCTTACATCTTCAGTTAGGAGGAACATGACCGTAGGAACCTTTGAGTATGTGAGCCCTGGAGTGTGGCATCCGACCCGTGCTGTGCCTCAAGTGGCCCTCGTAAACATGGACCACTTATCAACCAAACGACCATAACAACAATGAACACGAAAAAAATCCCGAATGAGTTACCATAAGCTGTATTAGGATGGCTGGTTAAAGATTCTCTCAGTCACTCATATTCAGTCATATTCAGTCACTCAGTCAGTCACATTCATAGATCTGCTGACACATTTATAAACTGTACTACTAACACAAATGTATGTTTTAAGTACATAATCCCGGACGCTTGTGATACTATCTTGACTGAACTAATCATAAAAAGTACATATATTTTAGCACGATACGACTTAAAATTAACCCCCAAAAATATTAATATATATTATCATTAATGTATTGCCAAGGACGAAAAAAAGAAAAGAAAAAAAACTTTGTTCGAACCTTTTTGTAGCCGTATTGAAAATGTTTCCCCCATGCTTATTATCTTCCTATATCAAAAACCTCGCTGATCTAAACTCTTTTTTTAACCCAGTCATTTTTTGGGGGGAATATCCTAAAATGGATGGCTTAAACCACTAATTAAAACCAGGACCAGCCGTCATCATGGCCACCCTTGCCTGCCTGCCTTCCTCAAGCACTCCACCCTTCCTTCTCAAGCACCGGCCTCTCTCTCTCTCTCTCTCTCTCTCTCTCTCTCTCAAACCTCAAATTCTTCCCTCCCTCAAACACTAACCTGCCCTCTAGCATTAGTCTGCCCTCAAGCACTAGCCTGCCCTCAAGCACTAACCAGCCCTCAAGCACTAGCCTGCCCTCAAGCAATAACCTGCCCTCAAGCATTAGCCTGCCATCAAGCACTAACCTGCCCTCAAGCAATAACCTACCCTCAAGCAATAACCTGCCCTCAAGCATTAGTCTGCCCTTAAGCACTATTTTAGGCCTTCTTCAAGCATTAGCTCTTCCCTCCCTTCACTAAAGCACTAATTTTCTCTCCCTCAAACACTAGCCTTACCCTCCCTCTTTCCTCCCTCAAACACCAAACCTTACCTCCCTCAAGCAGCAACTCTCCTTCCCTCAAGTCCCAACTCTCCCTCACTCAAGCATGAACTCTCCTACCCACCCATAGAGCACCTTAAGCCCCTCTCTCCCCCAAGCAGTAACTCAGAATAAGAGTAAAGGGACACCTAAGCAAACTCTCCCTGAAGCACCTCCTCAACCTCTCCCTCTCCTTCACTCTCCTCTTCAACCTCTCCCTCTCACACATTCTCCCTTTCTCTCAATCTCCCTTTTCTCTCCCTTAATCTCTCTATCGTTCACTCTACTTCACCCTTAAACATTAACCAAGAATCGGTATACGAACCACAACAAACTCTCCCTCTCACCTTCTCTTACTCCCTCTCCTTCCCCCTCACTCCTTATTCCTTCATTCTCTTACTTCCTCTCCCCCTTTTTCTCTCACTCCCACTTTCTCTTACTCTTCTCTCACTCACACTCTCTCCGTCTCCCTCTCCTACTTCTTCTCCCTCACTTCTCCTACTGCTTCTCCCTCACTTATCCTATTCCTTCTCCCTCACTTCTCTTACTCTTTCTCCCTCACCCTTACTCCTTCTACCTCAGTCTGGCCCTCAAGCAGTGGCTGAGAATCAGAGTAAGCGCCGCCTCCTAAGTCGCAATTTAGGACAATGAGCCTTCTTGAAAATCCATAAAACCGCTGGTTTACGGGAGGTCGTTAAGGCGACACCCACAAGTGTAAATATCTCCAGGGACGTGTATTTACTACACTACTGTATTTACTACACTACTGTATTTACTACACTGCTGTATTTACTACACTACTGTATTTACTACACTACTGTATTTACTACACTACTGTATTTACTACACTACTGTATTTACTACACTACTGTATTTACTACACTGCTGTATTTACTACACTGCTGTATTTACTACACTGCTGTATTTACTACACTGCTGTATTTACTACACTGCTGTATTTACTACACTACTGTATTTACTACACTACTGTATTTACTACACTGCTGTATTTACTACACTACTGTATTTACTACACTACTGTATTTACTACACTGCTGTATTTACTACACTGCTGTATTTACTACACTACTGTATTTACTACACTGCTGTATTTACTACACTACTGTATTTACTACACTACTGTATTTACTACACTACTGTATTTACTACACTCATGTATTTACTACACTACTGTATTTACTACACTACTGTATTTACTACACTGCTGTATTTACTACACTACTGTATTTACTACACTACTGTATTTACTACACTACTGTATTTACTACACTGCTGTATTTACTACACTACTGTATTTACTACACTGCTGTATTTACTACACTACTGTATTTACTACACTACTGTATTTACTACACTGCTGTATTTACTACACTGCTGTATTTACTACACTACTGTATTTACTACACTACTGTATTTACTACACTACTGTATTTACTACACTGCTGTATTTACTACACTACTGTATTTACTACACTACTGTATTTACTACACTACTGTATTTACTACACTACTGTATTTACTACACTGCTGTATTTACTACACTACTGTATTTACTACACTACTGTATTTACTACACTACTGTATTTACTACACTGCTGTATTTACTACACTACTGTATTTACTACACTACTGTATTTACTACACTACTGTATTTACTACACTACTGTATTTACTACACTGCTGTATTTACTACACTACTGTATTTACTACACTACTGTATTTACTACACTACTGTATTTACTACACTACTGTATTTACTACACTACTGTATTTACTACACTACTGTATTTACTACACTGCTGTATTTACTACACTACTGTATTTACTACACTGCTGTATTTACTACACTACTGTATTTACTACACTACTGTATTTACTACACTACTGTATTTACTACACTGCTGTATTTACTACACTACTGTATTTACTACACTACTGTATTTACTACACTACTGTATTTACTACACTACTGTATTTACTACACTGCTGTATTTACTACACTACTGTATTTACTACACTACTGTATTTACTACACTACTGTATTTACTACACTGCTGTATTTACTACACTACTGTATTTACTACACTACTGTATTTACTACACTACTGTATTTACTACACTGCTGTATTTACTACACTGCTGTATTTACTACACTACTGTATTTACTACACTACTGTATTTACTACACTGCTGTATTTACTACACTGCTGTATTTACTACACTGCTGTATTTACTACACTGCTGTATTTACTACACTGCTGTATTTACTACACTACTGTATTTACTACACTGCTGTATTTACTACACTACTGTATTTACTACACTGCTGTATTTACTACACTACTGTATTTACTACACTGCTGTATTTACTACACTGCTGTATTTACTACACTACTGTATTTACTACACTACTGTATTTACTACACTGCTGTATTTACTACACTACTGTATTTACTACACTGCTGTATTTACTACACTACTGTATTTACTACACTACTGTATTTACTACACTACTGTATTTACTACACTGCTGTATTTACTACACTACTGTATTTACTACACTACTGTATTTACTACACTGCTGTATTTACTACACTGCTGTATTTACTACACTACTGTATTTACTACACTGCTGTATTTACTACACTACTGTATTTACTACACTGCTGTATTTACTACACTACTGTATTTACTACACTACTGTATTTACTACACTACTGTATTTACTACACTACTGTATTTACTACACTACTGTATTTACTACACTACTGTATTTACTACACTGCTGTATTTACTACACTACTGTATTTACTACACTACTGTATTTACTACACTGCTGTATTTACTACACTGCTGTATTTACTACACTACTGTATTTACTACACTGCTGTATTTACTACACTACTGTATTTACTACACTACTGTATTTACTACACTGCTGTATTTACTACACTACTGTATTTACTACACTGCTGTATTTACTACACTACTGTATTTACTACACTACTGTATTTACTACACTGCTGTATTTACTACACTGCTGTATTTACTACACTCATGTATTTACTACACTGCTGTATTTACTACACTACTGTATTTACTACACTGCTGTATTTACTACACTACTGTATTTACTACACTGCTGTATTTACTACACTGCTGTATTTACTACACTACTGTATTTACTACACTACTGTATTTACTACACTGCTGTATTTACTACACTACTGTATTTACTACACTACTGTATTTACTACACTGCTGTATTTACTACACTACTGTATTTACTACACTACTGTATTTGCTACACTACTGTATTTACTACACTGCTGTATTTACTACACTACTGTATTTACTACACTGCTGTATTTACTACACTACTGTATTTACTACACTACTGTATTTGCTACACTACTGTATTTGCTACACTACTGTATTTACTACACTACTTTATTTGCTACACTACTGTATTTACTACACTACTGTATTTACTCCACAGCTGTATTACCGAACTACTGTATACCGCTACAATATTGCTACACTACTGTATTCCACTATGGTATTTATAACGCTTCTGTATCTACAACACGACTGTATCCCCTGTTTCCCTCTTGAACTGTAACCTGTGCATTTCCCGCGTCCTTCCACTACTAAACGTACTGTATGTTCTGTAACCCTAAGAGTCTGTAACTGTTGTATCTTTAAGCCCTTCTTTTGCTGTAGGTGTTTTATGTATCGTATACCTTACAGTATATTAGCTGCTGTATGCCCTCCACTACATCCTGTATTCCCTCCACCACACACACACTGTATTTCTTGTACCATAATTACTGTACCTTAGAAATAACTTATCTTTTACATATGTTTGAACGACGGGAAAAATAATATAAAAAATAACATCAAAATTACATTACACCTTTACCATAAACAGGTAAACATGTCAACTGTTCCTCCGCAAAGGGAAAAAAAATAGTAATCATCTCATGTGAATCAAATTAGATGTTAAATATGGCTGAAGTGAACAATTATTACGACAGAACACTCGAGGGAGGTGCCAACTCACGCCAACTAGTGCCACTTTTAGGAACTATAACCTTAATCTTTTATCATAATGACCCTAAAATTATAAAGCCATAAGGGTGATTATACATGACAGGTATAAACACTACAGCTCTTTCTGCCCTAAGGCAATGCTGTGTACACTGATATAGACGGGCCTGACACCACCACCCCCCCCCCCTTTCTATTACAGCAAATGAGTAATTAACTATAGATAAATAAACAGGAGGACACATACAGTAGTTCTCTGTGGTAGTGACCAGATCTATCACAACTCACGTGAATTATACCAAAGTGATAATTATAGCGATAGTGATCAAGAATTATAGTGAATAATGAGTAAATTGATATAAATTGTATAGATCTATTTCTATAACCACAACCTTGTATTAATCAAGGTGGTATCGTTCAGCTATAATCAGTATAAAAATATTGACACCATTGTATTTATTTCTGTAAACACATCCAGACAATAACACAGCCAGACATTTGTTCCTAATTGTGCCATACACCTGCATATATTTCCCTAATAGACCAACAAACAGGTGTCACTACTTCTGTAACACTTGTATCTATTTCTGTAATCACATCCATGTATTAATCATAGCGGTATTGGACAGCGTGCCGGCGTGTAAGCTCACCCTTAATGGGAGTATATTTAAATTATCGCTTGGATGAATAAATTTCCAATTCGCGAAAGGTTTGCAATTATTCCCTGCCTTAATTAACATTGAATAAATTTAATTTGAGCGGCGGAAGATCAAACATATTAAAGAGTCGAGCCCAGAGTGGAAGCTGTCTACTGCCAGACCTGGCATAGAGGCCCTTGTGTACTACAACAGTACCTTGATTATTACACCTTTGTTTATGTGGGCCCTTGATTATTACACCTTTGTTTATGTGGGCCCTTGATTATTACACCTTTGTTTATGTGGGCCCCTGATTATTACACCTTTGTTTATGTGGGCCCTTGATTATTACACCTTTGTTTATGTGGGCCCTTAATTGTTACACCTTTGTTTATGTGGGCCCTTGATTACTACACCTTTGTTTATGTGGGCCCTTAATTGTTACATCTTTGTTTATGTGGGCCCTTGATTATTAAAATACACCCTTAATTATATAGGCCTTAGTTTTTGAAGACCATTCCTTATATAGGCCTTTGCTTATTGGGTATATGTTTACATAGACCTTGTTTATTGAGCACCTGTTCATATAGGCCTATAGGGTACTTGTTTACATAGGCCTACAGGGTACTTGTTTACATAGGCCTATAGGGTACTTGATTACACAGGCCTATGTGGTACTTGTTTACATAGACCTATAGGGTACTTGTTTAGATAGATCTTACATAGGCCCACAGGGTACTTATTTGCATAGGCCGATAGGGTACTTGTTTACATAGGCCTATAGGGTACACATAGGCCTACAGGGTACTTGTTTACATAGGCCTATAGGGTACTTGTTTACATAGGCCTACAGGGTACACATAGGCCTACAGCATACTTGTTTACATAGACCTATAGGGTAATTGTTTACTTAGATCTAACATCACTAAAACTAATTACTGAACCTACAAGCCCAGTATTCCTTCCCTCAGGCAAATTCTCACTCAAGTTTTTCTTACCCCGGCAGCAGGCGACCAAGTCAGGACAGAGAACCAACCCTTCAGATTTGGTTCACCTTTATCCGTCACGCTATTGGGAACACGATCATCGAGACTGGTTGTGTCTTAAGTCTTTAATGGGTTTAGTTCTATTAAGCCCTTGTTCTAATGGGTCCTTGTTCTTGTAAGCCTAAGTCATAATGGGTTCTTGTTCTATTAAACCTCAGTCTTAATGGGTTATGGTGAGACCTAGTCCTAATAAGCCGTAACCTAACCTAACCTAACCATTAATACTGGGGTACAATCCTAACGCGCACCGATCACAATGGACTTCAGTTTCAGTGGGGTCCCAGTGTGTGTGTGTGTGTGTGTGTCCTGGTGGTTAGGTTAGGTTACAGACTAGTAGGACAGATGCCACCCTAACATACAATCGTTATCTTTCCAAATAGCTATCAGTTACCAATGTCGTTTCCATCGTAATCATCATCACTGTTGTATCTACCATAAACCTTCATTAATAACGATGCCACCATCACCACCACCATCGCCATCACCACCACCATCGCTACACCCTCATCATCATCACCTTCGTCCCCACCACCACGATTGTTACCTGTCACCACAATTAACCTCACAACCACTACAATTAATAACATCACCAACACTACCATCCTTACCAGCACCACTACCACCACTATCATGAACTACCAGCACCACTACCACCATCATGAACGTCCCTACCAGCACCACTACCACCATTATGAACGTCCCTACCAGCACCACTACCACCATCATGAACGTCCCTACCAGCACCACTACCACCATCATCATGAACTACCACTACCACCATCATGAACGTCCCTACCAGCACCACTACCACCATTATGAACGTCCCTACCAGCACCACTACCACCATCATCATGAACCACCAATACCACCATCATCATGAACCACCACTACCACCATCATGAACGTCCCTACCAGCACCACTACCACCATCATCATGAACTACCACTACCACCACTACCACCATCATAAACGTCCCTACCAGCACCACTACCACCATCATCATGAACTACCACTACCACCATCATGAACGTCCCTACCAGCACCACTACCACCATCATCATGAACCACCACTACCACCATCATGAACGTCCCTACCAGCACCACTACCACCATCATCATGAACCACCACTACCACCATCATCATGAACCACCACTACCACCATCATCATGAACCACCACTACCACCATCATGAACGTCCCTACCAGCACCACTACCACCATCATCATGAACCACCACTACCACCATCACCGGCTCGTCACGGGTGTGTCCTTGGATCACACAAATGACCGACTAGTTTCCTGCCTTCATTACGAAACACGGTATTAACATATGCATAATTATTACACATCCCTCCACGCGTATAATTTATTACGGTTTATAATGACAGCTGTTATGCGCCACCTACAAGACCACACCAAAAATCGGATAAAATGAATACGGTCGCTGTTGAATACTATGGACCTGAGGTAAACTATAGGAAATTCGGATAAGTGAATATAGTCGTTGTTGAGTACGTGTACCTGGGATTTTAATACTATAAGAGATTCGGATAAATGAATATACTCGTGCACTATGAACGGAAGACATGACTTTAAAACAACTAAAATATTCGTATACGTAAATACAGCCGCTACAGAATACCTTAGGCCTGAAGAAGTTATTTAAGGCTACAAAAAAAATCAGATAAAACTAATACTGTAGTCTGGGAATAGAAGTAAAATACATTAACAGAAATTAGGAAATACAGAAGAGCTTAATAGATGTAGAAATAATGAAACATAACAACAAAGAGTAAAGGAAGATAAGTTGGGCAGCAGCAGAACAAGAGACAGGTGGGTAAACAGTAAGAAGCGATGCAGATTTGTGATGAGACAGAGGCCGAGTGGTGAAGAAAAAACCCGTAGTGGTGGTAGTAGTAGAAGAACCGACCCTCCTTCCATTGGACGGTGAGATCTTCCAACATAGGACTTCAAACACATCTAACGAAGCCCGTGTTGACGTCAGTGCTCGAGGATTCTGGACGCGGGGACAGCGAGCCTTCTTCGACATCAGGATTTTTTATCCCATGGCCGCTTGTCACCGTAACCTAGCTCTCGATGCTACACACAGGAGGAACGAGAACGACAAGACAAGGGCATACAGGGAGAGAATCCAAAACGTTGATCAAGGCAGCTTCACTCCTCTAGTGTTCACAACCTCTGGTGGGATGGGACCAAGTGCAAGATGCTTCTACGCCAGACTCGCGGAGGTGATCTCCGAACAGAAGCAGCAGCCCAGAAGTTATGTTACAGCCTGGATGACATGTCAACTGTCCTTCTCTCTCCTTAGGTCGGCTTTGCTCTGCCTCAGGGGAACGAAAGGCATCGGCCCCAAAGCCGACAACAGCTGCAGATATTGACTATGAGGCTACAGTCACTGAATGCCGCATAGATCTGCGGCTCAACTAGCTCAACACAGCTAGGATAGCTACTTATGTATTAGGATATTTAATTTTAAGGTAATAAAATCGCGGGGAAGGTGTGGCTATAGGGGGAGGATGGAGGCCACATAGAAGTAGTAGTAGTAGTAGTAGTATATTCCCTATCGACTTGAATCTTCCATCAAAAATACTCGTATCTGTTATATAGGGACACACTACTGTTGACGGCACCATAACTCTTCAGTGCCACCTGTATGTGTATAATTATAAGGTATACCCCACACAACATTATGACGTCACAGCCCCCATACATCATACACCCCCTTCCGGACTGGTGAAATGACTCGCTTACCCTCATACATTATTTTTGCATACATTTAGAATTTCATAATTATTCGTAACGGGTCCAGGTTACAACACTAAGGCCTATGTGTTTACCAGCCTATTATAATCCTCCTATTGGACACTTAATCGAGTCGGTGTTAAAATAATCATCATTACTACTATGAATTTAATTAATATTAGCCATTTATTCATATTAATAACATAATATAACACCTGATATTTTATGTACATTTTTATCTCTATGAAAATATTAGTTTTTATTCCTCATATCCTATAGAGATAACATTAAATAATATCAAACAAAATCACCGGTTATGGAGGCAAATGAATATCAGTCTACCTGGATCCGTAGTCAAGGTAGTGATTGGAGCAACAAATAAATAAATAAATAAATAAATAAATAAATAAATAAATAAATAAAATACATTAAAAAAAAAACTACCCAACCTAATTTTTCCAGCCCATCGCCGTTAACACATTCAATTTTAAGGCCTAATGATTTTGTTAGGTTTAGTTTCATATAGAATAAATAAAAAGCTTATTGTTGATATTTTACATATACACTAAATACAACACAAAACAATGAAGAAAAAACAAATAATTACAAGAATAACTTTTAAATATTACTAAAAATCCTTTAAAAATAGAAGAAAAAAATAATGCGTCCTTAATTAGCTTGTAACATAACGAACTGTACATATAAACCTTTAGGTGGCTCAAATATATTTCTCTACATGACTGAGTGAAATAACACACATTGACAACAGTGCATAAAATAAGTATTTACACACCGTTACCGTACGACTGCATCACTCGATTGATTTCTCTTGAGCAATATTTACATGTTGGCAACTAGCTACCGGCGCGCACTCAGTTGCCACGTCTCACCAACACCAAAGACCCAAATCCGAATTCTCAGCGGTCCGTTTGTCACTATTTCTTCTAAGTAATGTTAAGGCGAACACATCTACTTATGGTCGAGCTCCAGTGTAACTTTAATGCAATTTATGTCATACTTTTGTGGGGTTTTTTTTAATTAGTCAGTTATATGCGTTCTTACATTACCAGTTACAAGGAAGATTTAACATGCTATACGAGCGTTAAGGAATCCGGATCCAAGGTCTGGATTCTTAAAAAGTCGTAAGTAAAATTATCCCCCCTTAAATTTGAATAAGAAAATGCATCTTGTCAAGGTTAGTTTCAGTGCAACTTTCACGCCAGTCGTGCTGTGTACTTCATCGTCACGCCAGTTAAAAAGATAAATTTAAATACAAATATCTGAGAATTTATTTGTTCACAACATTAACCAGAGAACACTTAAGGATTATTATTTTTACTGTAAATAAATGCGTCAGTTAAAAACATTCACAGGTATCCGGTTACGGGAAAAAAAATTCAGACTTAAGTTTTAAAATTGTAACAAAATCTGACTTCTACTTTGATGTTGTGTTGACGAAGACAAACTTAACTCTACGAAACTTTGAGAATTTACCTTCGTCTCATATCTTAACTGGGACAAATAGCTGCATTCTAGCCTACGATATTTTTGAGAAGCCATCTTTGTACCACACCCTGAGTGCAACAAATAGACCCGTTCTCTCATCACCAGTTAATAAGGAATTGTGAACCTACAAAGCTCTACGAGTCAAAACCATGTATAATAAACTGCATTCTATCTTTACTATTAATAAGACCTTACTTCAACAACACATACACCTTTGTTAAAATTACAGAAGTCGACCCGAGATGAAATTAATGATAATGATAATAACAATAATAATAAAAACAATAATAATAATAATAATAATAATAATAATAATAATAATAATCATAATAATAATTTTAATAATAATAATAATAATAATAATAATAATCATAATAATAATATCGGTAATATTATCGAAAACCGACAAACCAGAAACAGTTTAATAAAAATGTATAATCAAAAGTCTTGGTGATTCTTCGCTCATGGAAATGCCAATACTTATCCAACTTTTGTCAGCTCGTATCACTCAGAGGGGATACTGGTAAAGCCTTCGCGGCAATATCTTGTAACATATGTGGAATCTAATTATGATATATCATTTAAAATACCTTTTAAAGTTCCTCAAGAATTTGGTAATATAAATAAACTAAAACAAAATCAGATATATTGTCAGGGGTTTTTCAGTATTCATAAAACTCGATATTTTTATCCAAAGTACAAAGTTATTTAATAATCTTTCTAAAACGGAAAAAAATCAGATGTAAAACACTCTATCAATTATTTTTTTAATTGATAAGTGCAGTCTTAAAAAACAATTAAACTGTGGTATAAAATTTCATGTCTTCAGTAATATTAAATCACAAAGAGATTTCACACATATTTCCACGTTTTTAACATCCATAAAAAACATGGAAAACAAACTTCAACACTCAATAATTCATCAGCATTTTTACATTAGAAATTTTCACATATATTTCCAAGTGTTTTAATAGTAAAAAATGTTATCAATGATATGTATTACACAATACTACCGTCAAGAATTTGTACATTAAATTCACCGTAACCTTAGACCGAGTATCATAAACAGTCGACATATTCTTCGTATAGCTGGCCAAGGTGACGATACGACTTTAAGTATAACGCACAGGTAAAGTATGTACAGTAATCCCTATGTGTGGCCAGTCATGAAGGTGGAGTACACAACACAACCAGTAGTGTGTATTTCTTCCACTGACTGAGGGGACGGCTCAGTAATTTTCATTGTATTATATATTTACAAAATGTAACTGGCATCTGCTTGTGAGTTACATTAGAATAGATTAAGTGTAACTGAGTAATTTTCTTGTTGTAATCACCTCGTAACGTTGTGGTAATTATACAAATGGTTGAGTGCTCTTAAAAATTAGCCAATCAGACTTGTTGCCTGATAAGCTCAGTGACCTCACTTCCTTAAATTTTTACCATGCTGGAGGCTAATTTGGTCTTGGTTTTATAATGTTAAAACTTGACACACACACACACACACACACACACACACACACACACACACACACACACACACACTTCTCACGCTACTAGTGTATATCTGCAGCGCGGATTTGCACCTGTATTAGTGTTTAATATTAAATTTATTAAGTTTACACACAACAGTTCTTGCAAATTATGTGTTGCTTTAGATACCATTACTACCACGCTGACAGGGCGAGCACATCAAAAGTTACAATGGTCATACTTGATGTGTATGTGTGTATATATATATATTATATATGTATATATATATATATATATATATATATATTATATATATATATATATATATATATTATATATATATATATATATATATATATATGTATATATATATATATTATTTTGTTTGTGGTGCTGTAACTGAATGAATATTAGTGGATGCTTGGTAAAACTCTTCACATATTAAAACATATCTACTTATCTCAACATTACTAAGTTTACGTCAGGTCAGGACAGGTCAGCATTGATGATAGTCATTTAAAGTTTGTATTATATTTATCAACATTATCATTCCTTCATACAGATCAATTAAAAATACCTAAATAACAAATAGTCGAGCATTACATTATCGCTATGTCGCAGTTCTCGCTAAAACACATAAAATATTCTCATTAGATCCGTTGGGGTTTTAATGTCAAAATATCAAGAGGTCAAGTTCACACCAGACAGGGAAGAGTTACATGTTCATGCTTACCAGACATAACACTAGAGTCTTCACCATGACCACCTGACTACCCCCTTGAGCTGCTGTGTTTTGAGTGGTTAAGAGGTTAATGATCTAGAGTGTAATAAGGACACCTCAAAATATCCACCACCATTAGGGCTAAACTGCCTTACTACAGATGGTCGTCGAACAGTGTGTGTGTGTGTGTGTGTGTGTGTGTGTGTGTGTGTGTGTGTGTGTGTGTGTTTGTGTGTGTGTGTGTGAGTAAACCTAAACACATTTTCACACCTCCTCCTCCTCCTCCAACACAAGGCACTAAACACAATAACTCAGTAGGTGGGATCAATACAGCTCTTGCCACTCTACATATAAACATTCAGACAATCATGTTCGCCTCCCACCAAATTCGTTCACAGTAACTTTAGTTTTCTCATTATAAAGGGATGTAATAATTGCTGCAGGCTTACACTTTAGGCAAAACTTTTCCTATTTAAACTTTATTTATCGATGAAGTTTCATTATATTTACCGGTCTGATTTGGATTCCACGGACGTTTGAGGTGCGTTACCATCTACCACCCGCTGCCTGGATACACTCATTTGACCCCCAAACAAATTTGCTGGGGGTTAGATTAGGCTACGCTGGGGTGGGGAGGGGGGGGGGGTAAATATGTAGACATCTTTCAGAGAGAGAGAGAGCGTATGTGTGTGTTAAGTGAACGCGCGTATGTGTGTGTCAGTGAACGCGCGTATGTGTGTGTGTCAGTGAACGCGCGGATGTGTGTGTGTCAGTGAGCGCGTGGATGTGTTCCTGTGATGAACAACATTAATTAATCATAATATATATAAACGCCTGTCTCGCTGTCTGTATGTGAATCTTTGTCTACCTGGCAGCTGATACGGCAGAGTTTTGAGTCTTTATTACCTGTTCCAATAAATATGTCTCTCATTATTCATAAACGGCTGAGGAGGGAGGGAGGGAGGGAAAGAAAAGGGTGAGGGAAGGAAGGAAGGAAGGAAGGAAGGAAGGAAGGAAGTGGGAAAAAAAGGAGAAAGAACGAAAGAAATCCCTTCCATAAACTCAAAACAACACAACATAAACGCCAGTGTGTGTGTGAAAAGGTACGAGCCAGTCATTATAAAACTTTGTATCACCTCACAACAACGAACGAACACACACACACACACACACACACACACACACACACACACACACACACACACACCAAGATCATCTATGTCTCCCTCAACAGTCAAGACTCCAACAGATTACAAATGTTATGGAAAGAGGAGCCGAATTAATCCTCCATCCTGGCCAGAATTTCCACTCTAAAACAATGGATTGGGTTAGGTTAGGTTAGGTTCAGGGAGATTGGGTTAATTTTATATTAGGTTAAGTTCAGAGTAGGTTGGGTTAATTTAGGTTAGGTTAGGTTAGGTTACACTACGTCAGGGTGGGTTAGGTACCGGGTCCAAGGATTAGCGAGTCCTGGGGAAAGAGTTGCCAGTAAGGATGAATGAAAAGGTGAAGGATGAGGGAACGGGGTGGCGGGGATCCATGGGTAGAATGGGTGAAGAGAGTACGTCCAAGAATTTATGTGGGTAGGGTGAATGGCCCCACGACCAGGGGTGTTCTAAGAGTCGGGGGCTGGGAGAATGAGTGAGAGCCGCGCTGGTGAGAGTAGTGAGAGCTCAAAGAGTAGGGGTAGAAGTGAGCGCCTGCGAGACACACACACAAACACTAGCAAACACACACACACACACACACACACACACACACACACACACACATAAACACACACACACACACACACATAAACACACACACACATAAACACACACACACACACACACACACACACGTAACACCAGTACCCAGCAGGCAGCCCTTAGGACGGTTTGGCCCGTAAGACCGTCGCTCTCATGGGGCCGTAACATGACGGACGCACCTCTGTCGCCCGCATCAACCCCACACGATATCTTGTCATCTTATTTCTGGTATCTACTACACTCACTTCAACCACCTAATCTTGTGATATCAATTCGCTATCGTGCAATCTTAATGTTGATTCTAAGCATTCCTCATCAATATCAACGAGAGCAACACGCAATTTTGCAATCCAACACTGATTCAATCCTTTCCTCGCATAAGTCAACGCTATCTGCATGCTATTTTGCCGCCGATTAATATGGATTCTAAGCCTTCAACAACAGTAATGATATCACACGCTTCCTTCCAGTCTTTATTTAGTTTAGTTTGTGTTAGGTTAGGTTAGGTTAATACGTTAGATATTTTTAAGAGCAGTAGAGTTAGGTTAGGTTAGGTTAGGTAAGGTTAGGTTAGGTTAATACGTTAGATATTTTTAAGAGCAGTAGAGTTAGGTTAGGTTAATACGTTAGATATTTTTAAGAGCAGTAGAGTTAAGTTAGGTTAGGTTAGGTTAGGTTAATACGTTAGATACTTTTAAGCGCAGTAGAGTTAGGTTAGGTTAATACGTTAGATACTTTTAAGCGCAGTAGAGTTAGGTTAGGTTAATACGTTAGATACTTTTAAGCGCAGCAGAGATAAACTAGGTTAGATTAAGTTACATTAGGATAAGTTAAGTTAGCAAAGGTTACAATACGTTAAGTTAAATTAGTACACGTCATATATATAAGCGTGTGGTGAGAGAAGCTTGGATTATACCATGTTAGCGTGTGGTGAGAGAAGCTTGGATTATACCATGTTAGCGTGTGGTGAGAGAAGCTTGGATTATACCATGTTAGCGTGTGGTGAGAGAAGCTTGGATTATACCATGTTAGCGTGTGGTGAGAGAAGCTTGGATTATACCATGTTAGCGTGTGGTGAGAGAAGCTTGGATTATACTATGTTAGCGTGTGGTGAGAGAAGCTTGGATTATACCATGTTAGCGTGTGGTGAGAGAAGCTTGGTTTATACCATGTTAGCGTGTGGTGAGAGAAGCTTGGATTATACCATGTTAGCGTGTGGTGAGAGAAGCTTGGATTATACTATGTTAGCGTGTGGTGAGAGAAGCTTGGATTATACCATGTTAGCGTGTGGTGAGAGAAGCTTGGATTATACCATGTTAGCGTGTGGTGAGAGAAGCTTGGATTATACCATGTTAGCGTGTGGTGAGAGAAGCTTGGATTATACCATGTTAGCGTGTGGTGTGAGAAGCTTGGATTATACCATGTTAGCGTGTGGTGGGAGAAGCTTGGATTATACCATGTTAGCGTGTGGTGGGAGAAGCTTGGATTATACCATGTTAGCGTGTGGTGGGAGAAGCTTGGATTATACCATGTTAGCGTGTGGTGGGAGAAGCTTGGATTAAACCATGTTAGCGTGTGGTGAGAGAAGCTTGGATTATACCATGTTAGCGTGTGGTGGGAGAAGCTTGGATTATACCATGTTAGCGTGTGGTGGGAGAAGCTTGGATTATACCATGTTAGCGTGTGGTGAGAGAAGCTTGGATTATACCATGTTAGCGTGTGGTGGGAGAAGCTTGGATTATACCATGTTAGCGTGTGGTGGGAGAAGCTTGGATTAAACCATGTTAGCGTGTGGTGGGAGAAGCTTGGATTATACCATGTTAGCGTGTGGTGGGAGAAGCTTGGATTAAACCATGTTAGCGTGTGGTGAGAGAAGCTTGGATTATACCATGTTAGCGTGTGGTGGGAGAAGCTTGGATTATACCATGTTAGCGTGTGGTGAGAGAAGCTTGGATTAAACCATGTTAGCGTGTGGTGGGAGAAGCTTGGATTAAACCATGTTAGCGTGTGGTGAGAGAAGCTTGGATTAAACCATGTTAGCGTGTGGTGGGAGAAGCTTGGATTAAACCATGTTAGCGTGTGGTGGGAGAAGCTTGGATTAAACCATGTTAGCGTGTGGTGAGAGAAGCTTGGATTAAACCATGTTAGCGTGTGGTGGGAGAAGCTTGGATTAAACCATGTTAGCGTGTGGTGGGAGAAGCTTGGATTAAACCATGTTAGCGTGTGGTGGGAGAAGCTTGGATTAAACCATGTTAGCGTGTGGTGGGAGAAGCTTGGATTAAACCATGTTAGCGTGTGGTGGGAGAAGCTTGGATTAAACCATGTTAGCGTGTGGTGGGAGAAGCTTGGATTAAACCATGTTAGCGTGTGGTGGGAGAAGCTTGGATTAAACCATGTTAGCGTGTGGTGGGAGAAGCTTGGATTAAACCATGTTAGCGTGTGGTGGGAGAAGCTTGGATTAAACCATGTTAGCGTGTGGTGGGAGAAGCTTGGATTAAACCATGTTAGCGTGTGGTGAGAGAAGCTTGGATTATACCATGTTAGCGTGTGGTGGGAGAAGCTTGGATTATACCATGTTAGCGTGTGGTGAGAGAAGCTTGGATTAAACCATGTTAGCGTGTGGTGGGAGAAGCTTGGATTAAACCATGTTAGCGTGTGGTGAGAGAAGCTTGGATTAAACCATGTTAGCGTGTGGTGGGAGAAGCTTGGATTAAACCATGTTAGCGTGTGGTGGGAGAAGCTTGGATTAAACCATGTTAGCGTGTGGTGAGAGAAGCTTGGATTAAACCATGTTAGCGTGTGGTGGGAGAAGCTTGGATTAAACCATGTTAGCGTGTGGTGGGAGAAGCTTGGATTAAACCATGTTAGCGTGTGGTGGGAGAAGCTTGGATTAAACCATGTTAGCGTGTGGTGGGAGAAGCTTGGATTAAACCATGTTAGCGTGTGGTGGGAGAAGCTTGGATTAAACCATGTTAGCGTGTGGTGGGAGAAGCTTGGATTAAACCATGTTAGCGTGTGGTGGGAGAAGCTTGGATTAAACCATGTTAGCGTGTGGTGGGAGAAGCTTGGATTAAACCATGTTAGCGTGTGGTGGGAGAAGCTTGGATTAAACCATGTTAGCGTGTGGTGGGAGAAGCTTGGATTAAACCATGTTAGCGTGTGGTGGGAGAAGCTTGGATTAAACCATGTTAGCATGTGGTGGGAGAAGCTTGGATTAAACCATGTTAGCGTGTGGTGGGAGAAGCTTGGATTAAACCATGTTATATTGGCTGAACTTTTGTTAGTTTTAGATTTTATGATAAATCTCAGGACTGAATATTACAAACTCCTTAAATATGGAAGTCGCTAATCCCTAGACCCGGAGCCTAACCTAACCTAATCCCTAGACCCGGAACCTAACCTAACCTAACCTAATCCCTAGACCCGGAACCTAACCTAACCTCACCTAAAATAAAATAAAATAAACTAACCTAACCTAACCTAAACTAACCTAAAATAAACTAAACTAAACTAAACTAAACTAACCTAAACTAACCTAACCTAAACTAAACTAACCTAACCTAAACTAAACCAAACTAACCTAACCTAAACTAAACTAAACTAACCTAACCTAACCTAACCTAACCTAAACTAACCTAAAATAAACTAAACTAAACTAATCTAACCTAACCTAAACTAACCTAACCTAAACTAACCTAGCAGAAATAAACTTAATCTACCTATAACCTTACTCAAACAATTCGTCCTTCCTTAACCTATATTAACTTAACCGATACTAACTTTTGCATAACCTTAATCTACTGTATATTAACTTGCTCATGACTTAATCTAACCTAACCCATCCAAAACATAACCTACCCTGACCTGACCCATCCATGACCTGACCTCACCAGACCTGACCTGACTATCTAACTAAACGCAAGTTGTTTAAGAATGTATTTTATTCACATACGAATATTTTCTTGTGACAAACTCCCCCCCCCCCCCTTTCCACAACAAAATAAAAACAAAAACAAAGTAAAATGTAATAAAATGTATCATACACAAACAAACACAAACAAATGTATGGAATTTTTCCCCCCATCAAAATCAAAATGAACCTCTCTCTCTCTCTCTCTCTCTCTCTCTCTCTCTCTCTCTCTCTCTCTCTGTCTCAGGCCACGTCATTAGAGGTATTGATGCCAGCGGTGAAGGAAGTGCAAGATTCCTATAGGACCCCCCAGTGATCTACGGTCAGTATCCTACCAGTGATAGAGACGGCACAAAAAATTAAGAGAGATTCTATTAGCCATAATTATTCATCCTAATTCTAAAGGGATTTAAGTTACCGTACATCTATGTTATTATTATTATTATTATAGGGAAAAAAATACCGAATGAGTATTATCGTTAAAACTGTATTATTATTATTGATATTATTATTATTAACGTCATTATCATCATCATCGTTACCGTATTATTATTATCGTTCGTACTATATTATTATTATTATCACCGTAGTAGTAGTAGTAGGACCATTATTACTATCCTCATTACCGTATTACCATCATTAGCATCATAACTATCACCCCTGTTATCAATCTTGTATATAACACCATCAAGCACACCTCTTGGACCCACCTCACAGTATAAGTCTGGGGAGGAGTCATACAGGGAGACATAGTTGCACCTTTTTTTTTCACTTCATTTCTATAATAACAGAGAGGGTGTTTTTTCCTGTGTGGCAGTACTTGAGAGGGGGGGAGAGGGGGGAGGGGGAGGGAGGGGGAGGTAAGGGAGGAGACAGAGAGAAACGAGGGAGGGGAAGAGGGTAAGGGAGGGAACTAGATAAAAAAAAAATAGGGAGAAACACAGAAAGAAGGGAGAGAAAATGAGATGAAGAGATAAATACATAGATAAAGAGAGAGAGAAACCGGAAGGAGATAAGACATGGGGAGGAAAATAAACAAGAATAGAAATATAGAAAGGAGAGGTAAGAGAGACAGAGAGAAAAGAGAAGAAAAAAAAAGAGGGGAGACAATACATGAAACACAGATTAAAGATAAGACAGACAGACAGACAGACAGACAGACAGACAGAAGAACAAGAAGAAATGGCGTAACCCACATATCACAAGAAAGAGAAAATGGAGACAGAGAAAGAGCCAAAAAATAGAAAGAGAGTGAGAAGGATGAAGCTGAATTGGCATAGACAGATAAGAGAGAATCAGGAGAGACGGATAACGGGAGAAGAGAGATATATGTTAGACAGAGACAGACAGACAACTAGAAAAGAAGGAGATATTAGACAGATAGGACAGAAATAACGAGGAGTTAACACAAGAGGCTGCGGCAGCTCTCACTGTATCAAGAAGACAGACAGACAGACAGAGATAGATAGACAGAAACAGAGAAGACAGACAAAGGAGATAGATAGACAGACAGACAGACAGACAGACAGACAGACAGACAGACAGACAGACAGACAGACAGGACAAGAGAGTACCAAGCGCCCGCCGGTCAAGTCACGAGGCACGATGAGAATGGCCTTCCCCCTATATCAAGGCGGCTCCTTTTACCTCAAGATAGAAAGATGGGGAACGAGAAAAAGAATAAGAATAAAGAGACAGATAAGGAAGCCCCTAAGAGACATAAAGGGAGGAGGAGAGGAGGAGAAGGAAGAGGAAGGGGGGGAGGAGGAGGAGGAAGAAGACAGAATATCAACGCTGGTCAAGACACAAAGAGTGATGAAGACGGCCCCATGTTTCAGTACAAAATAAGATGGACAGTAAAAATAAAATAAGAGGAGACAGACAAGACAGACACACATATAGACAGACAGACAGGCAGACAGACACAGACATACAGCGAGCAGGAGACGACAGAGAAGCAGCGTTGCCCAAGCCACAAGAAACGAACGCGACGGCCCCCTACTTCAAGTTGCTCCCATATCTCAGTCCGCCACAGTCCACACACACTACGACGGAATTTTCTCCCAGGTGATGGAGATCTGAGAGTGGGAAGCGGCGGGCCATATTTACTTGGCCATGTGCAGTGGTCTATGTGGCCAGATTTTTGAGGTAAGGGGTACTGGTTACCATGTGTTATACGAGGAGGCACTCTGGCTTACAATACACAAACACACCTTAAACACACATCTCAAACACACATCTCAAACAAACTCACACAAACACACACACACACACACACACAGTCAAAATCATTTCAGCAAATATTTTGGATGGGCAGATAAATAAAATTCCTTGGTCTTAGTCTCCTTCCTTACATCTGGTGCGTTGCTTTTATATGGAGTCCAAGTGGATATATTCATATATACTCGTCATAAACAATCCCACATGGGGAGTAAAGCTGAGGATACGAGTAACTACGTGTGGATATTTCGACTTGTTGTCTTGGCACTTTACTGTCGCTATCTACACATTCCTTACGCCTCTCCTTTCAATCATCCTTCCCTCCTTCTCTGGGGTTCCTGTGTCCCTTGATCCTACCAAAACATGAGTGGGAGAAGACTCAAGGTAAAAGAAAAAAGTATCCTACGTCTCTCCTACGGGTTGTCGGAGATGGGAAGTAAGGATTTTTTTAATGCAGATTTTCATTCAGTCGCCGTACGTAAGTCTGCCAGAATTACCTTGGTATTTAAATATTTGTTTTATTATATACGATGAAATGAACTGCGTAGCTACATGATTACTCTACATTACACACTTTCCGTAGTCAGGTACTGATGAGTCATTATAATGCGGAAGGAGAAAGTACCAGACAGTCGATAAAAAGGTTAGGTTAGGTCAGGTTAGGTCAATTCATCACACAGTAAGGGTTAAGTCATTACACAGAGGACATTAACTCATCACACAGAAGTCATCGTACTCAAGGGGTAATTAAGATACATAAAACCAGCGTAATAACCAGAGTACAGTAATTTGTATCTACAGGGAGGATGACGCCTTGAAGCACACTCATTACCACCATAACTACACTAATGGCTCTCAAAATAAACATTACCTCCAATATCAAAAATGTTATGCTAAATCTATACAAAATGAAGCCCAATAAATCGGGTTCTTTCTATAATCTGAAGCACAAATGAAGCCTGGAAGCCCCACATTACAATCACCAACTTATCAAGATCATTAACCTCTGAAGAAATAACAAAAGAACTTCATGCAAGATATACCCACGAACGAGTGCAATAACCAGTATAATTCCTACGTAGCCACGGAAGAGATGATTACTTACAATCTTTATAATATGATCGCCATTAAGAACACGGCTGGCTGTCTGAATCATTTCCTTTGAGAATGAAACTCGCTCATGAACGATATATTCCACCCCGAGACAAAGGAAACAGCTGGGTGTGATTCTTATGGCCTCACATTACTATCAAAATAAATGAATCCGTATTCCACTCAAGACTTATTTTCCTCAATCCTCCTTCTCCGGCATCAAGTTCCAAATTACCGTATTTTCGTGCGTTTCTAAGCTCATTTATCTTGCTGGTTAATGTATATCTTTAACGAACCATCTGTTGCATTATTTGTAATCACGTCATTATCCCCCGACACATAAATTTTAATGTAAACATGACTATCAAACGAGACGAAATTATACTGACTCTAGACATCACAGCTAAATATTTATTCCCGTCCTCAGGCCCAGAGTCTCACAGACCATATGCTAAATACACACCCCACCCCACCCACCCCACCCACCTCACCCCACCCTACCCACCTCCTTAAATGAAGACAGGAGAACACATCTGGCTCCCGTAGAACCTCGGCACTATTACGCCGTCATTTAGTTTACCATCTTGTCGTCGTCAGGTGCTTTACCTCATCAACAGTCAGACAACAGAACCAATGCCTCAGAATCCGGGTCCTGTCGCAGTTCCTTTTCCCAGAAGAAACTGACCATCAAAAATATCTTAACTATCCCATTCACTCATCACGACGCTGACCACTGAAGATTAACACGGACATTATACCACACTATACCAAGGTGTTATAGTGTAGGACAATATAACCAACACGCAGGAGAGGCACTAACACACTAACCTACTGGAACATCCCGCGATCTCAAGTAACAAACCTCAGCTACAGCGATATCTTATTCAGTAGGGAACGTTACTTTGGGTAAATGTATCCAGAGCCATCAACCCAACATCTGGTTCAGGGGAAAATTACAGGAACAGGAATTACCATCTGGGAAGAGTATCACGCCAGTAGCACCTTCAGGGAGATGTGGTCTATTCAACCTAAAATCAACCCAGAAAATTATGTCCAAAATGTATTGGAATTAACCTGATTCAAAACCAACTCAAGACACAAAGTACACACAGAGCTACACTTTCAAACGGGTCACACTTAACCTAACTTAACCTAACCTAACCTAACCATTGGAATTGTTACGCCCGTCTTTATAAGCTATACAGTCTTAATGGCTAGGTTAGGTTGAGTCTTATTATGGTTGTGGCCCACTGGGTCACCAGCAACCTGCCAGGGAAGTCGTTTACCGGGAAATACAGAACCCTCTGGCTGAGTACCATTAACTGTCTGTCTGTCTGAGGCGAAATATTATAAATTAAAGACTGAATTCATAGACTTTTTAGTTATATTTCGGCATCAGATGACATAAGAGTGAAGAAGCTTTTAATACAAATACCATATACTGCCGTGATGCTATTTCAATACTCAGACTACACCAACCTAACCTAACATAACCTAACCTTCCCTAACTTAATATAACCTAACCTCCCTAATTTATATAACATAATATTCCCCAAGTCAATCATCATAACCAAACCTAACCTAACCTATACATAATATAGCCACCTAAATGTTGTAACTATTACCCAGTTAAGACATAGTCACCTGGACACTTTTTATGACACAGATAAGACATAAACCAACCTGTATCGCCTTTATTACTCATTTAAAGCCATAAAGCTACCTGGCTACACTCTTTAGTACCCAGGTAAGACATAGTTACCTAACCACACTCTTTATTACTCAGGTAAGACATAAGCTACCTGGCTACACTCTTTAGTACCCAGGTAAGAGAAAATTACTTGGCTACAGTCTTTAGTACCCAGGTAAGACATAGTTACCTAGCCACTGTCTTTATTACCCAGGTAAGACATAAAGCTACCTGGCTACACTCTTTAGTACCCAGGTAAGACATAAAGCTACCTGGCTACACTCTTTAGTACCCAGGTAAGACATAGTTACCTAACCACACTCTTTATTACTCAGGTAAGACACAAGCTACCTGGCCGCTGTCTTTATTACTCAGGTAAACATAAGCTACCTGGCCGCTGTCTTTATTACTCAGGTAAGGCATAAGCTACTTGGCCGCTGTCTTTATTACTCAGGTAAACATAAGCTACCTGGCCGCTGTCTTTATTACCCAGGTATGACAAAAGCCACCTGGGCGCTCAGTTCATCAAGGGAGGATCTATGCTTGAGATGTTTGCCTCCTTCCTAAAATTAACCGGAAATTAAATACCTTTAATAACCGACTACGTATATGATGTCTCTCAAAAAAAAAAACTGTCCGTAAGTAACTCATTCTTCCACTTATCCGGTATTCACTTTTTAATACGTAATAAATGGAGAATAAATAATTAAACACGGACTAATGCTCTGAAATTCGCACATACAGTAGTTAGTCAGATGAGTCATTCACGTATAGTTTTGCTTTTTAGTCGTTATGATGTAAAAGTTTAATATGGGATAAAGAATGGACAACAGTAACGCAATAATAATAATAATAATAATAATAATAATAATAATAATAATAATAATAATAATAATAATGCCAACGATAAAGATGATGTTGATGATGATAATGATGATGCAAGAGGGAAAATCCTTAGATAATTTATAATAGGAAATAATCACAAAGCTGTTAATTCTCCTTCTGTTATTCCAGGAACAATAAACATAAAATAACCAGCTGAACATAAGACTCTAATCACCGCCTACATTGTCAAGTCCTCAAAAACTGGTATGAATAAAAAACAAAAAAAAACATGAAGGGATTGAGACCACAAGACCAATTTCTTTGTGTGCAAAATCAACCAAAAAAATCTAGTCATTTTTACTGTGCAATATACCAGCAACATTTCAACATTGCATACAAAATAACCTCAAGTTATTTCTCACAAGGCTGTACTCTATAGCTTTTAGTGATTGAAATAAAATAAAAATCATAAAAGAAATGAATTTGTTATTTTTATGAGAAAATTAAACAAGTTCTCGCTTCAGTAACATACCTGCAATGTTGCATACAGGTAATAATGAGATATTTAAGTGCCGTGTATTGTGTAACTCGGTATTGGTAACAGTGTAAGCGTATCTGTTCCTGTATTAATAAATCATAACAGGAGTGAAATTACGGACACTATTATACAACTACCACAAAAAATTCCTTTCTTGCGTCTCACAGAACTTAATACAGGTGATATTTTTAAAGGTGAGATCAACAGCAAAAACTTATAACAATTGAGACTCTATTGAGGTGAATGGCCTAAAATATCAAGACCCAACACAATGCTATCCCTCACACAGATCAGGCCAAGGCTTCATGAAAAACTAGACAAACATTAGACATATCATGAAATTTTTAAATATATATTCCTTATAACATCGAGGTGAGACATTCTTGGACCCTCTCTTCCATGAATAAGCATACTATTTTTTGCTCTCCACTACAGCAACAATACAACAGGTAAAACAAGGTATAGGTCTGAACCTCAAGTATTGCATCACACAGTAAAGGTTGTAGTAAGAAAGATAACCATAACAAGAACTGAAAGAAGTTCTTGGTAAGGTAAGGCAAAAAAATATTAAATCTCTTCCTTTTTTACTCTCAACTCCTGTACCTCAGCAACATTGCATACAAAACAAACACCTTCTCTGAGTCTCCATAACAATATTACAGGTCGCACTGTATCAATAACACACGCAGCAAAAAAAATCCCAAAGGAAGCTAGCATTACACGATGTAGTCTTGGTGACGTGGTGAGGTGATGAGGGCAAGACATCCATCAGTTTTTGTCGTCCGTAACACAAGGAACAATACGAACAAAGATTGTGTCCGGAGATAACTACCACTCATCCTCTCCACCACAAAAAACACCACTAGAGCGAGCGGCTGCCCTCCACAATATGGTCAACTTTTATCTCACTCTAAAAAGTGAATTATGCGACATAACCATTTGCAGTTATGGGTCACAACAGGTAGTTGACCAAATAAGTCATAGCCGCGTCTGCATAACCGCGGGCCATCATTGTGGTCCCAGAGTGGCGGGCCGGGGTAGACCAGGGACTCGGGGACCACCGCTATCCTTGGTCCTAGGTCAGGGGACTACCACCAACATCTTTCCTAGGTCCTAATCCTCCCAGAGACCACCACCATTATGGGCACAAGTCCCCCCCCCCCCCCCATATCCTAGCCATCCTTACAAACACCACCACAGATCCTAAGAACCACCACCACCACCACTTCCCTCAAGTCAGTGGTCATTACTCCCCATCAACACACTTTACCACCACTTTTTTGCACCTGTCTGGGAATCGGTCATGTTGAGACTCAGGTTGGTAACATAACGCAGCTCATACCACCGAGATGCATCACTCTATTAGTCACACTCCGGGACATATCCCTCACTCTCCTATGATTTTATCGCCAGCATAAACCGAGATAACAGCCCAAATTACCCACAAACGTTTCATCATCAGGAAAACGTGAGCTCTAGGTGTTCAGAGTGTGCTTTTAACGTTTACGACGACATTTGGAAAGCGCTCCCCTGTGTTTAACATGGGGTTCCGTCTCCACCTTTCAGTTTCCTGGGCGTCGCTGAGGGCGGTGTTCTATTGCCGTACTTATTTCCACTTCAACCAAAATTTACGACTCTCAGTTACAAATATTTTTTACCGTGAAATATAAAATACTATAATGAACATGTATTATATCTATTAACATTTGAAGATTACTATTCTGTTTTCTTTTTTGGATATTATGATTAAATGTTTCAATTTCAACTTCCGAAGGTTTTATTCACAGGCGTAGAGCAGAGGGGAGGAAACTGACAAAGGGTCGTAGTATGTAATCAAATGTGATCATGTCCACCACACCTGCCATCACTACCACTACCACCACTATCAATACCAGTACCATCCCTGACACACCATCATCACTACCACCACTATCAATACCAGTACCATCCCTGACACACCATCATCACTACCACCACTATCAATACCAGTACCATCCCTGACACACCACCATCACTACCACCACTATCAATACCAGTACCATCCCTGACACACCATCGTCACTACCACCACTATCAATACCAGTACCATCCCTGACACACCATCATCACTACTACAACCCCCACCATCACCCCGAACACAACCCCTACCACTATCGCCCCTACCACCAGAGGAACATACCCCCCCCCCCCTCCTACCATCAGCCACACCAAAAACTGCATTTTAACAGAGAAGGAAACAGGTATCAGACGAAAGACTAGAATGACCATTAAAAGATGTTTACAACGCTAAATATGATGCCAGATCCATGAAATAATGAGGTTCAACTCCATAAAAAAAAGTCTAGTGTAAGTTCAACCGTTAATTTTACGATTGACAATGACCCAGGTATCTCTGTCAGCAGCGCCCGAGGCCACACACACCCCATACCAGCTCTCTCTCTCTCTCTCTCTCTCTCTCTCTCTCTCTCTCTCTTTCTCTCTCTCTCTCTCCACCTTTAACCCCTCCCCCCCTCTTCCATTCACTGTTTCTCTATCGCTCTTCTATTACATTTCCTCTTCCTCTCTTCTTCCATGTCATCTAACTGCCCTACTCCTCCCTCCCTCTTACTAAACTCCTCCCTCCCACTTCCCGTTTCTTCCTCTTCCCTAACGTCACTTCTCTTCCTCTCCTCCCCTCCTCGTCCCGTCTATCTCCCCCTCCCTCCCTTCCTCCCTCGCCTCTCCCTCAAAGGTATCTCTTACCTCTCTCTCCCCCACCCCCCCCCCCCGAGCTACCCCCTACCCTTAGCATCAATTTGGGGGTGGCGGCTTTGCCCTTGCCTCTAGCTATGACTGGACAGAAAAATAATCATCGGATAAAAGGGCCATTATATTTTTATATTGACCGTCGCTGGATTACCCTGGAATTTTGATCGTGTTTAACCCTCCCCCAGGGTGGCGGACGCTCCGTCAAAATTGACGTCTGTCTGTCTCTTTCTTTCCCGTCTGTCTCTCTCTCCGTCCATCTGTTGCTCTCTTCTTCTGTGCGTCTCCCCTCACATAAGAACAACGTTATAATTTCTGTACCTGTATTTAAATAATCTCTCTCTCTCTCTCTCTCTCTCTCTCTCTCTCTCTCTCTCTCTCTCTGTTAGGCTGTATGTGTACACGTACAGCTTCACCCAACAGAGCAACACTAAAAGCACACACCTGCACCTATTTATATCTGCTCTTGTGCTGAAAATAAATAAAATATAAAAAAAAAATCCTGAACATAAGCTTGTAATCCCACCTCTAATACACGGTGATAAATATATGTCTATTATACCAATGAACAATTAGCAGCCTTAAATCCGTTCATCAACCTCAAAGTGATTTATTCCCTCAAATGTTCATTCTTATCTATCAGTTTATGCCCATGACCAATAGATTTAATTTATTTCATTAATTAAGTCACGTGATATTTACACGATAAAAGAAAAATGAAAAAAAGAGAAATAAAACAGGCTTGAGAAGAAAGAAAGAAAGAAAGAAAGAAAGAAAGAATATAAGGAATAGTAATAACAATGATAATGATGATGATGAAGAAACAAAATGTCTACCTTCTTCGGGGCGACCACGTACAGTACATTATGAAACACAAGAAAACACTGATAACTTTGGCCCTGTAAATGTGGCTTAACTCTCTATTAACTCCCAAGTGAGTATACAAGGAGTACATACAGAGTCCTATTGCTAGAGTACATACATCCTAACTACGAAGCGTACATATAGGAGGTTTTCAGAGCATTTTAACGCTTATACGTATATACAAGGTTTACACACAGCATCCTAACTCTTACGACATCCTATCACCAATGTAAACACAACATCCTATCACCAGCGTACACACAACATCCTATCACCAATGTAAACACAATATCATAACTACAATGCACACAAAACATCTTATCGCCAACGTACACACAACACCGGAAACATTCTAACATAACGTACACACACCATCCTAAAGTTAAGACGTACACACATCCCTACACCAAGATTAACACACAGTACCGACACAGTTACACACATCTCCTCACTTTAACATTAACGAGACGTGTTGAGGAATTTTTTTTTTTACATACAGAAAAGGTTGACACGAGGAGACAATAACGAACATAAAAGATATTCTCTCTCACACACATCAAAAGAAAAAGAAAATACCAATAGTATTTTGTAAGTGACTTTAGGTTATTAGGAACAGTAGACACCGAATCATAAAAAAAAATCTTGATATGAAATTCTGTATAAAAAAGAAAAAATCGTAAACAAATGACAAGACATAGACGTATGTGAGATCTGTTGAAGATATATAATGATATATTCCGATTTATTTTAAAATTAGTGACAATTTTCGACCACATGAATATTTAGGCAAAAATTCTCGTAAACACAATACAAAATATTTATCCTTGAGTATGAAATATTGAGGAAGTTGCAGTGAACGAGAGTGTATCTAAGAATTTGGGATAATCTTTTTGATCGCATAAAAAATTGCAAAAAAAGCCTAACTCGCCGAACAAAAAGAAAGGCAAACACAAATGGCGGAAATTGTATAAATAAAACTGTGTTATTAGAGTTAAGGACAATTTTTTGAGGCTGGCGGTGTTGAGGAGGGGCGGAGTTATGTGGTCCAGGCGTGAGGTTGTCTGGTCTCAATGCAATTTTGGCCGCCATATTATGTGGTAATATAATTCAGACGGTCAGATGCGTTCTTTTATCTCCAGATTGAGGAGAAAATTTTACTAATCTTCGAGAAGCCAGACTTAAGACGTAGGAGAAAGTGCTCTTAACAGCGGCCATCATGTACGTAAGAGTGGCTCTCATAGCCCCGACACCTCATTAAGGACTGCGTGAAGGCAACACACTATACTAAGTCTTTGGTACAGAAGGAGGCAACGCAGCAGGCACTGGACTAGACCGTCTTCACTATCCTAATTGTAAAGTCAGGTACCTATTTATAACATGGGCGGTTTGGTGGTGCTCCAAGGTCGAACCAGCGACACCTTATAACAAGAGGTGAGCGTTGTATCCACTCGCCCACCCACCATTTCCTTCACACAATCAGCATACGTGAATTTTAGTTAACGATAAATATAAAACACGGAATTAGAATCTGAGACAAGATGACTATATGGCAGCACAAACAGATTAATATCAGGATAAACTCATATCTACAACCTGACTGTATCTACAAAATAAAGCATTTCAATAACAAAGTTGTTAGCAATAGCATTGGTCCACCTGACTAACAATAACACTGGTCCACAGGACTAACACTAACATTGGTCCAGCTGACTAACAATAACACTGGTCCACAGGACGAACAATAACATTGGCCCCCAGGACTAACAATAACATTGGCCCCCAGGACTAACAATAACATTGGCTCCCAGGACTAACAATAACATTGGCCAGATGTACAAAAACAACAATAACACTTAGTTCAAATAACAACACTAATAAAAACAGCAGCCAGAGCTAACTACCAATCACCCTGGTCCATCAGACAAACAATACAACAATCATATTGGTCGAGATGACAAAAAAATAGATCAGTAACAATAACAAAGACCCAGCTGACTGTGATGAGGGAGTCCCGGTGATAATAACCTTCGGGGTATCGTCACTGGCAAATTTAGTAACATGGTTCATATCCGCCTCCAGGGTGAGTTGTCAACACTGTACCACCACCACCACTACCTCGCCTTCTCTCTCTCTCTCCTTCATAACATAAAAACGAATCACACTGAAAATGGCGCTCCTCCTCACAGACCGACGAGACTATAGCTATAACTCGGAAATTACTTGGACTAGAAACACGACAAATATTACCTCCCAAGATCCTGTTACAATGTAGTTTCACATCAAAAGGTTAAACTAATTCGCCGATTCTTTGAGGAGTTATCGAGTGGAAGCCATATTTGTCACACACGGACGGACAGACAGACTAAGGACAATATCAACGTAATAATCCCCGAACTTTCGATCAAATGGTTAAAAAGGTTACCATGACACATAGAAACTTGTGTGTGTGTCTTTCACGACGTTTCAACCTTTCTCACGCATCTACTAAAGTCCCATACACATTCTATCATCTTATCTCTCTAATCTTTCTACTTGACTTTGCATAATTATGTACCCTAAACTGTAATGTTGTGTCTGAAATACTATAAAAAACCTCAATGATATCAGGTTAACCACATATTCAAATATCCCTCGTAAAACAAATCATTTTTCCCAGATCTGAACCAAGCCATTAGCAAGTTTATAATAATACTGTTTATTATACCGTATGTGAAAGATGAGTTATTTTATAAGTATTTTCCCGCTATAACACAGATGGTTGAAGTATAGAGCGAAAAAGACTCATTTGCTATCATCCATTAACTAAACAGCTGTTACGGATGTGGTGTCTCTTATCATGTTCCCCTTCTATAACAAACCCCAAAATAGACTTCTGTTATATGCCTGAACCAAAGTAATTAGGACATGTCAACCTTTATATTATTACTAAGTCATTCACCATGTTACAGAACTAATTTTCTACAATCTTGGTTAAAAATATTCTTAGATCAAGTTGACCCCATTTCATCTAAGCCATTAAGGTCTCTCCACCACGTATAAAAAAACGTCGAGATATTTAGTATTTTCCATCAATAAATCAACTAATACACCTATCAAGACGTCAGCCATCATCAACACCTTCTGCTAGGGAAGTCACTTTACTCTTCCTCTGTAATGTTCATACGATAAGTGGACAAATTATCATGTTACTCTGTAGGATTTCTGTATAGCCTTAATTTTTGTGGCTGTCCTATTAAAATAAATATCGTTCACCAACTGTATCAGTGAGTAAATAACATATCAGAGATGTAGTGTGTGACAGCTCCTGGCATCAACATTAAGCAGTTGTCAGTAATGTGAGGCATCGTGAGGATACTATTACGGAACACAGGAAAATTTTACCTATTTTACTGATGTATGAACGGGATAAATATGTAAAATGCAGCCCATTAACTGACATTAAACTAAAATATTTTATGCATTAGCTTTAAAGGTATTTAGATATACTGAATATAATATACCTGAAAGTATATATAATTCTTCGTGGTATGTTACATTAATATATCTTTAAATGACTCACACATTATATAACCGAAGCAGGTGATAAATATGAAACATAATAACATCATCATCACTCGCCGTATATAAACATGTCACCCACTGTACATAACAAGTAAACATCTGGGAAGCAACTGACGCCAACAGTGGAAAAAGTGAAACAGCTCGACAGCGATGGGACACAATTCATAGAGGCCGATTTCTTACCTGGATTCCTGGGCTGGGATTCCCGGTAGTTCGTGGGGTATTATTTTCCCCTTGAACTAGGATAAGAAAATTCCTCTAGTTACTATGATGTCATTTTAGGTGATTTTTATTTGCCCAGGCTAAAGCGGGTGAGTTCAAGTGTTCTCATACACTCAGCGGGGAAACTAACGAACTAATAACGACAGTATATAAACCAACAGCTGCAGAGACACTAGTTATACAATACACCGTTCAATTAGTGTTTGATATAGACGCTACAGGTCCCATACTTATAGTTAATTGTTATCATGATCCACCATATATCCATAACTCATAACTGACCCACACGACCCAGAGGAAGTATCTTAATACCACTGTAACACGCCGGCAGCTGCACCTTAACTCCATTTAACTTGACATAAACACCATGATACTTGCCTGCAGTCTTCCATGTTTATACACACACACCGCCGGGAGAACTATACCCGGCCCTTAATGTTCGCTTTGCATGTCTAGAATTCTTCAGTATGTATTTACAATAATCGAAGTTAAGGCAGAATTAGATAACAATAACATTACAGATCAGTTCTTCATCCCTAAATTGGGTTCTACATACCTCGAGCCCCTTTGTATTTTATCTACAATATAATCGAAGTTTAAGCAATTGATGGAAAAATGAGCTGCGCGTGGCTGGCATTCCTTGATATCCCATCCACAATAATGTTCGTATTTTCAGAAGCATAACAGCAGCTTACGTTTATCCTGAAATGTACACGACCAGGATTCTTTGACAGGTAAGGCACGGCGACACACCCAACATGGCGACACGCATGGTTAAAATTCTACAAAATTAACTTACATATTTTCTTGTCGATACATATTAGACGCTAGACACACGGCGACTCCTTAGGGTTATATTGTGCTAAGAATGACTGGAATTTCCTGTATATAGGCAACTTTACATAGACGGAAGGAAGCTGACAGAACCATACACTTGGACAGCACTGTGCAGGACAGGCGTTATTGATACTAGTCTACAACAACAGCCATGCAAATATATTCACACACATTAGATTAAGATCCGAGTCTGAATTAGCGACGGCAATAAGTTCTATTTCTTTAAGAATTCCCAGTTGACGTGACTTATCGTGTTTGGGTTACCTGTGCGCTCAAGACTTGCCAGCCTGGACGCCTTGTGTGGCTTGTCCAATGGCGCGGCGTTGTTAATATTCACAGAAAATACGGCAACGACAATATATTTGAAATTCCTCGCTGAAGGATCGTTCCCCGGCACAGCTGCCTAATTTTTATCAAAGTGCACCAGAGATCTTAGTTTTATGATATAGCAGAACACACGCAAAGCTATCAGATATCTAAGCTATATAACATGACACACGTAAAGCTATGAGAGATCTTAGCTTAATATAACAGCAGAACACACGAAAAGCTATCAGATATCTTAGGTTTGTAACAGCAGAACATGGGAAAAGCTATATAATAGCTACATTAAACAAGGCAGGACAAAAAAGCAAGCTAAGCTATCAGAACAAAGACTGGATACAGAAAAGCTAAACCTGTCTTTAACATGGAACAACAGAAAAGTTATATTAACCATTCAAAACTCTCTCTCTCTCTCTCTCTCTCTCTCTCTCTCTCTCTCTTTCTTTCTCTCTCTCTTTCTTTCTCTCTCTCTCCCTCTTTCTTTCTTTCTCTCTCTCTCCCTCAGGTGTTAAAAGTGGCTAGAAAGTAATTAGGTCTGTCTCTAGGATATTAAAAGCAAAATCTCTCTCTCTCTCTCTCTCTCTCTCTCTCTCTCTCTCTCTCTCTCTCTACTGTACTGTCACACTAAACAGCTCGGGGTGACACCATGGCTCTCACACCCCAAAACATTAACGAAGTCACACTTTTCCGGCACACGGCTAAATTTATTTCATTTAATACAAACAGTTTGAGCAAGAATTAACATACATATAACGGCCAAACAGCAGTTACTGTCACCATGAATTATCTTCTGATTCCCTGTTATATTTACGCCGTCCTCATATATACTGTACACCGATATTTTCATCCTAAGGTTAATATTTTGGGATCAATTTAAATTTTTCGTTCATTTTAGGATACGAAATGTATATATATTTTTCGTTTAATCTAAATTTTTCATTCCAATTACGAAATGAATTGTATATACATTTACGTTTAAGATATGTAATGTATATATATTTTTTCTATCAATCTAAATAGTGAATGTATATATATCGTTTATTTGAAGATATAAAATGTATATGGAGTTTTCATTCAATCTAATAAATGAAATGTATATATTTCTTTCGTTTAAATTATGAAATGTATACAAAATTTTGTTCAATCTAAGATATTAATATTTGAATTTTCGCTCATCCTAATACAATACATATATACAAACTCAACATTCATCCTCGGATAAACAAGTACATCCTTCATCCTATATCAACCATCCTTATATACCTAATTTACATAAGTCATTCATTATAAGATACATATAAATATTCTTACTGCGTTCATCCTAACATGTACACCAATACACAACCTTCCTTTAAGATACAAACTAATACATTTAATTCACCTTAAAATAAACATCTATATCATTCATCCTAAACATACTAATATATTCCTGCCATCCTAACTAATATTATTATAAACATTTCGTGGACTCAAATATCACCGGATGCTGTAAAAACTGGGATGAATATATTATGTAATTTAATATATTCATCAATGTATTATAATTTATTCTAATATGACCAACTAATCCTAACTAACTATTACATTCCTCCTCGTTGTGTCGTTAATTGAATAAGAATTAATATGTGTATTTTTTTTGGGGGGGGCGTGTCTTTGCGTGTCCATCTCGTGGTGCGGATGAAGAGGATATGGGGAGGTTTGGGACACGCGCTAATGATGTGTCAGATGAGATATGCGGTGATGATATGGGAGGTGGTGTTATGGGGTGATGATATGGGAGGTGGTGTTATGGGGTGATGATACAGGACATGCGATGATTATATGGGGGTTGAGACATACGAAGACGATCAGACAGGACATGGGGTGGTATAGGAGGTTACCGGGAATGGGACATGCGGTAGAGATATGGTGTCAACACTATATTACCGGGAATGGGACATGCGGTAGAGATATGGTGTGAACACTATAATACCGGGAAATGGGACACGCGATAATGACATGATATGGACACGGAGAAGTAAGCCCATCTGGTACAACATATCTCCCTAACACACACACACACACACACACACACACACACACAACTCCTCGTCCCATGCTAATCGTTCCTCACCGATATACACCCAAAAACACACACAAGACACATACACAACCACGCATACACACCGGTAGACTTCCTGTATACCGGTATTACCACGATGAACTGACCGCCAGCTATACCGACCTAACGAGACCTATGCAATTGACGATCTATGGTTGTTAATTGGGTTCTGATACAAAAATTTTCCTACATCTGAAAATAAGGGAAATTTATTAACCTGATCTACGTTAACCTCAAAGTGGTATTCGTAACTCAGTACTAACGAGACACGAACCCTGGGCTTCATTAGGGTGCTCGAGCTGTTGTCTATCCGTCCACACACACACACACACACACGACAAAACATTCCCACACGTTTTAGATCATTACTTATGTGGTTGTGTGTGTACTTAACCTGTCAACATTATCAAGTAAAGTCTCAGTCATCATCACTACCCGTGTTGTAGGTGTCCCCAGTCATCACCACTAGCCGCGTTCTAGACAAGTATAATGTCTCAGTCATCACCACTATCCTAATCAAGGTCAATCCCAACACTCCCATACTCGCCCCAGATGTTGTTGTCAACTTGTACATTACTTCTCTATCAATGACGCCCCAGTGGAAGGCCATGCAGGGAGCCAGGCAGAAGTGTCAACAAAATGAGAGGCAATAAGCGGCGACTACTTCCCTCATAAACTGTTACCGTTAAGGACCACCATCTCGCCCTTATCCAATTACTCCCCAGAAATCATAGAAAGACACATTAAAATCCCTAAAAATACAGAAAAATTAAACAAAAATAAAAAATACAGAAAAATCCCTAGAAATAAAGATAAAATCCCTAAAATTACAAAAAATCACGAAAAAATATACAGAAAAATTCCTAACAAATAAAACAAAATTCCATAAAAATACAGAAAAAATCCCGGAGGTAATCAGTAAAACTCCCTAGATGGCGTAAACGGCGACCATAAAACTAAAAAAAAAACAAAATGTGAAAATATCATCCCCATAAAATCACCCAAATATCCCTTAAATGTCGTACCCTTAACCATGTCTTCAATAAACAACAGTATCCAGACTTTACGACAAACCAATGGATAATACACCTCAATACAATGAGAAAATGGCGCACAAAAAACAACAAAATACTCGTTAAAATTACACAAGCGTTAACCATCACACCTCAGACTAACACAACCACCATAACCTAACCTAACCTTCCCCTTAACCTAACCTAACCTAATACCCAGGTAGCAGGTATTAGGCAGCTACCAAACAGGGAGGTACTACCGCCTGGGAAGATATTGGAAGCATAATGTGTTGTCTAATGGTAGACCCTGCTGCCATATGGCATCACGAAAATTGTGACTAAGTTCCAGGATGATGATCTGACTTTCTGCCTCATTTACACACAATTGCAGGGTCTCAATTGTTTCTCTTACCACTGACAACACAACATACATATATTGTTTCTCATTATTGATCTATTTTTTTATTGTTCATTATTATTATTATTATTATTATTATTATTGTTATTATTATTATTATTATCATTATTATTACATTTTCGCCCCCCAGACTCCGATGTGGGTTAGTGACCTGTGCCCGGGTCGGCTAATCCCCGTAAAAAAAAAATAATAGAAAAACGGAAATCCCTCTAATGAAGACCCTGGGTGAATCGAACCAAAACAAAGAATAAACACTGCCTAAACCTTTTGAAACACTCGGTGGGCATAAGATTACATTAGCCAGACGACTTCCTTTAGCTTAAAGAATACTCTCAATTGCTTTTTTCTTGAATAATATTGGAAATGATAATAAGACTATAAAAATCAGATAAATATCGAGAAAATTCCGAAAGTCTTTGAGGTTGTAGGCGAGCGAAGCGACTCATTGACACCATCATGCTAAACCTTATCCGGAAAATGAAACAATGAGGAAACAATAAAATAATCCCTCAGAATATTAAGAAAATATCGAAAATACATCCATAAAGTCCTTAAAAATATAAGACTTATGCCCAACATCCATCCCTGAAGATAACACTAGCGATACAGTAACAGACCGGAGAACAGTCATAATACAACACAAACTCCTGGAAGTATTCGTTAAGCGGCGGCCACATTGACCAGCCGACATCATTAAGACCACCAATCCGCTCCTGGCCCCAAAACCTCCCAAAGTGACTTATAGAACAGCGAGACAATAGGAACAACGCGGCACAAAGTCCTCAAAATAGTGTGGGTAAGCGACGTCCGCGTTGACCACCGACGTCATCGCCGTGAGCCGACAGCTCCACGTAGCCACAATTAATGTCGGCCAGCACGGAGTCCGTCGGTCAGGCGGCGGCGGCGGTCTGTGACGTCACAGCGAAAGAATGATAAACACGTTCACAATCTCTGATATTCGTACGGTGACATTTGTTCTCTTAAAGACGGGTAAAAGAAGACATCTAGTTACTGCAGTCTCGACTTCTTTATGACGATAACTTAGTGATATCTTTCTGTCGTAAGTGAGCCAGTTGGAGGCGTTCTCACATCTCCAGTTATCTTAAGAACCTTTGAGAATCCAGGACTGAGGCGACAAGAGACGCTATTTTCCGCTATGGGAATCGACCACATATTCACCGCTCGTTATCACGTTCTACTTCCCTAATTAACTTAAAAACGCGGACACTGCCAAGCCGTGTTGGTGACGTCACGAGGAAGAATGATGAACAAAGGGGGCAGAGATACACTACGGGGAACGACCAAACATTCACTGGCCGCAGACATGTTCTTCTTCCCTAATTTACAAGACAAGTTGTTCGGCGGTGTCGGTGAAGTTGCGGGCAATGATGAACACGGCGGACAAGAGACGCCGTTCTTCCGCGACAAGAAACGAGTAAATACTGTAGCCGCAGACACGTCCTTCTTCCCTAACTTATCTTACCACGACTCTGAGGAAGATGTTGATGACGTCACGAGAGAGGTGTACGCGGGTGACAAAGGGCCGTCGCTGTTCACCTCCGGGATACAGTAATACATTTGTTGTTCTTCGTCAGGGACTTCCCCACCTCGCCCAGTGCTCAGCTCTCGGTTCATTATGTCATGCGCTAATATTCCTCTCAATTCAAAGAAAAAATAAAAATATATGCAATAATTATAATACTATATTCAACGACGCTAAAAATTGTGTTCTAATTTTTTTTTTCACTGGACTAAAATTTTGCTACATTCCATTTCTCCCGACCTTTGTAAATTTGTCTTATAATTTAGGTCCTACGGTATATTATTTATAACTCGTAACCCATTTTAATAAGAACTTACAAATTCATGTAATAATTTAGGTTCCATAATGTAGAGTTTACAACCTCGCATTAGTGTTGTTCTTATAAGCTGTTTAATAATTCCGGCACATTTTAACGGTACTATACAAAGAGGGGGAGGGGTTATAATGTATCTACCATAATCTATTACTTTACTACCTGTCTACATCGCTAATTTAATAACACGTACAATAATTTACCCTATACAAGAAATTCATAATGGGTGTTATAATAATTCAACCACCAATTTCCATAGTTAACTCCCTCCCTATAATCTGTGTGATAATTTTGGTCCCATTTTTAACCGGGTTATAGAATATATGAAACAAATTATTTTCACACCATGTTCGATAGTTTCACCCAGTGCGTTGTGACAGATACACTGCGTGGAAAATAGTATACGTCACTTAACTTACATAGCCCCCCTGATATACATGTGTTAGTGCTGTACTGTGAGGGATTATGTATAGGTTTATGTATTATCTAAAGTATACATAGTTTAAAATAATTTCATACGGTCTTTTACTGTATACTGTAATCTGAAGCCCAATGACAAATATAACTATTTTCAACAATGAACCTATTATTATTATTATTATTATTATTATTACTATTATTACCATTATCATTTTCATTAGCATTATAAACTCATTTCTTTATTAATGTATTTGCAATTTATTTATAAGATCTTTTTTTTTCCCGAAAACACATGAATCGCTTTTTATTCTTTCATCACCCAGTGTTTTGCGAGAGTTCTTACCTAATACGTGACCATCACAACTCCCTTACCGCTTGACACCAATAATTACGTGTAAATATTTGGGTTGCCATTTTCACCAAGCAAAAAAGTAACATTTGTAAAGTCTATCAAAATAAACGTATATTAATTCGGCTTAATAATTCATACTCCTGATATTTATTTGTTTAGTTATTAATTTATTTCAAAGTTTTATTAATTTCCACGGCAAAACCACCGCCGTTAATAATAATAATAATAATAATAATAATAATAATAATAAAACACTGCTGCTACTACTATTAAGATAAATAAAATAACGACGAGAAGACACTAATGCCATGACAGGATAAAGATGTTTAATAAGGCAAAATTCAATAATTGACTTGAAAACATAATATAGAATGAAAATATAGAATAAGGAGAAATATACAATAAACAACGCATAGCAATCTCCAACAGTTGAACCTATAATGCGTATAATGTTTAAATCTCCAACAATCTCCAACAGTTGAACCTATAATGCGTATAATGTTTAAATCTCCAACAATCTCCAACAGTTGAATCTATAATGCGTATAATGTTAAAATCTCCAACAATCTCCAACAGTTGAACCTATAATGCGTATAATGTTTAAATCTCCAACAATCTCCAACAGTTGAACCTATAATGCGTATGTTAAAATCTCCAACAATTGAATCTATAATGCTTATAATATTAAAATCTCCAACAATCTCCAACAGTTGAATCTATAATACGTATAATGTTTAAAACTCCAACAACTAAATGTATATCATATTACTGTAAAAAAAATTAAACCTCAGTGATCGTTAGTATTAAAAGACCGCCAGTGTAGGCAGAAGGCGGGAGTAACTTGGCCAGGTCGGTCTTCCAGAAGCTCCTGATAGAAAGAAGGACATGAAACACTCAAGCGCTGTTGACCGCTCACCTTGGAGTAGTGTCTATGGTATAATTCGAGTCATTAACGCTGATTACCTACGATGAAAGAACACAGACAGGACCCCCGTAAAAACCCACACAGATCGTCCAAAACCCCAGAGTTTACCCAAAAACCCACGAAAATACCAAAAAATTCCCCCGCCAACCCAAACAATTCCCTAAAATCACCCCCATAGCCCCAACTACACGCGGAAATACCTAAAATTCCCCATCAACGCAAATAATTCCCCAAAATCTCCCCATCGTGCCTAAAACACATGGAAATCCCCCCAAAACACAGGGAAACTGACCCCCTCCCCAAAAAACACTATACACGTATATATATAAATTATCCTAAAACAGATATCGGTCATAAAAATATTAAAATCCCGAAAGGGAAATAAAAAACCTGGACCCAAAACACTGAAACCCGCGGATATCGCCCCAAAAACATCACCTATAGATCAGCATCCAATCATCACCGGAGACACAGCAACCTCACGGGGAAATATTTATCCACGGAAAATCGCCTAAAAACCCATTGCGATTAAGAAAAAAAAATAGAGGTCGCTCGATAGGCAGGAATATCGCCCCAGCCCGCTTTGTATGAATTAAAACTAAACGAAAATCGCCAAAATTTACGGCGATCGCTCACTCATCAACGAAAGTCGCCTGAAGGTTATGAACATCGCCCAAGACCACACGGAGATCGCCCCCAGACCACACAGAGATCTCCACCCAGACCACACGGAGATCTCCACCCAGACCACACGGAGATTTTCACCCAGACCACACAGAGATCTCCCTTCAAACCACACGGAGATCTCCACCCAGACTACCTATAGATCGCCCCAGACCACACGGGGATCGCCCCTCAGACCACACGGAGATCTCCACCCAGACCACACGGAGATCGCCCCTCAGACCACACGGAGATCACCCAAGACGTATAGGACAAACCCCGACTCACAAAACTCGGCAACAAAGAGACTCAAATGCCCCGTCAATAATCCCGCCAGCAGGACTCCTCTATCTATATACTTTGACGTAATTTGTCCCTGATGAACGAGTCCATAAATTCAATACATCTTAAATTAGTCTGGAAATGTGTTACGAGGCAATGTGTAATTAATAATGGTGATGGCTGGATATCGAATACTTCATTAACGTTGTAACTCTCACTTTAGGACCTTTTAGTAACGTAAAGGCTGTATAACTCTCGATTCCTAAACTCGTTAATGATATGACCTCTGAACCTCAATGTCGAGAATCCCTTAACTAATTAAATGGGAAAATAATCCACTGGTCACACACAATCCATCCATCCATCCATCCATCCATCCGTCCATCCGTCCGTCCGTTCTCCCTCCGATGAAATTAGGTATGTTATTTTTTTTCTCCCCACTGGCGTCTGTGGTATAAACTGGTACTCAGAACACACCCTCAAACTCACTGCCCGAGATGAGGTTTCGGTGTAAATTGGCATACAATATACATCTCGAAATTCACTGGCTTATAAATAGTTACTAATGATACACTTGCTGAGAAGATATTCCCTGTAAATTGGTTGGCAATATGTAGCCTGAAATTCACTGACCTGTAAATAGGAATGGACGATACACCCTGATCTTCTCCTGATGACTAATTATTCTTGGTAAATTGGTTCACAATCTACACCTCGAAATTCATTGGACTGTAAATCGGAACGAAAGATAGACTCCGGAGTTCACAAGCTGAGAAGATTTTCGCTGTAAATTGGAGTCCAAGATAAACCTCTGAGATCACCGACTCACAGTAAAAGTCGGGGGTGGGGGGGGGGGGGGATACAACTTGAAATTCAGTGGCTACGAAGATTTCAGTGTATGTGTGTGTGTGTCCTCCGTGATACACAAAGCCCTTTATATGAAGTATGTGTTATACTCTGGGGTATTTCATGACGCATTAACCGCAGTTGCTGTATCTTGTATCAACTGTACTGTAAAAATCCTTAATGATACAATATGTTTATTATCTGAAGGAACACATTACTATTCCTCTACGTGTGTTTTATTGAAGAACTTAACCTCCATAAAGTTAAATACTTATGTGGTTCTCTATGATCTGAATACAGCGCCAAGTGTCAATCTTTTCTATAGTTAAATATATACATGAAAAATTGCGCTATACTTCTGTTATATAATAAAACTGACAAATCTTCTAAAATACGAAGACCCAAAATACGAATAACTGGCCGCGTGTTTACATATATTGAATGAGAAATTTTAATTCAATTCATATTTCAAGATGGCCGTCGCGGTCACCACAAACCATGCCTCACCGACGATATATTTACAATTATCGTCAATTTCTCGGCAATATTCGTATTTAATTAAATGTGATCGTTGGTTTTGCCGACAGAAATATGGCGGGGAATATTTTTTCTTTTTTTTTTTACTAAACTAATGGCATTGGCGATTAATTCCCGACACATATCATTAGCAAACATTCCCCAAAACAGAAGCAGTAGAACCAAAAAAAATCCCTACAAATTACATACGGCGGTGTCGAAAAATCGCAATCACAGTTTGATACAATTTAGGAAGAAAAAAATTCCCCTACATAGACAGAAGTAGTAAAAATAAACCATTACTCAGATAGATAAAACGCTCGTAAAAAATAACTTCCCTATACTTCCATACAACGGCGGGAAAAGTCTGTAGAGGGAATTATAGTTTAGCGGCAACGAAAAATCCCCAACAATTAGATAGAGCGGTGGTGAAAACATTCCAAACATACATCCAGTATTAGCGTGAACAACATCCCCTATCACCGCCATTTTGTATATTCAATTGACTTTGTTGTCATGAGCCAAACTAGTCCACACCGTGTCTTAATTCTCATACTAAATCCACAGCGATGGTTATATTATACTAGGGTTAGGTTAGGTTAAGGTCAGATTAGGTTAACGTCAAATTAGGTTAATGGCAGATTAGGTTATGCTTGCGGTATGATAGGTTGTGTTAGAGGTAGGGTAGGTTAAGGACAAGGTTAGTTTATGTCAGTGGTAGTTTAAGTTAAGGTCAGATTAGGTTAACGTCAGATTAGGTTAATGGCAGATTAGGTTAGGGGTAGATTAGGTAATTTTTTGCGGCATATCAGCAGGTTATATTAGGGGGTATATTAGTTTAGTGATGTATTAGGTAAAAATTTGAGGCAGGTTAGATTAGGTTTACCGAAGCTTCGAATCGAGGCTCGCGTGTTTAATGAATCCCCGTTAGTACATCTTCCACACAGTTGTATTTCCTGACAGTAACAAAGATTCTTAATAACGTCAGCGGGTCAGTGACAGATTCATACCGGTACAACTCGCATTAATTATTGTCAGACTGTCCGGATCAAGTAGTAATGTACAGTAGTTCGGTCAATTGAAATTTAACCTCTATTTGCTCAATCGAATAACTGGCTTTGGTAGTTTATTAATAACCTACCAATGTTAAGTTGTTGTCATGACCTCCAGTATTTGATCTATCTCAAAAAATATTAAGCGGCGCTATTACTAAGAATTACTAATATCATCTCTTTTCAATATACATGTCCAAAATGGCATGAAACTCAAGACGAGAGCCACCTAACTAGAGACGTCACAGCATCAGTATAAGTTCACACCCGAGCGGCAACTTATAAAGACGACTAAACCTACGGCCTTGGTTCTATGTTAACATTAAACCACGAACCACGTACAGTACATAACATAGGTGACCTGGTTGTGCGTGTACGCCTGAGACGAGTTGTGTAGCATCATCATACCCCGTACTCGGTATAGTGACGATGTATTTGTAGGTAAAGTATAAGTACCGTGTATTTGTGGGTAAAGTACAAGTACCGTGTATTTGTAGGTAAAGTATAAGTACCGTGTATTTGTAGGTAAAGTATAAGTACCGTGTATTTGTAATTCAAAACTCATTACCTTGGTATATATATATATAATATAAATGTTATCGGTATGGCGTAATTTTAATACAAAATAATCGAGACAGTGTATATGTAAAATAGTTATCAGTGTGGCGTATATACAATACCATCATTATCGGGAATGTAAATTTGCAATATTATCATAATGGCTGGAATAGTTGCCAAATAATTGTTATACAGTAGATATGATGTATTTAGAATATAGAATTAAATAACCTGTACAGTATTATCGGAACGGTGTATTTGCTATATAATCCTTATCGGGATGGAGTATTTGCTATGTTATCACTATGGGAACTATATTTACAATACAATAATTATCGGGACGGTTATATTTGCACTAAATATAATATCAAAACCCTACATTACAGTGTTGCTAGTATCGGGACGAAGTATTTGCAATAGCCTTATCATAGGGATATTGTATTTGCATTTAACACATTAACGGAACGTCGCATTTGCAATAAACGTATTATCGGGACGCTGAATTTACACTTACACATACTTGTTATCGGGGACACTGAGTTTACACTTAACTACACTAACTATCGGGCCATTGAATTTACACCCAAAACACATTACCGGGACTGTGCATTACCGCTCAAATTATTACCGGGACTGTGCATTACCGCTCAAGTTATTACCGGGAAGTTGTAAGCCACTCACTCAACTTACCATCACAACCGAGTGTTTTCCGTGAACTATTGTCCCCATTAACCAATCAGAACCCTTAATTATGCAGTAACCTTAAGGGCACACACCAGCCAGGGATTGTTTTCATTATAGTCCTGTATTATGAACACAATTTTGCGGCCAAGAGGAAAATTATGTGAATATTAATCTGATAATTATATAAAGGTAATTCGGTATACGGCTAGGAATATTAATTAACATTTTCACTATATTGCGCCTAAGACCTCTCGGTTTTGGCGTTATAACCTAACCTAACCTAACCTAAACTTAACCGAACCTAACTTTAACCTAACCTTAACCTAATCCAACCTGACTTAACCTAACCAAGACGTCTCAAGTAATACATAATAATTATACGCTATGGGAAATATTCACCTTGAACGTTCTGTATTGGACGTCTCGTATAATCACACTAAAACAAACCATAGTCCTGTTTTAAAGCGCCAGACATCATTTACCTCCCGGCCTGAGACACCGCTGCCAATACCTTATCGAGAAGAGAAACATTTGACGATCTTCCATCCTGTTTACGGTTGAAACGAAGCTCACTACCTTATATTGGCCACAAATCTATCCGTCACCTTTTTACACCTTTCGACACCTGTTCTGCTCATTAACTTAGGTGGAATATCATGAATCTTTCCCTCAATCATTACCTATGGACGCCTCATACCTAATCCATGCGGTAATTCTTCTCTGTTTGTGTTTAGTTATATGTCGAGGTTTCATTTCCGCTTATCTCCGTTACTAAACATATATAGTCATTCACTCTCACCTAAAATAATTCCCTGCTTCCCTATAATATATTGGTTACTTACTATCCTCACCTGTACGCCATCCACTCCCTTACCGTCCTTAGTATCCCTATAATACACAAGTTACTATCCTCCACTGTACTCCATCCACTCCCTCGGCGTCCCTGCCTATCTCCTCCCTCTGTCTTCCCAGCATTTCCACCCGAGCGAGACCTGTCGTGGTCACACATAACGGCCGGGAAAATTTATGACACATCAGGTCATTTTCGGGTTAAACCCCTTGTCACCCTGGGGTTGTGGCCAGCGTCCAGATGAAGGGTGTTACCTAGCACCCGTCTGCCGTAGCCCTGCCCCGCTACAGGTAAATTTACGAGGTCTGGGACTACTACAAGGGCATCTAGGTGAAGGGTGTTACCTAGCACCCGTCTGCCGTAGCCCTGCCCCGCTACAGGTAAATTTACGAGGTCTGGGACTACTACAAGGGCATCTAGGTGAAGGGTGTTACGTAGCACCCGTCTGCCGTAGCCCTGCCCCGCTACAGGTAAATTTACGAGGTCTGGGACCACTACAAGGGCATCTAGGTGAAGGGTGTTACCTAGCACCCGTCTGCCGTAGCCCTGCCCCGCTACAGGTAAATTTACGACAACTGAGACTACTACAAGGACATCTAGTACCCGCCAGCTGTAGTCTTGTTCCGCTATGGGTCACCTCACGAGGCCTGGGACTACAACAGGAGAAGTCAGGTGTGTGGTCCTATTGCAGACGAGCCAAGTGAGAAATATTGGTCACCAAATACCTAGTTGGAATAAACCACACGTGACTTACTGCAACAAACTCTTATTTAGTTTGTTATCGGCGTTTTGAAGTACAAGAGAGAGAGAGAGAGAGAGAGAGAGAGAGAGAGAGAGAGAGAGAGAGAGAGAGAGAGAGAGAGAGAGAGAGAGAGACTACCAACGTAAACACGGCAACAAGAGTGAAATAAAACATAGGAGAATTTTGTAATATATTTTAACCCATATGTCACCCAAATCATAACCCCCTCCATGTCCAACCATCACATCCACCTTTCATCATCGCGTGTCCTACCTCCTATGTCACCGTCACATGTCCCACCTCCCATATCACCGTCACTTGACCCACCTCCCATATCACCGCCACATACCCACCTCCCATATCACCGCCACATGTCCCACCTCCCATATCACCGCCATATGTCCCACCTCCCATATCACCGCCACATGACCCACCTCCCATATCACCGCCACATGACCCACCTCCCATATCACCGCCACATGTCCCACCTCCCATATCACCGCCACTTGACCCACCTCCCATATCACCGCCACATGACCCACCTCCCATATCACCGCCACATGTCCCACCTCCCATATCACCGCCACATGTCCCACCTCCCATATCACCGCCAAATGACCCACCACCCATATCACCGCCACATGACCCACCTCCCATATCACCGCCAAATGACCCACCTCCCATATCACCGCCAAATGACCCACCACCCATATCACCGCCACATGACCCACCTCCCATATCACCGCCACATGACCCACCTCCCATATCACCGCCACATGACCCACCACCCATATCACCGCCACATGACCCACCTCCCATATCACCGCCAAATGACCCACCACCCAAATCACCGCCACATGACCCACCACCCATATCACCGCCACATGTCCCACCACCCATATCATCGCCACATGTCCCACCTCCCATATCACCGTCACATGTCCCACCTCCCATATCACCGCCACTTGACCCACCTCCCACTTCACCGCCACATGACCCACCTCCCATATCACCGCCACATGTCCCACCTCCCATATCACCGCCACATGTCCCACCTCCCATATCACCGCCACATGTCCCACCTCCCATATCACCGTCACATGTCCCACCTCCCATATCACCGCCACATGTCCCACCTCCCACACTGGTACAAGGCTCCCACACCACCAGTGCCCAGATGCTCAGGGGAAACATCAGTAGTGTAAGTACATAAAGTACACACACTACAGCAAACAAAATACGCAACACATTATGTACAGAGCGCCTCAAGGTATGTGACTTTGAAACAACTTGAAGGAAGTTTTTGTATGGCTATATAATGCAAGAGGCTGCGGTAACTCAGTGGATAAAGCGCTCATTTCCTCTCCCAAGAGAAGCTGGTTGGCAACCCAAGTAGACCCATCTGTTACAATTGGTGAAATTGAGGCGGTCAAGTGCAATACCTTGTGCATCATGGTTTTGTAGTCAGTCAATTGTATTCTCAGTTTTTAAGCCTATGGGACCCACTTTTATAATGCAAATTTGCACATTACAAATGAATTAGCGTTCTCTTTTTTTTCACCGTTAACTACATCCTGTCGTGTTAAAATCACCTGAGTTACTTTCCTGACTTATGAATCTCAACGTTAATATCTATTTTACCTGAGTGTGGGTTAGCCTGTACACCTGTTTTACCTGAGTGTGGGTCAGCCTGTACACCTGTTTTACCTGAGTGTGGGTCAGCCTGTACATCTGTTTTACCCGAGTGTGGGTCAGCCTGTACACCTGTTTTACCTGAGTGTGGGTCAGCCTGTACACTTGTTTTACCTGAGTGTGGGTCAGCCTGTACACCTGTTTTACCTGAGTGTGGGTCAGCCTGTACATCTGTTTTACCTGAGTGTGGGTCAGCCTGTACACCTGTGACTGGGAACAAAGGCCCACACTTGGTTTTTGCTTACTGAGACACGTTATTTTACGATCAATAATTATTCCCACTTAGTCCCACTTAGCCCTAACCTTCCGAGAGCCTGGTGTGGGTCATCACTTACGCCAGTTCCCTGATGCTCGGCTAGTAGACCCTTTACCTGTACTAGCTGAGGTTGTAAATTACAGTAAATATGATGCTGCATTAATTAGTTTACCTGCTGATGCATTAATTACAGTATACACGATGATGCATCAACTACAGTAAACCTGCTGATGCATTAATTACAGCATACACGCTGCTGCATTAATTAGTTTACCTGCTGATGCATATTTACAATAAATATACCATTGCAGTATGGCACAGTATACCCGCTGAAGCATATATCATAGTACTGTATGCCTGCCTGCCAATGCAGTAAATTACGGTATAGTATGCAGTACTTGATGTAACAATTACTGTATACATATATACCTGCTGGTGCAGTAAGTCCCTCAGTTCACAACACACCCGCTGAAGCCGCTGGAGAGGCCAACAGTCGGGAAAGTGTTATAAAGACATTTTTTCAGTGGCTTGGCTTCAGGCGCAGACCGCTGACCCAGTGCTCCCTCTACTACATAACCCAACACAATAAAATGTAAGAAGGGAAATTAACAAACTGGCGCTACGTACTGGACACCACTGCTGGTAATACGGTTCTCGAATAATCCTACGTTAAAATCCGGAACTACTGCGATAGCTGAAGGTACAGTACTCGTTAAAATCCAAATGAATTAAAACGACAAAAATGTATAATAGTAAACCTCCTTCACTGATTGGTTATTATGTACTGTATATGAGGAAACAGAACAACACTTTTGTTTCACGATGATTTAATCTGAAGCGTTAACAAGCCTGGGATTTACTAACGAGATTTGGGTCAATGCCTGTCTTACAAATTATTAAACAAGATGTCCGTATTAAAAATAATATTTCGAGTAAAATATAATAGCCTTAAAAAATTCTCCATTTTCTAAGTTGCAGCGAATGTCAACCCTGAAACGAGGTGATTAATTAACAAAGTCAACATTTATTCTCGTCCCGTCACCAGACCATCACAGCACTAATACAACATGATAACATCAGTACGATATATAGTTCACAACGTTTCATATTACGGTGTCGTATAACGAAGGTGATGAGGCGGTCTCACACGAAAAAAAATCCAACTTACCAGGGGTTGGGTTAGGTTAGGTTAGGTATTCCTGCTTAAACTGCGCAAACAAATACCTAGTTTACCAAGGTATTTTTCTGCACAGTGGGATTGCAGAGTTAACAAATACTCACTTTCGCGTTCCCCGACAAGTTAGGACATTTTCGTTACACAGGTCCACATCTCATTAGCAAACCGGGCAGCAAAAAAGAGTTGGTGTTTAAATCCGCTATCAATTATCAACAGGATATTATTATTAGCTTTCAGAATAGTCCATAGTGCACCAGTGTTCATTTAGTAATTTTCACACTTTAAGAATCACGCGTGTGAGATGGTGGTCAATGTCCTCTATATCTAATCTAACCTAACCTAACCTAACCCAACCCAACCCAACCCAACCCAACCAAACCAAACCCAACCCAACCCAACCCAACCCAACCCAACCAAGCATACACTTACGTACACCCACAATAAAATCCAAGAAAGACAAGCTTCCAATGGTCATATTTATCGCATAGAATAATCACCAAGACGATCCATAAATCAGCTATATATCTTAGGGATCAAAAGTCCAGGTAACAGCTCTGCATAATGATCCATCTGGCGTGAATAGACACATGATCCCCCGAGAACAGTTAAATATTACTACTATGTTTGTTTACATCTCGGAGTTCTACCTGACTACTGAAGGAGATCGTTGATGTTATAGTATTAATTCATATACACAGAAACACGAGTAAATTATTACATATTACACTAATAACATCATTATCCACTAACGACTTCAACATCGTTTGCATTATTCGTTATACATTTCAATGAGTTATATGACCATTATACACACAAGGAAAATATTACAAACTCAACTTTATCCACCTGACGTCATTCATTACGCATTTTAATTTATATAGTCACTAACTACGCCATCGGGGAACAGTACAAGCAGAAGCGTATTCAGTGAAAGATTTATTCAATGACTAGTTTATATAGTAAGCATACACACTGTGAGGGAAACAATACAAACTGATGTGTATAAAAAACATTATTCATTATATATTTTCATGATTTATAATACGATTACAGTTACGATAATCCTTTCGGCTTCTCTCATCAATTTTGTGAGGCTAACCTTTTTTAAGGTTACTGTGAAATATTAGTAATATGAGCCATCATAATTCCTCTATAAAACATATGTATTACCGGCATTAATATTAATGATTTATTGTGTACCTTTATTTATTACTGCCCTTGTTATCACCAATAATAATAATGATAATAATAATAATAATAATAATAATAATAATAATAATAATAATAATAAATCATTACTTTTTCTCATAAACATTAACATAATAATAATAAAAGGTTGAATATTATAATAAAAATTCCATTGTTAAGTAGCATCATAATTAACACTTATGACCATTACGTATTGAAGCAAAACACTAAGTACATCCAGCAGGGTTTCTTAACGATGCAATTAATGATTCAAAGGAAGCATTTTGGCGTCATGTAATCGGTTATAATATTACACGCATGATTATATTATTAGTTGTAATGTTATATAATATAGGCTTCTGTTCAGCTCCGTTTATTTTGCTCATATTTTGTAAACACGGATCTTTTATATCACTTAACTATATTGGTTATGTAACACCTACACCGCAGCCAACAAATATGTCATCTTATGGCAGTTACGTTTTTTGACAAGTAAAATAATATGGTACACAAATAAACAGACGATCTATATTCAGCTCTTTCATTACTTTACTTGTCAATAATAAAACATCCAAGAAAGAACTGTACTGTAATATTATCTGAAATATCGTCAAACACGTCTCAGCAACCATACAAGTGAAATGACAATTAACCCCCTAACCTGATACTGAAATCGATCTTCTACTGTACCAACTTGCCGTACACAGACTGTTAGCACCTAACCATCGGCAGCAAAACCTTACTTCCTGTTGGTATGATTTAGAGAAAAACGTAAGGTTACTGTACAGTTACCACCTTGGGGAAGCGTCGTCGTTGTTGCCTCAAGTTTTTGTTCAACTAAGTCGTCTTACTCGAGCGGTGGTATCCGCCAGCGGTGGTGTCGTTTAATGAACCTCCGGCTCTCCCATTTTTATATCGCAGTTTACCGCAAGAACGTTTCTTGTGTAACATAAAACATATCTGTAATATATAACTATAATATGTAATTCAATAACTAAATATTCAGTCAAAACATCGTGAAATATACAAATACAATTATAAACATAGCGATATACAGGTAAAATATATCCCGAAATAGTTCCTAACTTTTGTTTAATTAACATTAACATGAACTCTTTTACCGCTAAGGTTCTCGCAACACTTGTACGCATGTAAGAGTGAACAACATGAAGAGGGTAAATGACTGATAACTTCCTTACCCCCCAAAAATATCATCTAATGCCTCGTGGCTTATCATGTGGTGAAACTTTTAGTGACAAAACGTACACACTATCCTACTCTTTATTATATATACAAATTTAATCATGCCCAACATTATTAATCTCTAACCTAATTTAATAAATCTTGGGTTACATAAAACCTTTACCCCTCTCTAGTGCAATCGCTCTTACCCTGGATTGACTTATCCCTGGACTTGGAACCTAACCAAGGATAATCCTAATTCACCTCAACATCATAACATAACTTAACCGAATCTAAACAAACTTTAACGTCACCTAACCTAACCTAGATAAACTCTACCATAACAGCGGTGGGCAGTCATCGGCCAACGAGCTGGATTCACCGGAGACATTTCATCCGGCCCACAAAACTATTGCCTGGTCCCGACTCATCAGTAGCAATAATTGATTCATTATTATATTGGTTCAATGTCTGATTATGAAAATGAGTAATGTAATATGTTAATATATGTAAACCTTAACCATCGTAGTGCTAATGATCACCAATCAATATTATTAAAAGGGTTAACTTTAGTTCTACATTTTAGCTCCGATCCGGCACCATTGACCTGGTCTGCTGGCCGTCAACCCAGTCTCAGGTTCATAGACGGTGTTAAAAATGGCCTCTGTCCTGATCGATATACTGTATACAGTACTGTATATTGTATATACTTTATATGGATTAATTGGTAAGAAAAAGCGCTATATTTGACTTATTTCAAGTGAGTTGTCTTCTATGCTCTGAGAGTGTCCTGGTGTTTGTTGTTGTTAGGACTGAAGGAAGTTCTATAAATCTCACCGTTCAAATTATTTAAGTTATTACTTATAAAGTTCATAACCAATGGTAACACCTGAAATTGAATATTCAATAAAGTATATATTTTATATTTAACTGTTACTGTTCTTGCAATAACAGAAAGTTAGGCTAGTAGTCTTTATTATAACTGTTATTATTATAGCATGTTGCTAGTGACAGCAATTCAGTTCTTTTATCTCCCTGTCTATATAAATACCAAATACTTTATACGACTCTACTCATATTGTGCTCCAAATAACTGGAAATTGTGTATCAAATATATATATATATATATATATATATATATATATATATATATATATATATATATATATATATATATATGCTATAGTAAATATTACTATAGTTTCTTAATCAAATAATTTTTCCTTCCCAATTTAACATTTTCCCTAAGAATTTATTGTATGTTTGTGTCCTTAATTTTCCATGAAAATCTGTCTTTTATATTATGATCAACAAATAAGATTGTAATTCAACTGTATCTTTGGACTACGAGACAAAACTTGGATATTTCTACCAAATTTTTTCCGATAAGTAAGAGTTCTACTCGATCTATCTCCTATTGTTTTCTTTAACAAATATAAGAGACGCCAAGAGTTATTTCCTTAATCATTCATCATCACAATTCAAAAACCTGCTAAAAGGAACACCGAGATGACTGCCAGTAATAAATTTCCTATAACACAGACCTACCCCGGACCCTGACCTAACACGTCCACACGGCATTACACTGTTGGAGGTGTCTCGGGTACATTCATTACAGACAAATCATCCCACTTATCTCGGCCTTCACTAAGATGAAATAAAAACTAACGACACTCGTTATAAAAGTCTCAACCAATAGTCGCATAATTTCATCTTCTATTGTACCTCACATACTCTTAACAGTATTGTGTCAGCTATCACCTCCTGAACTAGCTTAAGACTCTTAATATTCGGATATCATTTTGTCCTTTGTACATCACATCCTCAACCTCACCAAGCGTCTCAAAGATTACAGGTCCTCGTGATACTCTGACTCACAGTGGGAAAGTTTTGCTCGGTTTGCGCTCATCACCTGCGTTGACGGCACTTAAGAGACCAATTCTTGGTCACTAGTTTTACTTATACCTGTGATAATGCTTACCAACAAAATTATTATATTTTTTTATATGAACAACAGTTAGAGTAACTCAACAAGACGCATCGCTCCGACTGCCAAATATCGCTATGACTCTCAATATACTTTCTCTAACATCCCGCCAACATTTCCAAGCAACAATATGTCACAGCACAGTTTACCGCCAAAAGTGAAATCCACCCACAGAATTTTAGGAAAGTTGTCAAACGGAAATCAAATCTGTCATCGACGGACGGACTGACGGATTGTCAGACAGCATTATTTATATTCCCTCGAACTATCGGTCCCGTGATAAAAAAAATGTTTAACGTGACCCAAGGAAATAAAAAATACGAAAAAATATAGCTAACAAAAAAGAGAACAGTATAAGATTAAGTAAAAATATGCGATAAAAAGATAAGAGCGTAAGATAAAAGTAAATAATTATGATGTACTGTACAGTTAAAAGATATGACGTTATTAAGATAAATATGAAATTGATAAAATTAAAATAATGACAAAAAAATATTAAATAAAACATGATATGAGCGAACATGACGCAACTGGGATATTATCTGAACCTGTAGACACAACCCTTCAGGTACCGCACAGTACAGGTGACCTCTGCACAATATATAAATTCATGGAAGCATCTTACCATCATCAAGGTGAAGACTTCAGCTGTAACACAATTACTGTATACTTTAACGTGTACTTATACAAGACTTAAATATCTTAATAAACAAGGGTAGTACAGAGATACAATAACCCCCATAAACAATAACAATCATATTTTAGTGTTGCACATGTGTTAACGATCAACTGTACCCTGAAATATGAGCTTATCCAAAGGTTTAACTATAAATTGATTTACAACGAATTGGGTTAATCTGTGATCATATACGGTAAAGTTAATGAACAAACAGCGCCATGAAAAGATGGTCGGACAAACGCCCTCGACCTATATATTTCCCCACTGCCGGTGACGGAAATAATTATCATAATACACATCTATTATCACTTTGGTGAAGACAAAATTGACTCCATGTGTTATGTAACCAGATGGAGTTTTTTGTACCTGTAATGTATACTGTAATAAGTTTTGTACTTGCGTTTTATATCTGAATAAAAGATGTTGATTGTGATGATTGAACACAGTCGTGAAAGCTTGACTGACTAGTGTTTAATTTTCCGCTCTAAAGGTTTTTTCCGTTACGGAAATTTGTGCAGACCGATATTCTTGTTTTCTTATTAAAAGAGAAAACTTACCATCAATACAGTATATTTTGTTTGTTAATATATTTATTATTAGAAGTAGTACTGTAAAGCAGGATCTGGTCTTCATATTTATTATTCTTAAATTTATTATTTTTACAGATATTCATAAATAATAATAGTTTGATTATTATTATCTCAGTTATGACAACATTGTGTAAGGCAGTAGAGAACGCCGGGCGTGGAACCGCCGTCCACACTGTGGTAGGTGACAACGTCTTCGCTCCGGTCGATAACCAGTGATAAATTTGGTGAGAAACACCCAAGTCGTCACCCACCATCACTTTACATCTTTTACTCCCGTTATATAATACATTCGTTTTTTCTTACCACCAATAAATATGTAAGTTTTTAAACTACACGAGACACCAATTTTGCAACTTTACGGATTTCGTCTTTATGAGCCACAAAAATTGTTTTTTTTAAACTACTCCCGCGTTTTTATTATACCTTTACAAATTTTAAGGAATGTTTTAATGTTTAAAAAGTTTCATAAACTATACAAGATCACTATTTTGAAGCTACAGATTTTGGGGGTTTTGTGGACTCTTTTTTTTAACTAAACAAGTGAACGCTCTTATGTAACTTTAGGTTCTAATTACCTTTATGAGTCATAAAAATTTGTTTGGGGAAGTACAAGAGAGCTGTTTTGTAACTTCACAAATTATAAAAAAAATATTTCACGAAAACGATATTATTTATATTAGAAAAGAGCACTTTTGTGTTAGTTGTTTTGATATTTACAGATTTTTCAATACACTTGATACAAATACATAAAAGTAATAAATAATAGAGGACAAAAGGCAAAACTGAGAAATAGAGAGAGAGAGCTGTGCAGGAGCAAGAAAAGGGAGAAAAGATGGATAATGAATGCAAAGGGAGATGTCTTACGTGATTGGTGGCAGGACGCTCCGACCCCGAAAGTTTTAGCCTAGTCAGGTTAGCGAGGGGCCCGAGGACTCCTGCACTCTAGGCCAGGGTTTTCGAGGAACTGTTGAGGTAGAAGACCCATAGAGGATGTGAAGTGGCTGGGGAATCAAGGGGGGCCGTGGCTTACCTTCTGTAAGTCATCAAACAAACAGGTTAAACTTCAGCGGCTCAAACTAATAAAGTATTTACATATGTTTAGCGATTAACTAAGGTCGAGCAGAGATTAATTATGGAAAGTTTAATACTTTTTTTTTAATTATTAAATAAAATTATCTCAGGTGGTAGCTCTCACAGGGCCAACTAATATGCAACTTATATGCGAGATAAATTAATGTGCTTAATAAATTAATACATGTGTCTGTTTCTGTGCACTGTAGTCATGTTTATAATCTTAATACCTGTACTTTCACCTGTAGCTGTGCTGTTGTTCAGAATTAAAAGAGAATAAATATAATATATAGGAATGAGGCGCCGAACGAACCAGACAATAATGTGAGGGACCGCAACGTTCTTGCTGAAACATATGGGGGTGGAAATGTCCTAGGCTATAATATATTGGCTCAAAACGTTGAAGGCCAAATCGTACCGCATCCAAAAACTAGGCCACATCGTCATAAGCTAAAATAGTGGGACTCAAAATGTTCAATATTTAAATATACGGAAGTGAACATTGTATGGAATAAAACAGGCAAGCGTCCCAGACTAAGCCTACGGCGCCTAGACGACCCGTAGAGGCCCTACGCTCATACATACAGTACAAACCGAAAACAAAGTTATTATCAAGAAGGCGAGGATGTTTTAAATATTCACCCCCGAGACGTCCTAGTTATTATACGGGACCCCAACATCCTTGACTATGAAGTATACAACAACAAGACGTCAAAACGCCATATGATAAAATAAATATATGGAACCTCAAATGTCTTAAGATATAACGTACGCCGCCAGAACGTCATGGGCAAAAATATACGGGAGCTGGACGTCCAAAGACTGTAACTAACGACGCCAGAGTCCTCAGGTAAAATGTATGGAGCTCTGTGTCCTTGGCTATAACGCACCACGCTGAAACATCAATAGGTTAAAACAGAGGACCTCGACGAACAAACTAAACGGCGTCACACCTGGCATAAGCTAATATGGACACAGCCGAAACGTTCAGCGCTGAATAAAGAAAACGATGCGCCATCAAACAGAACATATGGCACCGAAACACACTAGATTTGAAAGCTGAGCGAGCGAACATTTTAGTGTATGATGAACTGACAGATCACAGGTGACAAGAGAGGACAGCCCGCGACTGATGAGTTGCGGTCAGCTTAGTGCGCGTAGCACCGCGCGGAGGTTGCGCCTCGGACCCTTGTGAGGAGAAAAACTGTGTTAACGTTATTGCTTCATTATTATTATATATTTTGCTGCATTATTCATTATTTATCTTAAACTTATATTGACAATTTTTCTTAATTATATTTTATACTGAATTTATAATTTCTACTTTTAAAAAATTATGCCCAACTATACAGTATATATATATTTAGAAAAAAATTATTTATATTCCATAATTTATTATAACCGTGGCCAGATAATGACTACTGCGCAGGTCTTGTGCCACGGCGGCCGTTTTCAGTTGTCAGCAGTCATCAATGGAATTATAAATTAATTTAAAAATATGCTTTTAATATGGCAATTCAACGAAATAATATATTTATAAATACACGAGTGTGTGTGTGTGTATATATATATATATATATATATATATATATATATATATATATATATATATATATATACTGTATATATATATATACATGTGTGATTGTTGTTAGAAAGATATACCACAAGGACAGATGACTTGTTAATTGTGCAAGAGAAAAAAGCGATGTCATTATACTTCCGAATTTTGGCACATTTTACTTTTATTACAGCAAACTGGGGCTTCTTCCTGGAACTAAATCGAGTTAATAAAATATGGTGTGTATATATATATATATATATATATATATATATATATATATATATATATATATATATATATATATATTAAAGGTAGACCCTGTATAACAAAGCTGAATTTTGTATTTAATTAATACATCATTAAATTTGTAAATATATACTGACATTAATTTATCTTCTCTTTATATAAGCGACACTTCCCCTTCCATAAACAATAAAAATATAAAATATTTAAATTTTCAGTTCTGAACTAATTTCCGAATAAAAACAATATTTTTGATCCTGATCAAATATCTGTTGCTGTATATATTTTGGTATTGTCATTTACAATATATAAATTACCTATATATGTAACATGTATCAAACTATGTTAGTGTGTATCCTGGGGGTTATACCTGCCAGCATCCCTCACCTAGGATACTCAACATTTAGTAAACACAACTAAATTATATTTCTAGCAATGTATGTTGTCGCAGAGAGTCGGGTGTTCATTGTCTTAATTACAGCTACCAACAAGTAAGTGGCTGATATCATTAATTTTTTCTTCGTTATGATGTCCAGCTGGCTTCCAGGGTCATATTGAGCGCCTGCAATGGGCACTTCGTTAATTCAAACAATGTTTGTCTGCAAATCTTCATCCCGATATATATATATATATATATATATATATATATATATATATATATATATATATATATATATAAACATGAAGGTTTGTATGTGTGAGTAAACAGCAGAACTCGCTAAGCATCTAACAGCTTTGCTATAGCAGTGGATGAGTCATAACACTAAAATAAAAAAACTAGTCGTAACAAACCCATAAATTACGAACACAATTTATTACATAAGATTCTAGAACGTAAGAATCAATTCCTAAACAATATTTTCATTAATGAAAATGATGGCAGCAATGCCAGTTTATTGTCGGGAGACTTAAACAAACAACACGTGTCACGTTTTACAAAGAGACACCGAAAAGGAAAGTCTTGTATTAACTCTTTACTCCTGGGAGGCCCCATGATACTGGCAGTAGGCCTAAAACATGCCCAACTTACCCGCCGAACACAAATGCCACAGAAATAACATTACTAAGTAAGATGCTCTACACCCAACATACTATTATTATATAATTAAAAACTAACGATACTATAAAAATAATGACATTGTCTCCTTTGTTATTTACAAACACATCCAAATCCACAACTCACTACGCCGAAATTTAAAGAGACCGCTGGCTTAAAACGATAGAAACGAATGACAAACAAATACTTCCATACCATACAAAAATTATGAGTAATTATAAGGCAATAAATGAAGAGCTACATGTGTTAATCTGTAGCCTCAAAGCGACAAAAAGGGACAGGGTCCAAGGGCCTGGGACGAACCCAAAACAGTGAGAGAGCGCGAGCCTGTCCCCGGGCCAACACTAGCCGCCTGAATCGATACACAGTAAACACGCGTTCTCCGCTAGGCGCCAAAGCTTATACTCATCGACACTACATGTTTTCACGCGCGACACGACCAGCACGAAATGCACGAGTTGAAAGATACATGGGTGTGAGGGTTGGCCACTCATCTGGGAACAAGAAGTCGCGTTCTACAGTGTCTTGGGGTTTGTGGACTACAAGCGGAAGGGGTTTAGATACTGTGTGGGCGGTTTGTTTTGTATTTTACCCCCATGGGGATATGGGTGTGCTATTATGCTCCTATGGAAAACGTGGTAAAATACTCCAGAATGGTTAATAAAATGTATGTACTTACCATAAAATTAGGAAGCACTGTTTGAATCTTCTGGTCCTGTTGTGGTTTAAATTCGATGTTTTCTGGATTCTATCACCAATTCACGATTTCACGAAATTTCCCCTTAATCTAATATTGTCCTTAATTGCGTACAGTCCAAGTATTTGCTCCAAAATGGGATTTCTAGAGTTCAGAAAATTTAATGTGATTTCGGTGGTAAGAAGGGTAGTTTCGCCAACAATGTCTTCAGAGCAGGAAAGTCAGGCCAGATTTGGTATTTTGCGAGTGATTGTATGATCTTCACGTCAGTTCAGATCAGGTAAGCGTTTGAGCTGGCGCCCTGTTGTTGTGATGCTGGCAGCCTCTGAAGGAAGCGCGGGGAGAGATGATGTTGGAAGGAGAAGATGCGTCTGTCTCCTCTGACGGCAGACTGTCAAGTGGCGCCCGTCAATGCTCGTCACTCGTGTTGGCTCCTCCCTTTGTGGCCCGGAGCTGCGCAGGGGCCGCCGGGAACCGAGACGCAACTCACCCTTGCTTCCACTCCCTATTGATTTTAAGAAGCCCTTTCGAGTTTTATGAGCTTGGAAATCGTAAACACGTGATCTACATTAATATATGAACATTTGAGAGGTTTGATACAACGTTATAATTAGAATTTACTTCACAAAAATAGGTTTTTCAAAGATTTGGCGAGCACACCTAGCGAGCATATCAGCCCCATAACGAAGAGCTTTGAAAAATGAAATGTACTTTATGAAAAAGACAAAATCGTAATAAATACGTCATCGGAACAGTACCGTATTATAAAGTTTAACCTTTCGCGTCATTAATTGTCCGTATCGTACACCCTCAACTTTGTATCACCTATTTTTCGGCCAGAACCCGAGGTGAGATAGTCGAAATGAATGAGGCTACACATGGTGATAACTGTCCGTTTTCTATGAGTAACTGCTGGGTGTTTGGCGACGGGGAGGAGCGACTGTCAGTCTTAGGGAGGACGAACCTGCACAAAAATACACACCACTACCGCTAAATTCCTATCCAGACCTGTTGATCGAACATAATCAATAGCACATTAACCTCCTAAAGCAGTGATATAATTCCTACCGTCGAAAATTCGCCTCCAGCAGGCTCGTAAACGGCTAGAAGGCGATCATATAAGGCTATAAATCGTGCAGTACTGGTGGTCAAGTTTTCAGCATTCGTACGCGACTGGGCTGTCCTTACCTGTGTGTTGGGCGGCCGCTATACCTCAGTCCTCAGCTGGCGCGCAGAGGGGTCAGTAGGTCGCTCCGTGTAAACCCCGGCCCAGCACGTGGTGCTTTCCTCCTCCACTACCACCACCACACCTCATGCTGGGTTAGGTTAGGATAGGTATTACGATTTGGAACACTATTTAAAAGTGTTTCCACTGCAAATATGTATGTCAACACTCATGTTGGGAGGAAGTGTACATGTCGTGTACACCACTGTAAACAATATTTACAATTGCTTCCATTGTAAATATGTACACTTGCAGTCATTCCCTCACTTACTGTGAGTTACAAACTGTAATATATCTGGTACAATTATTGTAAACAGTACTTTCGTCCTGGTTATACAGTACAGTACAATAGGATCTAACGTTCTTCGTGTTAAGTACAGTAGCAAAAATATTTACAATTACTTCCACTGAAAATGTGTACATAATTACAGTACAGTCCCCCCCCCCCTCCTGGTTACACCAAAGGGTGAAACTTGCATCAGGATTCAACCGACAACCTATTATAAGTAATCTTTAAAATTACTAAATCGTAAGTATGCACACAGCTTTCCCCCACGGTGGTATGTAATATATACCACGCTATGAACATAATTTGCAGTCATCTAAAGCCCATATACACGGGTTCTCCCTCACCGTGATAGACAACCTAGAATAACACTGCAACAGCAATTACAACAGTTCTTTCATTGGTGTTATGTCATGTACAGTACTACAGTATATGTTATGGACATTAACTGTGACAGTCATACACCTAAGATGAACTCTACAAGAAACACCCAGCATGAGAACACTCACTGGTCAAGGCTACAAGTTTAGACCACCGGCTACAGTACTTGCTAGAAATGGTATTTCAAAGTACTTGAAAATGTTCTAACTCATATCTCGTCTATTTTGTATTCTCGAAATATATTTTTATATACCGCACATACTTTGCAAAGGATATAATTACCCGTGAAATATTTAACAATTCATATGGACAAAATATATATTAAGGATAATGCAACATCTCGACTTTAATTGATTGATTGATAATGGTAATTACATCGACTTTAATAATACTGTTTTCACTTTGGTACAAAAAACGTGCTTCTCGTGGCGTCCTTCTGTGTTGATTGAAAATTGCCATCAACATTCATTATCAACATTACAGGTATTAACTTTACGGCCCAAAGTAACAAAAAACACAGGTCACAGCAACACTACACAACAGCCATTTTTTCAGATGGTAAGTCTCTAATGAATTTATTGCAGAGATGTAAGTTTTTTGCGGGTCTATTAACACAGTACATGTTGACCCACTGCCTGTCTCTTCATCTACGAGTCTGCTTTTGATACCGTCAGTGCGTGTGTTTGCGTAAGGAAGACATGAACAAGAATACACTAAGGAACAGCTCAGGATTTTAGCTACACTTGGGATATAAGACAGTAATACGATTTCAGATAAGTTAAAAATTTATCATCTTCAGTCACCTGCTACAGGGAGTTATGACAACCGGAGTTTCTGGTGGTACGGGAGGGACTGTTTATACCCGTGCACCTCTGTGGCCAATCTTGTCCCTCCTCGTTAGTGGAAAGGACCGGGAAAATGTTGGCTGTCAGCATGTGTCCATCTTACTTATAAACGAGAAATTTAGAGAAAACTCTGAACTTATCTCTATATCTTCGGAAGTCTTCGATAATTATGAGTATATTTCGCTTTATTTTGCGGCCATTTTTGTTTCCCAGTGCGGGGCCGCTTCGATTCTATGAATGTAATAACTCAACTAACATCGAGTTTTGCTGAAACTTGGTGTTTGAATTTAACCCAAGAATATCTGGATTCAGTAAGATAGTCAACATGGTGCTTGTACTAGTGTGAGAAGTCAGGCCATAATTCACCTGTTTATCGTATTTGGTGACCAATAAAGGCGGCTGAGGACCCGGAGCTAAGGAGTCATCTGATGCACACTAAATCTGACAGACACGCACAACAAGAGACTTTATAAACACCCCTCACAGCGATAGAGAACTTTAGCAATACTTATATATTTAACAAGTAAATTAACTTCCGCTCAACCTTGTGGGAATTGTGAAATAGATTCCCTCATTCTGCCCGAGTTTGGCCTCCGGGGCATAAGTTAAAAACCGTCTCTGTTATCTGCATAAAACTTGATATACAATTTAGTTTATCAATAAAGAAATGCATTTGTTATTAAGGTTAACTAATAACTACAAGAAGGACTACTAAAGAGTGTCAATGTGCTCTTGATATCTTAAACACACACTAAATGAAAGAGATATCTATGCAACAGGTACAATAAAATAGTTTGGTTATAACTTTGAGAACTATATGAAAAGTTTCTTGCAGACTGTAATTTATCATCATGTAGCTATTTGTGTCATAAGAGAATTGACCATAAGTTTCTGTAAGTGATGCTTCGCTGCAAAACTTTACTGACAGAAACGTTAGCTTCTCCTTACTAATAACAACGACCACGGCAAACAACAACAACAACAACAACAACAACAACAACGACGACGACGACGACTACGACGACAATAATAATAATAATAATAATAATAATAATAATAATAATAATAATAACAACAACGATGACGACAATAACAACAACAATAATAATAATAACAATAATAATAATAATAATAATAATAATAATAATAATAATAATAATAGCAATAATGATGACGACAATGATAATAATAACAGTAATACTAATACAGTAATAATAATAACACCACTACGAAGAATAATACAAACATACAGTACAGTACATTTACTAATTTTATCATTAATAAGAACTTGGTTGATTGGCCGTGCCTGACGTGCATCAGCAAACATAAACTTATAACATTAATTGACTTCTATAACTGACCATTTTTTCATTCAAATCCCATCACTTTCTACACTTTATCAAAATTTTACCTTTAAGCCCTACGTGACTGTACGGGTGTGTGACAGTAAGATGCGTAGTTCTTACGTCTACAGAAACTCCCTTAATGTGATAATGAATGTGCAAATGTGCAGCGTAAATATAGTGGAAACACCTTAGGTAAGCATTGTTATATACTGTGTAGTTGGAACTGAAACAGGTGGCAATTAAGTAACCAAATTCCATCACCCAAAACCATACAGTACTCTCATACACAGAATATGAACGCCTCGAACCCTAGAGGGAAATATGTAAACAGCAAGGTGTGCACAATGCTGCTTTCTGATGAAAAATACCAGTAGTCATGATAAGTGTTGGAAAGTTACCCTTCTATTTTTCCAAGATTTTCAATGACTAGAAACCATAATTTTTACTAATAAATGAAAATACATGGACAGTATTGACACAATTTTCAGAGATTGAAACATTGTTCTTAATGAAATCTTGGAGGCAATTTTCATGTTGATATTTTGATGGACTGTGACACTTGAGGTGAAACTATGAAGGTGTCTGACATGTTTAACTGCTCAGGCTCAAGTTATTAAGTGAACATATGCCTCAACCTTCTGTTTTGTAAAGAAAAAACCAATAGTTTATCTTGTGTGTGTGTTGGGCGGAGGAGCAGTTGACGTCACCAGTTTCAGTCCTTTTCTTCCTCACTGTTTCTTCACGTTGTCTTCTTTGCCTCTTGAGGTGAAGTGACATAAAAATACGACTCATGTGTGTTGACTACAACACAACACAGACACTGGGACCTACTCTGTAAACATGTGTGTTAGTAGAACTGATCCCTAACATACAGCAGAACATTTAACGAGCCTCGGTGTGTCTCACTACCTGTTATAAGTTTCCAGCAGTGGCGGGGCAGGTGTTAGTACAGTACAGTATAACAAACAACATCTAGTATCCTCCCCTGACACACCAAGGCTCACGGGTCAACAAATCACAAATCTGTGGTTTATGGACCTACAATCTTGTTAATTAATTCAAATTTAATATATTAAACTAAACATTCAATTCTCTTTAAATTTGGATGTGCAAATTTTAAAAGTGCAACGCACTGCAAAATTAATCAGTGAAGCATCTAAACCGATAAATATGTACTTACGTCATCCCTTTGTTGATGCCGCGTGGACACGGAGGTACAGTATCTCAGTCTGGTGTGAGCTCTCCTCTAAGTGCACTTTATATTTTGGCTGCTTATTAATTCTTGACTGGTCACCCTGTAAAACAACACAACATTAGATGCAGAATATATCCGTGTCCCTCAAACGGGCTGTTTTATGAATCAATTAAAATTATGTATTGTACTGTACTTAAAACACTCTTCCCTGTGACAGTCTCCCATACCCGGCCTACCTGATTCACTTAGCATAAGCTTTACGATAAATGAAACAAAATTTTACTCAGCTGTATACATGTTTGTCACTAATGCAGTCAATGACGTAGGAATTTTTTTTTTGTGATAAGTTGCTAAATCCTATCTAACCCACTTCATATAACCTTCTTAGACTAAAGTCAACGAAACAGAACTAAGTTGGGTGAGACAACACATGGTATTGTTACGATCATTCTTGGAGAACAAATGTTCACACTGACTTGGATCATCTTTGACCTTTACTACCAGCAGTAATATCACCCTTCTGACGTCAGTAAATAAGAGAGTAGTTATACATTCTCAATCAATCATGTTAGAATATTAGCAGTTTTCATCCTTTGGTCCCAAGTTTAGAAGATGCCTTAATATTTAGAAAAAACTAAGCCTAGATACGAAATAATTTGGATACTCGCTCGTTCCACACTGTGTACTGCTTCCTACACAGGTAAGTTTTCTTAAAATCATTTATTTAATAAGTTACGTCGTATTCATTAGTGTTGCGGTCGCCTTCGGTAGCGGCCACAAAGTTCAGTACAGTTATCACATGTAGGGAAGCTTCGCCCACCATACTCACTTCATCACATTCTACCTGTGTGTATCAGCCGTGCGTCGCCGACAACTGATATATGAAGACAATTCAGACATGAAAGGAGGCAGAAAGGTGTTTAACTGGCGGACATGAAAGAGTTTATTACAGCGGCCGCTCAAGGAAAATAAACCCACAAAAACTGTCAACATAAAATGTATTGTAAATCTGTAATCCTGATATGAACGTCATTTTAATTCTTATAAATCATTAAGCTCTGTTCATTTTGTTTTTGTTTTAGGAACTTAAATTTTTACTGTCTTATAAGCAACGTAATACGAATAGACCAAAAGCACCAATGCATAATAACATATAATAAACAATAAAGACATCTGTTTTATTACCTTCAATCTTAGGTTAGTAATTTATTTACAGCTAAAATTTCCTGACGATGTCATATCCCTCCGTTACTATACACGTGGAATTAACGAACGAGAAGCCATCGGCAGGAAACCATCTTGACTCATCCAGTACACATCACCCATCCACATGCACTACCGGTACCAAGTGGAGTGTACAAGTGTTACAAACTGGCGGACGGGTATACTGTACATAATTACGTCTATATATACGGACTGACGGACTCAAAGAACACAACATCATATTTGACACAAGCACATCGCTCATCTATTACTGATAAACGGTGTGAAAATCTCTCAGTGAGTGAACGCTGATGGCCGTATACATGTATGGATATATAATAACGGGCTGACGTTTACTGCAATATTAAACTAGCTTTTTTAAACACTAAACTCCACAGAAGAAAAGTCATTGAGATTGGTGGAAATTAATAACGTGTAACATGTTTCGTACAGACAGACGGACAAAGGTAACTTGGCGTTCATCTGGTGTCCTTTTGGCCCTACCAGTCACAGGATGAGCATGGGGGGTGCACAATAAACTACCTGCTGGTCGCGGCAAAATTCACAACTTAGTTCATATTTGAAGGGTAATAATGTAGTGGCTATTAGGATGTCACCCACAAATTATGATCCCGCCAACAAAAAACAGACGACAATTGACAATCGTCAAAAAGTATTTAATTATACTATGCAACCTCAGGCCTCACGTAACTTATTGTACACTATTGTGGGTCCCATAGCCATGACTGCTCGTTAGTGAGTGTGGATACAGCACACTGTATACTAAGCCTTCGGTACACAAGGAGGCAGCATGGCCGGTACTGACCTCGATCGCCTTCACTTCCCAAGCTGTAAACTTAGGTATCCATTTATAGCTGAGTGAACTAGGAGCGACCGGGAATCGAAGCACCGACCCCCGGAGCTGAACGTATGTGCCGTATCCACTGCACCGCCGCGCTCCTTATTAAATAAGAAATGGCATTAAAGAAAATCCCGGACAAGGTGAGGCTCTGGATCAAGAATCATAAAAAGGCAATCATGGACCTGGTATACGTGACGTCACCAAACCTTTAGCGAGCTGTTACCGCACAGTTCACTGTTGACCAACACTGTCACTCAGCCATGAACTAACTCTTATTCTTAAGTCTAAACATATAGCCGTCCTATAGGGCCTGAGTTGAATTCTTGATCTATAGGGCAGGTGTTTACTCCTCTCTGGCACAAGTGTAGGTCCTTTTTTTTCACTACCTAATATATTCAACATCTACAGTACAATCTTCAACACATCGTAATGGCACTAATACTTTTTTCTGTATCATAATTTCGGCTTTATATGTTTGACACTTTCACAAGAACAATATTACAAAATACATTTCCCAACAATATTTGTAATCCTCTATTGTTCCCATTTACGTTATACAAAGGATTGATCACTAATCGTTGTTGTTCACCTGTAACAGGAAGCTGTGTGACAACTCTTTTTACAAATCCACCATCTTACAATATTACCAACATACAATTTCGCAAAATTCACACACATTCGAGCATGACTTGAGTTGATTAGTCCTGCCCCACCATTACGTCCACTAGCCTTCAATCCTATCCCGATTTACCAACTTAACCCAACATAAACTTAAATCTAAACCTGTATACCCATCTAATGTGCTAACTTAATCCTGACCATACCAAGGAGAGGACCAATCAGTGTACGCCATTCCCACAAAGAAGCAGAGTCCGCCAAATCACTTCTGTCAGAGAGCTGCAATTTACCTGCAGTTGTCTTGCATCTATTTTTGTTCTATCTAACTTTACGCCACTGTCACCTGAAGATGACAGCTCCCGGCTGTAACTCTGCCAAATATCACCTTGGCACAGGTACAGTACATCAAGCTACCCCTCTCTACTGTATACACTAACAATACCAAGTGAAATTTCACTGAACAGTGTTTGTTTTACAATTTTAAGTACGGACATAGAGACAAGCGTACGTAATGAGTTAATCATACAAACTATGTAAACTTTACACCAACAGATGGACTTACCGCAGCTTAACTTGGCACTGGTATCTCGCCCATCCATATACCGTACACAATCTGAACCAACTTTCAGAAGACGTCTTAATTTCTCACACACACTCACACATGCCCTCAAGCGCACGCGCACACACGCACTGACGCGCACGCTCGCACGCACACACACAGGACTACTGCACTATCCTCGTCATCGCCACCTCCCGCCCACCTCGCGCAGTCCGCCACTACAACAAAATTCAGCCCATAAGAGCCCGCACTGATGATATACGAACAGCACCATCCCATCTATTGTTAAAATAATAAACAGCTCCTGATTTATGTACTGTACAGCCCTGTAAATGTATTGAACGCATATTATTATGTCTAAATCACATGTAAGTTGGTATAGTTTCACCCACCGGCTACAACTCTATTAATAAACCGTTTATTATTATTATTATTATTATTATTATTATTATTATTATTATTATTATTATTACACACACACACACACACACACACACACACACACACCAATCGCTATATCCGTCCTTATCCCTAGGAATAAAAGAAATATATACTGTACAGTGGCATGCCAGGCTCTTTGCAAGTCTGAGTGGGTCTTGTTGGCGACATTTTGTTAAAGGTATTTCATTCTCTCTTGAGGCTAAAAATGCTGAACATGGTGTTTCTCGGTGACGCTTTCCTCGCACAATATCATATCCCAGTGTAACGGATTGCGGCAGAATTCTTAATTGTTTGACCAATATGTTTTAGCTTTGTAAATTGGATAAGCAGATTACCGGTAACTGAAAACAGATGATAAATAAATGGACAAATAAATGTTTTGCCAATATATCTACGCTTAGCCCACTAAACAATGTAAACATATAGATATCTGGGGTACGGCCGCTCCAAAGAGAATACTGTGTATACATTGAACACTACAGTACTGTACAGTATACTCACAATGGGTTTATGGCGAGGAAAGCACAACCTTACAAGAAGCTTGTCTAGGGCACAGTTGACAGGATAACGTCACTGTTACTGACGCTCCTGAATGATCTTAGTCCATCATCGAAACCTAAAACAAGATAATGTATACAATTAAAATGGTAATAAATGAAGCACAGCTTATCTCACATAATAAAATGTATCCTTCATACCTGCATCATATTAAAATCAGGTTTAATACTAGTAAGTCTACTAATTCTAACGGATTGCTTAGGCTAAAGTGTAGACATTGAAAACGATGAAATTACAATAGTGTATAACATACTGTCACACCTACAGTAGGTTGAAAAATAAGATTTATGCAGGCGAATTTTCACACTATAACCTCCAGGACTGCCCTGCTACTGCCTCAGGGCGGTTTTGTTATCAAACAACTAGCTCGGGCTGCACTTGTGTTCATGTATACATGTTTTAGATACATTTGCTTGGTCTTGCCACTGACGTTTTCTTGAAGCAATTACATAGACTCTTGGAAACATTGAAACACTTGAAGTCAAATGAAGAAAAAATTTAAAGGTATCATTGATAAAGTTTGTTTTGAAAAACTGTATGGATATAACTATTATCAAATGAGATATCTCCTCAATTTATCGGTAGTAAATTTTATTCAACAAGCGGATATACAACGTGATGATGTATACATGTGTTCCTTTATGGAGAGAATGGCAAATATTTCCATCTGCTGTTAGGACAAATATTGGGCTAGATGAGTGTTATGCTGTAGATAATGGACATCCTTCCCTCTCAAATAAATTAAACTAACCCAAATATTTATTAATTATATATCACTTACACCTCTGAGAATATAATTGATTCTCTCCTTTCATGATTCTAAAGCTAAACGAACAGAAATTGGTTTTGAAGCATCAGTGTATAGAAAACCAACTTTACAGGACTCAACAAAACCTTCATTCATTCCTTTAAACATATCTGGTGTTCACACAAACAGAGTATAATATTTTTGTTCAGATTTTCTCAATAGGTCTGTACGGTATAACCCACTACATCAAGTCACCACCACTTCCTGGTAATATTCACATGCTGTATGAGAAATGGAGACGCTACGTTCTTTCTTAATTTACAACACCGAGGAGACAAATTATTACACACCAACCAAAACGGAAGCCTAATGTTTGTAAATGAGTAGTTGAGCATTTCCCGAGAAGGGGTGAATCTGGGAGTGAGCACTGGTAATGATCACGCTGACGGGAAGTTAGTAGTTGTCAGTGGTGATGCTAGCTCAGGTGAGTGACGACCCGAGCAGAGGTATTGTTTAAGTGGTCGTCTCAGGGGCACAAGATTGGCATGACACTGAATTCGTGTGTGTGTGTGTGTGTGTGTGTTGTGTGTGTGTGTCGTATACCGTTTCATACTTAATCATTCAATGGGTAGAGCGTTGTCTGTAGCTCCCAATCCTTTCCATATAAAAGCAAGTCTGATTTATTCCTACCCTGCACCAGCGTTAAGTCAGTGAGTCGGTGACAATTCGTAAGTATGCTAAGCACTTCTCTAGGCACAATCAGCCCAATCATTCCTCACCGCACATGACGTCAAACCATTCCATTATGCTCAAGTAATAGTCCAATCCCTCCTGTAGGTACAGTAAAGTAACAACTCCAGTGCCTCCTTCACCCACAAGTAACAACTCCAGTGCCTCCTTCACCCACAAGTAACAACTCCAGTCCTTTACATACAAGTAACAACTCCAGTCCTTCACACACAAGTAACAACTCCAGTCCTTCACACACAAGTAACAACTCCAGTCCTTCACACACAAGTAACAACTCCAGTCCTTCACACAGAAGTAACAACTCCAGTCCTTCACATACAAGTAACAACTCCAGTCCTTCACACACGTCACAACTCCAGTCCTTTACATACAAGTCACAACTCCAGTCCTTCACATACAAGTAACAACTCCAGTCCTTCACACACGTCACAACTCCAGTCCTTCACACACGTCACAACTCCAGTCCTTCACACACGTCACAACTCCAGTCCTTTACATACAAGTCACAACTCCAGTCCTTCACATACAAGTAACAACTCCAGTCCTTCACACACGTCACAACTCCAGTCCTTCACACACGTCACAACTCCAGTCCTTCACACACGTCACAACTCCAGTCCTTCACACACGTCACAACTCCAGTCCTTCACATACAAGTAACAACTCCAGTCCTTCACATACGTCACAACTCCAGTCCTTCACACACGTCACAACTCCAGTCCTTCACACACGTCACAACTCCAGTCCTTCACACACAAGTCACAACTCCAGTCCTTCACACACGTCACAACTCCAGTCCTTCACATACAAGTAACAACTCCAGTCCTTCACACACGTCACAACTCCAGTCCTTCACACACGTCACAACTCCAGTCCTTCACACACGTCACAACTCCAGTCCTTCACATACAAGTAACAACTCCAGTCCTTCACATACGTCACAACTCCAGTCCTTCACACACGTCACAACTCCAGTCCTTCACACACGTCACAACTCCAGTCCTTCACACACAAGTCACAACTCCAGTCCTTCACACACGTCACAACTCCAGTCCTTTACATACAAGTCACAACTCCAGTCCTTCACACACACAGGTCACAACTCCAGTCCTTCACACACGTCACAACTCCAGTCCTTCACACACGTCACAACTCCAGTCCTTCACACACGTCACAACTCCAGTCCTTCACACAAGTCACAACTCCAGTCCTTCACACACGTCACAACTCCAGTCCTTTACATACAAGTCACAACTCCAGTCCCTCCTTCACATACAAGTAACAACTCAAATCCCTCCTCCTCAACGTAGCAACTCCTCCAGCATCACATAATATATTCTACCCCAAGACTTCAACATCTCATTCACTGACTCTGTCCACCTTTTTTTTAGCGTGGTCTACCCCTGGTCCTCGTACCTCCAATTACACGATGATAAATCTCCTTCACCGACCTACCACCCCGTTATTCCTCCTGCCTCCAGGTACCAGCGCAACGACCTCTCATCCACGTCACTTTCTAATACCTCCCTCTCCTCTCCTCACACGTCTTCTACTCGTCTTTATTCTTGTTCACCTTTATATTCCATCTTTCATCCGCTTATCATGCTTTCTGTTTATTTTTTTTGTTGTCTTTAATTACCACCATTAAGGGTATTTATGTAAACAGTGGTCAAGTTGTCCCTTGGGTCAATAGTTCGCTGGCACACCCTTAGTTCACCCGGCTGCGAATGGGTACCTAACTTTACAAGAAGGGGATGTGATGATGGTAGAGTGTAGTACCGGCCACGCTGATACCCCTTCTGTATGTGAAAGGCTTGTTTACAATATCCGGTATCCGCACAGCCACTACCGGACTCGTTTTTATATTTTACCATCTTTTGTCATTATTTACCAATGGTTGAATATTTCCTGATCATCTTCTTATCTTTCTCGTGTTTTCATCATCCTTATTGTAGTTCCTCTTATCCACGTGACCTTTCAATGCCTCTGACTTTCCACACTCAACCAGCGCAAAAACTACACTAAGTTACGTCAAAATCAGGCGACATGGTTTTGCGATATTTCTTTCACACACACACACACACACGCACACACACGCACACACACACGCACACACACACACACACACACACACACACTAAAATAATACCAACTAATCTCATCACTCCGTTCACAAGGATAAAGAATACACAAAAATACTTAAGGCCAATAACTGAATAACACCAGCAGCGTCAGGAACTTATTCGGAGATTAAGCAAAAGCTAACAACCGCTACCACCTACTTCAGCAGCAGCAATTACTGCAACTGGTAAGAAAAGTCAGCAAAGAGAACAGCAACAGCAGCTACCATTAACAGTAGCAACAGGAGAAACAGCGACTGGAACTACCACCAACATGAAGAGAAGCAAGTAACACACCAGATATTGACGGTATCATACAGGAAGCAGCCACAGACATACACGACACCAGAACTGACACCATTAAGTAGCATAAGCCACAATTTATCGTTAATATTCACCAGGTAAGACGTCCTTTGAGGTGAAGTGAAAGCCTAACACGTCACGGAATGCGCCCTCATGCAGACGCCATAACGCAAAAGCCTTGCTTATGCAGCCGCAACGTGCACTGATTGGTCTTTGTCCCCATGAAGTACACAAGTACACCAGTGGTCGTCAGGATGGACAGGGACCACTTCAGCATACATAATGCCCGCATACACGTGGACTATACCAAATCGCTGGCCGGACCTCCAACAACAAGGTTCCAAAATTGTAAGAAATGGACGTTGTTGGTAAACTTTGATGACACAATCACACAATGGTTACTAGCTCAGGAAGACTATCATCTGAGGTATAGACATGTTGGACCTGCAGCCTCCAAGTAGTCTGCTTCCAATAATGCGGAGTTATGACTCGTTTAAATTTAGTGAGACTAACACTGACTGACACATGAACTTCCCAAAACTGATAAATCAAATACTATAACAAAATGAATATTAGATCAAACTAAATCCTTACCCTACTACTACTACTACTACTAATAATAATAATAATAATAATAATAATAATAATAATAAGTAAATAAAGATAATATAAAACAGTACCACATATAAAAAAAAGATAATGAAAAGAAAAAACGCACATACACTGTACATACAGCTGTCAGAGGATTGACTTCGGGGTCGTGTGTGTCGCCACCTGGGAAAAAAGAAAAAAATAGTAACAGTAGGAAGACACGGGAGAGCCCCAGCTGTCATCTACTATGTTCATCCCTCCACCCAACATCATCATCATCCTCTGTTTTTTCTTCCTCTCCCTGTCCCTCCCAGTCGTCTCTACTTGTCATGTTCCCTTCTCTCCGTCACATGACTCGGAGGATCGTCACCAGCGTCAGTACATGTACAGGTGTGGGTGTCAAGGCTGTTGCTGTAGCCATACCTAAAATTGTATAATGTTAACCTTTAAATGTTTATTATTGTTATTACAACAAAAGCGTTGTGAAGTATTGAGGTTCCACACCGGATATAATAGGGACTCATTAATCCTGAGGCCCGGAATCTAACTTACGCCAAACTAACTTTACTTAACTTGGCATAATCTGCCCTAACCCTAACAAAAGTAAAATCGCTGTTATAATGTCAAAATTCGGACCTAAGAATTAGTTTGTCTCGAACCAGTTTGGGATGTACTCGTCCCACTAGACACCTGTGAACTGAATACTCCTTATACTGTTTACATCTTTCATCAGCGATCAAGCATGAAAAAGTTCACCTGTCAATTGGAGGAACATTAACCCTTTCAGAGGTTCCACCAAGGAACTATACTACAGAATAAACGAGGCTCCTTTCTCTCTCTACTCGTTTATTACAGTAGCACTAAACTTAGATCTGACCCCCTCCACAATAAGCATGGGAAGGGAGTATTTAAGAACCAAAATTATATCTTGGTAGTTGCTACTGTAAAATGCCCAGTGCACAAATAAATAAAGAATAAACAGACGCATAGTCTCACCTATAATAAAGCTGCCAATGAAACCAACTTGCCTGTAAAAATAAAGATTTTTTCTACTCTCAGTGCAAAAAGGCATCCTTGAGGGAGGAGAAAGATAGACTGTGGTAACACGACGCTACACATCCACTGGAATGTGACCTTTTATTGACCTAATAAAGCTTCCAACTATACCAAACAAAATCAACAAACTTACAAGTGCACTCCACCACGACATTTTACCATGAGGGAGGGGGAGAGGCCCACGACCCTTCACCCGTCAAGAGAAAAAGTCGACTACAATAGAATTCTCAAATGTTCGTACGTTAAATTATTTCACTAACTGATGATATAATGGACGTATCGAACAGCCTCACTTAAGCTGTAACACAAAAATGGTGGCTAAAATGACGTCTAAATTCTATAAATACTACAAGATAACTAGAAGTAAAATCCCCAGCTAGGAGGAAAACTATAACATACGATTCTTTGAGAACGTGGGGCCTTGGTCCCTTGTTCAACGTCTCAACACGATACTAACCCGCTTCCGATAGAGCAAACTTTGGATTTAATCTGTGAAAATATTGTCTATATTGAAAAAGTCTGCCTCCAGGACCCTTCTACAGTCTAGAGAAAAAAATCCGCCTCTGATCCCTTGTTCAATGTCTGGACATGATACTAACCCGCGTACGCGTATCGGCTATTAACCAAACTTTGTATTTTATCTGTGGGAATATAGGAAATATTGAAAAAGTCTGCGGCCATTGCCCAGATAAACTTGGCATTATGGCCTGGGAGCGTGGCGCGGACGCCGCCCCTCCTCCACCCTCGCCCACAACCACACTTTTTCTCGCCCAGAGTTTTCTCAGTAATTTCTGTAATAAAAACACTCGTCGATTAAAATTTGGTGTTGGTCAACTGAACTGCTCCCAGAGTGTAATAGTTGGGAGGAGGAGGCTTGTTTGTGTGTGTTTGTGTGTGGTGTTTGAGTTTATATATGCGTGTGTGTGTATGTGAACTGAGGTGAACTTCAAAATTTTACGTTTTCTTTCTTTATCCTCAGAACATGTATAAAACTAGAGTGCTGACTACATATCATTATAATCATGTATCGGATTGACAAAATTTAACCGTGAGGAAGGTGATTAAAACACCGACATTGAAAGAAATAGTGATTAAAATAACTAACTTAGCCTTGCCGATTTCGCTTTCCATCAAAACATTAATACGTACTTTGTATGTTACCGTAATTCAATCATCTGTTTGGTTAGCATGCAACGCTATGACCATGCAATCTCACTGAAAATTATCTTCTTTTTTTTTGTATATACAGGTGTAAAATGTATACATGACTTAAAATTACTTGAATCTGTGAGCTAAGAACGAGCACGCGGCCTCACCACAAGTTAGCCGACACAATTCGAGCAGCACCCAGTAAACATTACAGCGAGACCGAACTAACACCAAACTTAGTATGGATGATCGTTATCGTCCCACAAGGTCAACATTTAAAAAATTAATTAACCAAACCTAACATAACCATACGCATATCGTAATGTAATGAAACGCAGCAAATACAAAAGCTATTTTCGACATAGTAAGCAGCAGCTTAGCGTAACTCCGACTCCGAGTCATTCACTGATTACATACTCGAGGCTCTTGGAAAAATGCGTCCCGTGACCTGAGCTCTAACAGACGCCTGTAAATTATTTTCATAACTGCAGTGTACTTAACTTTATAAAGTGAGTGTAAAATCAATATTTACTTTCTTGGGATATGTAACACAGTACAGTGCGCACACTTATAAAAGATACTCGTACTAGTATAAGCTGTAGTTTTAACTACATCTGTTATGTTCGTGTGAAAAAAATTAATAACATTCAGCATGACATGAAATCGGTAGCAGATCACCTGTTATAACTGTAAATATGAAGATATGGTGTTTGTAAAACCCCTAGTTCACCTAACTGTGACTGGGTATATAACTTTACAGATGATGAATCGAAAGCGGTCAAGTGCTGAGCCGGCCACACAGCCTCTTTATGTCATGAAAATTGACTTACCGTAATATTCAGCGCTCTAACGTCATTACTCCTAACATCTCATTATATATATATATATATATATATATATATATATATATATGTATATATATATATATATATATATATATATATATATATATATATATATATATATATATATATATATAAAACGAAGAGGAGAACCAGAGAAAACACAAACATCGTGACGAAGTTGAGTTTCTTTTATTACTAACGTTTCGGAAAATCATTTTCCATAATCAGAGCCTCGAAAACAAACAAAAGTTTTAAAACTGGCTGTAGATAATTGTTTGTTTTTATTTAATAACAAAGCTTATAAACAATGTGATGGTGTTGCTATGGGTTCGCCCTTAGATCCCACGTTGGCCAACACTTTCCTGTCCCCACGAGAAGTTTTGACTAACTGAATGTCCCGCCCAATTTAAGCCTTTGTTCTATCAACGGTATGTTGATCACACATTTTTAATTTCAGATAACTTGATCACGTCTCTATGTTCCTAAATTCCAAGCATGGCAACATCAAATTTACTTGTGAATTGGTAAAGGACAATATTCTATCCACCGTCTTCACAATAGTTTCGAGACAGCCTTATACAGAAAACCAACATTCACTGGTTTGAGTTCAAATTGTTCATCTTTCATTCCTCTTAATTACAAACGAAATATAGTGCGTACTCTTTCCGACAGAGCCTTTAATACAGGGTGTATGTTCAAGCTATTTCCACTTGGACATTGAACTAAAATACAATTCAGGAACTACTCTTTAACAATGGTTTTCCTAAGAGATTTACAAACACTTATATAGGCAAAACCCTTAATAAGATTTTTGGTCCCACACCTCAAATCCACACAGTCCCTAAATATTCAATCTATTTCACCATCCCGTACACAAACCCACTCAGTTTCACCCTTCGAAATAAACTAAAGAAGATTCTCAATGAATTCTATCCACAAATTTCTCTTTGACTAGTCTTCAAAACCCAGAGTTCAATTAAAAAATTCTTTAAAACTTAAGACACCATACCCACACACTTGCAATCTTCAGTTGTTTATCAATTTACGTGTGCTAGCTGTAGGGCAGCATATTGTTACGAGTGAGCGTTCCATCATTGGTTATGGATTCGCAAAGTGAACGTCTTTTGTTTGTGAAGTCATTTCTGCCGGGTCCGCTCGCTTTGTTTACTTTAGTATGGGCCCGGCAGTGTTAAGTACAGAGTATCTCCTTTCTTATTGTACACTATGTTTCTAGTGGTGTAACGTGTAAACCTTGCTCGACTTTTATAACACCAAGTAAAGTATTATTTGTGAAAGATTATTGTTAATCATATTTTGGAGTTCCACGGAAAATAACTGACTCATTTATGAGGTTTCGTGTGGTGGATAGACCATCGTAGTTTCTAGACTAAATAAGTCTTTACTTTTGTGTTCATTATTTTGTCACTCGGTTGGGTCATTTATTTGATCAGATTTAACTTGTATTTGTTTATTTTTGTACATACTGATATATTTATAGGTAAAACAAAAAGATATCTCCTAACTCACATCCATGAGCACTTGGGCCGTTCCGTCCCAACAGGCCAGATATTCACACAACCACCACATTCAGCTACCCGTAACCACGCCCACCAACATGACCACTCGTTTTAGCATTCTGATAATTCTGATTCCCAGTTCTTGGCGGGAGCAGCTGTGAGACGGACCTCCTCATTATGGAAGGCTTGTATCAATATAAAGTAACGCCATCCATTTGTGATACGGGAAAGGGTCGCGGAAGGGGGACGTGATTGCTGCCCGTATCATCATTGGGTATGACTTTGCTTGGGAGATTGGTATCCCCGCATCCCCTGAGCAACGCTCTTGTGCGTTATGCAGAAGACCCGACAGCCGCACCCTTATCCACTACCTCCTAAGATGTCCCCACACACAACGCTTCTGTGACGCCTGCTGGACCACCACTCCACGACCCCCTGACGGAGACACGATGATCCTCCCCATACTGGCCAGATATTTTGTAAATAATATTGATTATGTGTTAAAGGAATATCCTTCCTTCCTTAGGCTTTAGTAAGCCCCTTTATAATATTTATGCTGTACATACTTTTCACACTTGCCAGATGATTCTGGTGTCATTGTACAGGGGTACCTAGTGACAGCACTAGGATCCCGCTTCCTCTATCAAGGAATAAACAATTGAAATTGCTCTTTTGAAAATTTTGCGGAAGGTAAATTTTAGAATAATGTTCCGTTTTTATTATATATTGCCTGTAATTATTTAAAACTTTTGTTTGTTTTTAATGCACTGATGATGGAAAATGATTTTCCGAAACGTTAGTAATTAAAGAAACCCAACTTAGTCAAGACGTTTGTGATTTCCCTAGTTCTCCTCTTCGTTATGAAACTACACTTTCCACGTAACCAGTCCCATTGCTGAACTTATATAGATATCATAATGCTAAATCAGGCAATCTGTAAAATACCCGTAAAAACGTTCCTTTTTCACGTTGGGTACAATAGGTTAGGTAACAATTGATCAGGTTATAGGCTAGGTTCGGTTCGGTTATTCAGCTGAGAACAGCAAAATTTCATTAAACTTCACACTGAACCGAAACTGATTTACCAACATAAACAACATGAAGCTGTAGGTCATACCGAAAATTAAGGAGACGAAAATGGAACACTGAAAATGCAAGGTGAGAAGATGCAAACACTAAACTGAAATTCCTGGTGCTAACATTGAAGACACAAAGGAAAACACACGCAGAAAATAAAATTGCTGAGAGGATACTAAAAATACAAGGGGGGGGGGGGGGGGAATATTAAACATGCTTAGGGAGACATAACATTGAAATTTCTAGAGGAATGATAAACTCTGGAAATACACGGAGGGGAAGAAGCAAAAAAATTAAACTGTTGGGAAAGGGGATACCGGAAATCCAGCCAGGCAAACAATGAACATGCTGCAGTCAACCAGACATTGAATATTGCTTCTGACTATAATTTTATATATAATTACTTTCTTGTTAAACACAGTACTCGTCTATCTATTATTTTACCCTCAAATTTCAGAAACCTAGACCGATATCCTCGTAACCGTTGTATAACAGTATCTAATAATATTCTACGAGCATTCTTTTACGTCCTAAATCTGTTAGTAATCCTACAGTCTTGTCCGATGCTGTAAAAATAATAAAACATACTATTAACTACGAAGTATTTTAAAATTACCGTCTTATATATTGTTATGCATTATATGCCTTTTTTTTTTTACAATGTGTCCTTAAACTGTCTCGTGTTGAACTAAAACATTTTCATCATGTTCATTGTAATGAGGGAATATACTTATGGTACTGACGAAATTAAATTTATAATACAACATCTTTTTTAAAATATACTGTTCATTAATGCTAACAGCACCTCATACAGCTGCAGAGCATCTCACAATACATGAGAGATCTACACCAACTTATTGAATAATGGTGTCAAGGATGGACTGTTTCTGGGCGCGCCTTAGAGACAGACAAAAGAGCCAGCCTAGCCTAACAATGACCTTATAAAATTTTTGGCTATGATAGATAAGGTTAGCTTTCGTTGGTTCTTTTTGTCTGTCGTCACCAAGTAACTACATCCTTGCCGACTAATGAATCATGGCACTGTGGAAATACCGTAGCCTAATATATTGTACTCCGTTACTTATCCTCTTTGCCACTCATCGGCACCTGAGTCGGCCTCTAATTTGTTATACACTGTTGGCATCCATTGGCTTGAGAATGTACCTGAACCTACGCCAGCGTTGATCAAGTTTGGTCTTAAATTAGTGTACACTCAGTGCCGTCTTAACAATGCTGCAAATTACTCCAAAAATTCACAAGTCTCATTCCCAAAAATTTGGCTCTGACAATTTTCTGTATTAATGGCTTCTTTAACTTGAGACTGTGACCTCTAGTATAGGGCTGGCTTGCTCCCTGTATAAACACTCGACTGAATAATGTTCTCCGAGGTGCTTATAAACTTGTATTATATCAACCCTTGTCTGTCTAAGTCATAATATATAAAACTGCAGATGTTTTAGTATCTCTATATACCCGATGTGCCGGAGTGAGCACCAGTCAGATGGCCCTGTTGGAAGTTCTCCACCTAACTGACCTATGAAGAGCGTTGTGTGAGACGGACTATCTCGGACCATTTACTGTATGTATGAGAACAATCTTCGCCTAAGTTATAGAGATTTTATTTCCTTGCAGAAATGTCGAAGCTTAGTACAAAATTTCACTGCAATAACAATATAGTCTCAGTTTAACAATGATAATACTGTAACTTGGGACAGTACAATATGCGACGGCACTGCCACATGATGCTGTGACTATTTCGTAGCTTAGCCAGGTATAATACAATAAGCTGTAATAAATCACAGCAACAATATTAAGATTTCACAATATTGTAAGTCATTCTGTAGCAGTCTCTGGCTACCGTTATTATACAATAAGGAACCTACACACTAAATGTGAATAGATATACTTCTACCAACAAATTCATCTTTTTTTCCAAATTCATACGCACAGTATATAAAGTAAACGTATATACTGCCCAAAAAGTATCACCCCCCCCCCCCCCCCCGGGGCCTGATGTATTTGGAAATGAACACAATAATACGTGCACAGCAGTCTCGGTTCGGTTGATATTTCTGATTGTGAGTTGCACCTTTCGTTCTTGCACCTGATAATCACTGTGATATCTGCAGTATAGCACCTATTCTCTACAAAATGTAATGAAATTGGATGAATTGTGATACCATATGCAAAACCAATACCGTCATGAGTAACCCCGCTGATGTATGCACCTCAGATACTATTTCAGCCCCAGGGGATGGGTTGGCAAATAGGAATATAACGTTACTATGTTTTCATGAACCGAGGTTATAATGGAATCACTTCGAACGAAATATGAAACACTACGATCGGATATTACATTCATTTGCAAAACCAGTAATTACAGGTGTATTATGATGTCATATCAAATTACAGAAACATTATGATTTACTGCATTTCGATATAATTTCTGCCTCAATTGACAAGGTAACAATTATGAAAATAACGTATCATCTCATGGTTCGTGCTGGCAACGGAACATTATCTGATACCAATTGACCTTGTCTGATACACACTACGAGACGATGTCAAGTCCACCCATGTGATTGACAGTCACTATGGACACATCACAGGCACCACGAGGAGGTGGATATACTAAATATTGATATATCAGGTAGAAACACTAATAATATTAAAACGTAAAAAAAATTATCGATGAATATTGTTTTCATTTTTTTGAATGTATTGCCATTGCCTCGCCTAACCTAGTATAACATTATTTAATAGTCATTAGCACTATGACTATTATAATTATTATACCTATGACCAATTACAATGAGGTAAACATAATGTTATACATAGCTAACAAACATTGATTTATAGCTATGCTGTTATTCGGAAAGTGACATTTCTCCTCGCCTGTCGGTGCAAGCTGTGTTTTCCAATGAGTCTCGGCCGGGTACTAGTGTTCCGGTAATGGATTTCCAGCAGAAGACATCCACTATTTGACTGCCGTTGATATATTTTCTACTAAAGATGGAGCACGGTGATTCACCATAATTAAAACAAATGCCAGAAACAATAACTGGCAAACTCACAGATACTAGGAAGGCAGGCCTACCAACATAATGCATGAACCACAATTAGTGATCGGAAATATTCGTCCATTGTGACACATTGTATCGATGAGAAAAGTAGTGGAGCGGCATAGCTACAATTTTCATAACAATTGTGCATTTAATGATGAAAGCACCAAATTTGGCACAGCGATGGAGTAATGGTATATGAACATTTTCAGATATGGAACCACTCGATACTGGATTTGAGTGGCCGCTATAAATCAGGGACGGATCCAGGAAAAAAATTCAGGTTTCACCACGTTACTGTCTTAGTCCAGTGAGACCGTCTAATACTGCGAAGCATAGGGAAATAATAGGCTATAGGAAGAAAGAACAGGTCAAACCCCAGTAATCACCTTGGACCAACCATTGTTTGCAATAGCCAAACAGATTCAGTGGAATTGGCCCGAAAATTACGGCGAAGAGAAATTTATTATGATTCTGGGCGGTCTCCACATTGAAATGGCGGCTCTGAGGATGGCAGGCAGTTGGTTGCAGGGTAGCAGGTGGGCAGAAACCCTGGTGCAAGTCGATGTTGACAGCCCAGGAATTGCGAACTCTTTCCTAAAGGCTGCTCACGTCACACGCACCAGGCGAGGCCATCAGATAACAGCAGCAACCCTGAACATCCTACAGCACAAGGCTTATGGCAAATACACTGAAGATGCCCAAAGTGATGGTCATGAGCCCCTAGAGTTTGGTGTCTGGTGTCAGCAAAGGGCTGAATGTTGTCCCCAGTTTCAGTACTGGGCAACCACCCTCAACCTAGAGCTAAGTATCTTTATGTTTGTTAGATCACTCCGAGAATCAAACTTCTTGCTATACATGGATGCTCTGGCTGAACTGTGTCAGTGGTTCTTCGCCTCGGATCATACTCATTATTCTCGATGGGTTCCAGTCCACCTGAAGGACATAACAGAGCTCTCGGACAAGCATCCTGATGTGGCTGCAAAGTTTCAAGCTGGACATATCACTACAAAAAAGACAACCCGCCGTTTTTCTGCAATGGCACTAGACCAGGCCCATGAGCAGAACAATGCCTGCATCAAAGGTGACGGTGGTGCAGTCGGTTTGACTGGAAACCCTAGTGCACTTCGACGGTGGATGGTTGCAGGTCCAGAAGTAGCACGGGTCATTGTTGAATTTGAATCATCGCAGAAAGCTGAGCAAACCAAGGCTAACTTCTTCCATCATGAGCAAACCAACACGACGCAGGACAAGTTTCTTCAGGATGAGAATGCATTTACACTTGTCATGGAAGAAATGGGAAACCCATTTGAAGAAAGTACAAAGGAAATCTTGTGTCCAGAAGCCGTGAAGAGTGTGCAAAATGTCAAACTTGGACGAGAACAATTCCATTCATATGTAAGAGAACGCCTTGAAGACAAGTCTAAGCCTATTGGTGACACTATTAAGCTCAACAAGCTAACGCTATTCAGTTCTATGAAATCCAAGACTCCAACGAGGAGTAAGCAGCAACTAGCCTTCGCAAAAGACGACTGTGGACTCTTCCCCAGGCTCTACATAGCCTGTCAAACAAGAGAGGGTGATTTGGACGAATTCTTGAAGCATGAAAACCGGGCCTATCCACCAGCACTCTCCAGTAATGGGAAACTCCGCTTCAGCAAGAAGGCCGACTTACTCACACCCCTTGAACAGCTTGCTGACAAGATCACTGACGCTCCATCTGTCACCTCAACTATACTCGATGGACCTGCCGTTGTGGAAATGTTGAAGCCAGGAGGCAGTAGGACATTTAAAGAATACAGCACAGCTGTATTCATTCCCTATATTGAATCACAGCTCGAGCATCGATCTCGACTTGATCTGGTATGGGATTGCTACCTGAAATCTGGGAGCCTAAAAGCAACAGTAAGGTGTAACCGTGGCAAGGGCATTCGAAGATGCGTCACTGCGTCTGGTCCTCTACCTAGCAACTGGCAAAACTTTCTCCGCAACAGTGACAACAAAGAGGAACTCTCCAGTTTCCTGTCAGAACAGTTTATGCAGTTGGTTGTCAAAGAAAGTAAACAGCTGGTTGTCACAGACAAGAAACAGGTACTCACTGTTCCACCCCGGAACAACACTGCCAACTTGGCACCATGCAACCACGAAGAGGCCGACACTAAGATGATGGTTCAAGCAGCTGATGCCTTGGAATGTGGTCATCGGCGAATACTCATTCGTACCGTCGATACAGATGTCATCCTTGCAGTTGCTCTAGCGCAGGGGTTCTCAACCAGGGGGGAATTCCCCCCAGGGGGGGAATTCAGGTTTTCAGGGGGGGGGGGGGGGGAACTGATTCGGGAGCAAGAGATATGTTCGATGAGAAATCAATCACAGAATTTTGGCCCTTGATGTGCGATTCCTACCCAAAAGTGGCAGAAAGAGCTATCCGTGCATTGCTTCCGTTTGTGTCGACATATCTTTGTGAGTCAGGCTTTTAAACTCTGTTGCAAATTAAAACGAAGCAACGTAGTAGATTAGAGGTAGAAAATGACCTGCGTTGTGCCCTTTCAAGCACTCCTCCGCCTATCCCAGAATTGGCGAAAAAAAAACAATCACAGGTTTCTCATTGACTGTAATCTTCATCTGAATAAAATTAATTATAAATTTATAATATCCTGGTATTCTATTGAACTTTTTGTTTATTGCATTATGCTTCAGTTTGGTCTGTTAAGTAATTCATTATAAATATAAAAAAAACTATTTTACTTTTATTCAAGTTTTATAAATCCATCAACATTTTCAATTGGCATTTAATTTTTAAAACTCCACTATAAAAATAATCCATGTAAAATTGTAAATGTATATGTACTAATATGGAAAAAACAAAGGATTTTCAGTATTATATGCATATTATTTGGAATGCACTTTTTGAGGCAGACAATCTTGGAAAGGAGGGGGGAATGACATTCTGACATATGGTGAAAGGTGTGCATGGGGCAAACAAGGTTGAGAACCACTGCTCTAGCGAATGAACGGAGTGAGGTACTAGATGAACTATGGTTTATTTTTCGCACAGGAAAGAATCGACGTTACATAACAGCACATCAGATTGCAAAGGCCCTGGGACCTGAGAAGTCGAGAGCTCTTCCAGTGTTTCACGCAATAACAGGCTGCGACACGGTACCTGCCTTTGCAGGTCATAGCAAGAATGCAGCCTGGGCCACATGGAATGCATTTCCGGAAGTGACAACCGCCTTCCTCAGTCTGGCTTCCACCTCAAGTGAGCTGCCTAATGGTGTCCTGTCGACACTGGAGAGATTCATCGTGCTGTTCTGTGACCGTACGAGCACATGTTGTGACGTGAACGTGCTGAGAAAGAAACTGTTTTCAAGACAATCAAGATCACTGGACGATCTCCCACCAACACGAGCAGCTCTGGAGCAGCACATAAAGAGAGCTGCTTATCAGGCTGGACATATCTGGGGACAGGCCGCAATAGCGTTTGTCAGTCTGCCATCACCATGTGACTGGGGTTGGATGAAGTCGGGTGATGAGCTGGAACCATGTCACATTGTCACAAGCTCTCTCTTGCGGTTGCAGAAAACACTGCGATGGCAAGTGTAGGTGCAAAAAAGCTGCACTCAGATGCACTGGACTTTGTGCATGTGAAGGTGGCTGTTAAGGCCAAATATCTACAGAGATTCGGCCTCAATAGCCGAATGGTCAGAATTTTTTTTTTTTAACTTTTGGGAGTTTGGAAGATTTGTATGTTAATTTTCCAGTGTCTTTTTCATTGTAATAAACTTCGAAAACTATCACAAATGGTTTTCGTAACCCGGATTATGTATATTGATGCATTGGAATGAAATATGCAACCGTAAAAACAGAAATACATAGTTTAGCGTATCCTGAACGGCGGCCATCTTGAGGTTCAATATGGCGCCCACAAAGGTTGAGTTTCTAGTGGTTCCATATCTGAAAATATTCGCCATGTACTACTCTATATCTGTGCCAAAGTTAATGCTTTCATCATAAAATGCACAATTGTTTGGTTATGCCGCTGTACTAAAGGGGCCAATACTTTTTGGGGAGTGTACATTATCTACAGGGGGGGGTGCTGGTGGTAGAGTGGTACCGCTCTTGCCTTCGCAAGCGAGATGTCACGGGTTCGATTCCCGGGCCGGTGGAAGTTGTTTGGACATACTTCCTAGCCCCCATTAGTCCCTGTTCACCTAGTAGTAAAGTAGGTACCTGGTGTAAATCGAAAGTTGCGAATTCGTATTCAGGGACAAGTTGTTGGAGCTTCCAATAACTTGACATAAAACCATTGACTCTTCAGGCTTCTACGCCCTTAACTCATGAGACATAAAGGCAAGCATGAACTTGGCATGCTTCCCTGTTGGGCGCTGTAAACGCTTCCGCGCTTCACCTTTCACAAGCATGTAGGGGAGTGCCCAATAAATAAATAAAAATATAAATAAAATAAAATTATCTATAGGTATATACAATGACTTAAATAAAGTTATTGTGATACCCGTTTATTTGTGTATTGAAATTGTTACCATGTATCACAGCAATATTCTACAATGTTCTTCGGCCATACATCCTTCAGCTGATGTTAATTAAGAAAAGGGTAACCCAAGACCTTGCCTTAAGCAGAGTCGGAGTTGGCTGATCAAAACGTTCTCCCAACTCAGAGTGGTGTTGCAATAGTTGCTGATCCAATTAAAACAATACATAAACAAAGAAGTGAGCGATTTTACGCCGATTAAATACAAGATTACCCTTTAATCACCACTTTCCCTTAACTGAATACTGTCCACTTTCGTCCAGTGAATCTAAAAATGGTAGTTCCAGCGTTAGGACGATTGTGCTGAAGAGTACCTTATCAGGCCTCAGTAAATGTATCTCCGCCTATTTAATCTAAATCAAGAGGATAGCGAACCCCTACGAGAAATGTCTACCCGAAGTTGTCAAAATGTCACCACCATCTTATCGTAATTCGCATGTGTAGCCGGGTGGTTATTATTCGTCACGGTAATAATGGTTTCTCGCAATGAATTTCCATCACGGCTGCTGCGGTATTATAATATACAGTACAGTACTGCATATAATTTTAAAACAAGACTAAGAGGAGAATATTCCCCGAATTTAATAGAAAACTGATCTTTGTAATTATCTTAATAATGTGCTTATACATCCAAAGAGAAAAATCACCTCAAACCAACAAATACTTGCCTCCCTCCCGAAACGATACCTTCAATGCCCAAACTTCTGTCATCTTACCTTGATTGCTCCGCAACAGTTGTTTCACCGTTCTTAGTACAAGGCCAAAATATTGTTACCATTATTTCTCAAACGCTGGTCACACCGAAAATCACATAGTTCACAATTATCCAAAGAAACTTTCTTTTTTTTAAGGACTGCCGCCCCCGTCTTGAGGGCCAACAAACATGGCGGCGACACTGCTGTTCGCCACCTGTTGACTGATGAACGATGTTGGCGGGAAAGCACTTACATTTACTTAGTTTTCATTTCTTTATAGTATTCGATTTTATTACTAGGAATATCAGATCTGCCATTTGCAAACTAATAAAGAGTATATAGCCAATCTGCCCTTTAACCCTTTGGTTAGGAAAGCCAAATATTTCCCTGACAAATTACGTCTGTCTGAAGGTAATAAATGGTGAACGACACAAGTTTTCGGTGTTATGTTGAAAGCTCTATTGGTAATATTTGGTGAAAGGGTTTGGGTTTAGGTGCTTTCATCTTTCAGGGATCTTTACCGACTTTCTCAACTATCAGTGGCAGTCAGTGTTCCCAATTCCAAATTACATTGGTTATTTCTTGATTCGGTGGTACTAGTTTACGCCACGGATTTAACTAATACTAATACAAGTAAATTTCAAGATTTGACATATTTTTGTTTACATTATTTTTTTCAATTTTCGTAGATTTTACGACGTAATTATATTTGAAGTTGAAAACAATTATTTTCGCAGAAATTTTCATAAAAAATGCCAATGGTGTTGAGCCATTCAAATTCTGTTCCATTTTTTTATAGACAGATGTATGGAAAACTTATCGTAAAATTTATATGTAATGACCGCATTGGCCTCTACAAAACTGATTTGTATTCATCAAAAATTTTTATAAAAATACAACACATTTTCTTACCAATCAAGTGTTTCGAATATTAAAAATAAAAAGGATAGGATCTCTTTTTTATTGGGGGGGAGGGGCTCCCTGTTAAATGGTAAAAAGCGAACTAAAGTTGGTAGCTTCTGCATTATTGTTCGGATTATCCTATTTCCTGCTTTACGTTGGTGAAAAGTAACACTAAACGAACCTTGTCAAGGATAATGCATGATTCTTTTGTCTGGAAACTGGTTCCGTTGTCTATACTCTACATATACAACACTAAACATTTAAATTTACCCTTTTTTTCTAAAATCGGGTACTGAATTATACAAAACATTATATTTCAGTGACGGTCACCGCTAACACAGGCACTGGCCACGATGGCAGAAATGTAACTAATTTCCTGTTAGTCATATAAATTTTGTACAGTATCTCCGTTAACACATCTCGACTACTGAAACAATTTTGAATAGGGTCTTTTGTGATGTTAGTTGTCAGATTGGCAAGAAGTTGTTCAAGCTATTTAGAATTCCACCTAATGCTGTACTGTAAACACACACACACAAACTGGCACAACACACACAAACAGGTGGCACAACACATACACACAGGTGGCACAACACATACACACACACAGACAGCACAATAAACAAACATACACAACACACACAGCGCACACACGGGCACAACACACAAACACACAGGCGGAACAACACATACATACACACACACACAGACAGCACAATAAACAAACATACACACAGATGGCACAACACACACACACACACAAAATGCACACACATACACACACAACGCACACACACACACAGGCACAACACACAAATGGCACAACACACACACACACACAAATGGCACAACACACACACACACACAGGCACAACACACACAAGCATAACACACACACACAAAATGCACACACATACACACACAACGCACACATACACACACAACGCACACACACACAGGCACAACACACAAATGGCACAACACACACACACACACACACAGGCACAACACACACACACACAGGCACAACACACACACACACACACACACAAATGGCACACACACACACAGGCACAACACACACACACACAGGCACAACACACACACAAGCACAACACACACACACACACACAAATATGAATCCTAAATAAAACAGTCACCCAGTCAAAAATTTCGGGGTTTGCAAATCCTAACACGAATTTTTGCAAATAATACGAGTGTAGTATATGTCCTATCATTGGTTTGAATGGTCCATTTAATTTAACTACATAATAACTATACTATGCAAATGCGTTTTCCAAAAAAAAGTACCGATGGAGTAAATAACACGTAAAATTTAGGGTGTGTGACAGAAACCATCATTAGCCAAGCTATAACGGAGAGTAACGCGGAAGGTTTTGCACACAAATTGCTGGCCGGTGCGACGCCAACACCAGCGGCCCAACCTAGAGTGAGCACGGCTGCCGACGTACACAGGTGAATAGTAGAGGATTTTCTCTCTCGCGACAATGGCTCTCTCCAGTATCAGGAGTGATTCTTATTATGAATACTTCACACATGAAAACAGAAATTATTTTCTTAGAGGGTTTTACTTTTTCAATTTGGCAAGTCTTGATATGTGAATGGAAACTTTCCTAGTTGTGTATGCACGTCGAATAATATTTAACTCATGATCTAAAATGCTTACAGGTAATGTTCACACTATTGTTGGGACTAATATAGTGAGATGAGTTTACACTCAAAAATTATTTTTATGGAAGCTGCGTGGTGTGAGTAAACTTTGTTGATCTTTATTTATGTGATGTTTTTATATGTGGTTATAACATTAAATACAATTTATATTTTAAACTATGGGAAATTGGAATATGCCCCATGGAGGCTCGCAAACATTTAGGATGTATTCAACACTGGACAAATGTTAGGGTCTGACATTTTAGTCTGGTTAGTTTAGTTTGGCTTACATTAATAAGTACCCAAGAAACAAATTCTCAAGACTAACCAAAATCTTCCTCCTCTAACTAGCAGTATGAGAAAACATCTAGTTATAGTAGTCTCAATGTAATTCCCACCCATTTAAGCCCTGGGGCCACTTAAAATTAACTTAGTTAATCAAGATAGTGGGCCAAGATATTACTTAAAATTGTACTGAAGTTACCTTTGTCTCATATCTCTTCACTTGTGATGGGCATTTGATATTTTACCCACGTGTTACACTTGTATCTGGCCAAAGAATAGCTGGGTACTGAGCATACTGCCAAGGTTTTCAAAAAGGTAGGATGAGATGGTTCAGGGATGTGAGGAAGATAGGAGACCAACTGGGTCAAGAAATGCATGTGTTTGAATGTAGGCCAAGTATGACATGGGAGAGGTTGTTTTATATAACATCAGATTTAAGAACCTGATGAGAGAAGCTGCAAGTGACTGTTCAGCACAAATAACTGCCATCAGGTAATCATAGTTAACACATACAAGGGGTCCTCTTAATCCGAGGCGTATTAGGGACTGAAAAATCGCCGCTTGAAGTAGGGAATTTCTGGCCATATGAAATCATGGAAATAGGGTTTGAGTGGGACCATAAGATACTAAATGACACTCAAAAAGATAATTTTCATACCATTTATATTTATACTAGGGACCTGAAGTGCAGGTGAGATGTCTATCATACGTTCACCACTTTTCTTCTGACACAATGTCTTATTCACATCTAATCCACAGCTGATAGGCTCCCTTTTAGGGACGGCACATATTTTAATATGCTTTGAACTCATGGCTAAAACAATACCAATGATATTTCAAGAATGCACACAAAAATAACAAACACCTTGGGAGATGAGACACTGTTTACGGTGGGCAGTCACCTTGCTGACTCTCTGAGATGTGTGTGTGTGCATTTACTGCCCACTGCCTCCATAAGTATGTACAGTACATTGACTCCACACACACATACACACCCATGCTCTTAATTTTTCTTACTTTATAGTTATATATTATACAGTATTTTCTTTCTAAGCCACATTACAGTATTATAATGATTAATCCACAACTTCATAGTTTAATTCCGTGTAACAATGGCAACATGTCATCTCACCTCAACCCCAGTTTTTCCCATTCCCAGGGAGTCAAGCTACCGCTACACTGAATTTTGACCTAATGTTAATTTTTGCATCTTCTTGTGGGCACCGGCAGGTATCCGAACCATCATTGGTCCCAAGGAGTTTGGATAAAAGGAATTATACTGTATGGGGGATGAGCATGGTGGGGGTAGGGGGATGAGCAGCAGTATAAAGGGAGATATGAGTCATTCTCTTTTGAGACTTCCGCACTTCATGGATATTATTCCTTATACGTAATCTCCATAAGTGCGGGGACTTTGTACGTATGGCTCGGCAATAATCTGGCCTCATAAATTCGACGACATGGATATCGATGACTCGAATAACGAGGACCCCCTTGTACAAATATTGTATGGAAAATGGCTGTAAAGTAACATTAATGCTGCCCAATCTACAAATACTAATTTCAAGTCATCTTCACACTACAGTACTCACAAATTGTTTATAAAAAATGGACACCTATTGCAGAGATAATAGAATAATTACTACATTTAAAAATGATATTAAATTTTAACCTTGGGTGTCAGGGATATAATATTCTTGTTCACAAAACTTAAGGATGAATTGAAAATTCAAGTTATACTATGAGTCCTACGAACATTTCATATCAGGAAAAGGCTCGCATCCTTTCCCTGCTTGGTGATAAAGCTCCTATTAATGAAATCCAGGATGAAGCATAACAACAATGAAGACTGATGAGCCTTGAAGGCTACCGATATGCTTATGAAATGAAAAGTGATGAAGAATCTGACAATGTTGCAGCAGAAATAAAGAAATCCCACCACAACCTCCTTCAGGGTGTGTTAGAACAAACACTTCAGCACCGATTACAAAAGGAGCTGAACCTGTCATCTCGTCAAGCCACCAAAAACCACACTGTACTTGTAAAGCATATGCAAGAATTTTTGAGTGCTGGAGTGGCCTGATAACTCACAAGATAACTCAACAGATAATACAAGGAATCAGATGAAACACAAAATGTCAACACAGAACACATCATCAGTACTGTACCTCCTTGCAAGAGATCAAGCAGATCTGGACAATGGAAATGGGTTGTCATTATTTAAAAATACTTGCTGAATCTATGCAAATTGACTTCAACTGGTATTAAAATCGAAGGGAAATGTGGTGATTTACTACCATGAATTAAGTATGTATAATGAAAATTGCCAACACCTCAAACTAACCCCCACGAACTCATACCGTTCTCCTACCAGCACTGTCAGATTCTTGACAGGAAGGGGGTCTGAATCCTTCTCCTCTTGAAAACTATATGACGAACCTCTGCCAATGTGGAGTTGACATACACGTACACCAAGCACCGAGTCGTCCTTCCATAAGTCGTCTCTTGTACTGTACTGCCCTCGACTGGAGCAAAAACAGCTCTATTCATTGAAAAGCCTGCCAAACTAATGATGCCAGGCATAAACTCATTCAAATTACAAGTTTCTATTTTACAGACTATAAATTAATAATATTAATCTATCACCAACATTTATACTAATGAATCAAGAATTACAAACAATACTGTGTATATAAAAAAATCAATGCCTTATCCTGACAATGAATACATTCAACAATGAAGTGGTACAGAAGCTCACTATCTGTGCATAAGAACACTTACAAGGCTAATGGTAGCAAATTCTCTTATGATTTTTATAAATCAAAGATTGTTGGTGAAAATAATTTCCACAAGAAACATTACAAAATATTATACAGCTATACAGTAATATAAAAGTTTGCATCAGTTTTATTATGTTTATTTTCCATATTTTTTTTAAAGGCCATGAAAAAATGTTAAGAGATCAATAATTTTTGCTGACACCATACTGTTGGATACAGTATATTATTTGCCTCTTGCTCTTACAGTTGCTGGTTTGATCCCATGGCACCCCAAGTACACTCAACTGTAAATGGATACTCAGCTATACAGTACAGGGAGAAGTGAGTGGTAAAGTGCAGTATTACATATACAGGTAGTCCCCGACTTACGACTGACTCAACTTACATCCATCCGCACTTACGACCTGCTCTGACGTTACGACCGTTGGGACATACGACCGCCGCAGTCGTGACCAAAAATTTTTTCAAATGATGCGCGCATTTTCTATACCGAAACGTTTCCGTCCTGAGCGAGAGCGTGGCGTGACTTGGGTCACCGCATGGGTACACTCACTCAGTACAGCACTTAGTTGGTGTTTGGCTATCGTATCCTATACTGATCGCGCTGTGAACTTATGTTATTATCGTATTTAATTGACTTTATAATGACTGGAAAGCGTACAAGTGAGAGTGCTGGTGGTGCTCCAAAGAAAAGGAGACAGGCAATTACTTTTGAGTTGAAAATGAAGATAATAATGCAGTATGAGAATGGAAAAACCGTAGCAACAATCTCACGTGACCTAGGTTTCTCGCACTCGACCATATCCACTATTCTGAAGGACAAGGAACGTATTCGTGATGAAGTGAAAGGAACAACACCTATAAAAGGAACTATAATTCCGAAGAAAAGACAAGGTCCCATTCACGATATGGAAAAATTATTGGTGATACGGATAGAAGACCATATACAGAAGCGTGTACCCTTAAGCCTTCTAACCTTACAGGCTAAATCAAGAAGCCTGTTCCAAGGCCTGAACGAGCAGGCAGGAGATGAATGTGAGCAAACCTTTAAGCCCCGTCCACACGATCGAGCAGCGCCCGGCGGGCTTTGCCCGGTAATCGGGCAAAGCCTGTGTGTTGTTGTACACACGGGGGTGGTTGGCGGCAGTCATAGTCGGGCGCCGGTAGCTAGTAGGTGGTCGACAGTGGCGGGTGCGGTACGATCACCATGGTGTGTCGCAGGAATAATCGCCGGACAGTTAAAGTGAAGAGCATAGCGTTGTGTACTATAATAATTGCTGCTCTGTGCAAAAAGAAGAACCAAATGCAGAAAAAGGAATGGTGCAAAGAGTGGTTAGGTCGAAGAAAAGTATTGGGAAGTCATGCCACGATTTTACGTGAACTGCAAGATGGACAAGATGGACATGAGCAAGACTTCACCAATTACATGAGAATGGACCCAACACCTTTTACAAACTTCGAGCGAAAGTGGAACCATATACAGGTATAAAAAAAAACAGGATGCCAATATGAGGGAGAGTACATCTGCAGAGGCTCGTCTAGAGGCAACGCTCATATATCTTTCAACTGGGTGCACCTACACGTCACTTCAGTATAGAACGAGGATATCAAAACAAAGTTTGTCTCGCATAATACCTGCCGTGTATGAAGTACTCAAGGAAGATTACTTGTAGGTGAGATTTGTAATACATAAAAATTCATTGAATAATGTTAGAATTATGATATGCATAGACAGGAAGCTATGGGACCAGAGTGAGGAGAGCGGCAGGAACGAAGAACACACACGTATGTCCTCATTACATAATACATAAACAATCTCCCGTTTATTGTCACGCCAATGTTGTACATTGCATAAGCTTATTTAGTTATACACTGGACGTCTGGATCAAGCGGGGAACATACACGTATCACATTTGCAGTACTTAAAGTCATTGCTCCATATTGGGCAGCAAACCACCAGGCAGGCGGACCACACTTTCGCTCAACGACGGGTACGGGCACTCCGCTGGTTTGCCAGCCAATTTTGCCTGATAACAGGCATTTAGTGCCCGCCGGGCACTGCTCGATCGTGTGGACAGGCCTTGACAGCAAGTCATGGGTGGTTTAATAGACTTAAAAAATGCTACAGTCTACACAATGTTAAGGTGAGTGGAGAGGCACCTAGTGCTGATGTTGGTGCTGCCGAAGCTTTTAAGGAGGAGTTAGATGATGTGATTGTGGAAGGGAATTATTTGCCTGAGCAAATATTCAATGTGGATGAGACTGGATTATTGTGGAAGTGCATGCCTGAGCGGACATACATCCACAAAGAGGTGAAAACAATGCCAGGATTCAAGGCATTCAAGGACAGAATTACACTTCTGTTGGGGGGGAATGTTGCTGGTTTCATGTTAAAGCCCTTCATGACCTATCATTCAGAGAACCCCAGGGCTTTTAAACATGTCAGCAAGCACACACTGCCAGTGCTTTATCGCAGTAATAAGAAAGCCTGGATGACCTTAGCACTGTTTGAGGATTAGTTCATGACTTGTTTCATTCCTTGAGCCAAGGAGTATTGTCTGCAACAACGGATTCCATTCAAGATTTTGCTGATTTTGGATAATGCTCCGGGACACCCACCACACCTGGACGACATGCACCCAGGTGTTAAGGTAGTGTACATTCCACCTAACACTACCTCTGTCATCCAACCCATGAATCAAGGTGCTATTGCTGCCTTTAAAGCTCAGGCTGTTGTTACTACTGAAGGTGAGAAAACGCTCGGCGAGTACAACGTTTTGTCATGTATAAAGAACATTAGTGCAGCATGGGATCAGGTTACAAAACATTGCATGAATGGAATATGGAAGAAAGTCCTGAAAAGATATGTGAACAGGTTTAGAGGATTTAATGAAAATGAAGTTATTTCGGATATTAGCAACAAGATGTGGAGTTAGGTAAACAGCTTCAGTTAGAAATTGATAATGAAGATGTTGAACAGTTGGTTGAAAGTGTAGCAGAAGAGCTCAGTAACGAAGATCTCATCGAACTGGAAGCACACAAAGATGCAGAGGAAGAAGCCAGTCTAAATGTGGAAGGACCTGCACCCCCCAAAAAGTATTTTCAGTGAAGCAAATGGCAGAGGCATGTGCTATAATTAATAAAGGAATGCAAATGTTTGATGGCATGGATCAAAATTATGAGCATTATGCCAAAGTTGACAGAATGATCCAAGATGCACTTGCTTGCAACAGAGAAATTTATAATGAAAAGAAAAAACAAACTGTGCAGTCTAAATTGGACATCTATTTTAAGAAGTCCCCCAGTGCTGTCTCCTCACGCCCCACCAGTGCTGCCTTTTCACTCCCTCAAGATGATCCAATACCTTAAACCAGCAAGTTTCCACAGTCCATAAACCTGTCTGAAGAAAGCGACATTGATGACCCACCCAGCCCTGTCTCCTCCTCTGCTTCTTCCAGTTAATGTAGTCTCCATCTATAATTAGAAAATTATGGGGGGCCCGTGTGCATTCAGCTGACTACATTAAAGGTAAGTGCTCAGTCACACTGTATCAATTCCTCATTATTTATTACTTTTACTGTACTGTATTTCATTGTAGATTTTTTTTTTTTTTTTTGTTTTTTTTTTTATCTATGTCGGACTTACGACCATTCCGACTTACGACCTGGATTTGGGTCCCTAACCCCTTCGTAATTCGGGGAGCACCTGTACTGTCCTCTTGTACAGTAAACATCGTAAATTGGCATCAACCTTACATGCATGGTATGAGCCAGGTGATTGGTAACACTGCATGAAGAGTTGACAGATTTACATTTCATAACCAGTTTAAGATTTATTATTGTAGATTATCTCAATCATTTGTTGTACATACATGATTGGCATAATATATTATTGAGAAAAATATGACATTACAACTGGATGATTCTAGACTGGGGATCCAGACGTGTTAATATAAACAACAGTTGTGTAATTGGCACATACTTCACTCTCTATTAAATCTCCAGACACAATACAGGTACACCCCGACTTACGCCGGGGTTAGGGACCGACATCCAGGTCTTAAGTCGAAATGGTCGTAAACCGGAAATGCTTAAATAACACACAGAAAATCTAAACTTAGAGTCTCTCTTTCTTCTCAGCACCACAAAACTCTCACTTTTAAGCTTGTCAGCCATTTTAAAGTGAATTACAGATGAAAATTTTGTCTGTGTACCGACTTTGGGACTCAAAAATACATAATTTGACCACATTTTGGTACAACTGAGGCGGTCGTAAGTGTGGGTGGACGTAAGTCAAGTCGGTCGTAAGTCGGGGACTACCTGTACAGGTATAACAACATGAAATTAATACTGTAAAATAATAATATTAATAATAGCTGGTCTAGTGCCAGTTCTTCTAAAGAATTCACTAGCGCTCGAAACACTTCAAAGTCAAAGACCTGGGCTTAAAGAGGGAACACATGTCCGAAAAAGCCGATTGTCTGTATCTTCCAGTGAATGTACTAAATGAATAAAAACGATAAATAATGATATAAAAAAATAAATAAATAAAAATACAGTACCGTATTTTACAGCATATAAGACGCACCCCGTATTTCAGCAGGGAGTATTTCTGAAAAAACTTGTGTGTGTATTTTCCTCCTGTATCCATAGTTTTCTTAAAATAATATATACAGTAACAGTAAATGTGAGGAAAAAATAAAAATACCAATAAATGAGCTACAACAAAAAATACTGTATATTGCCAAACCAGTAAATAAAAGCCAAATGAAAGTTTAACACAATCGCCATTTGCATACACTCCCTGCTTCATCATAGCACCGGTGACCAGCTGGGACGCCGATTACCTAGCAATGCTCCCCACCAGCTACACTCTGCACTCTCCTCCCACTCCCTCACTGAGCCAGCTAACTCGTGTGTAAAGAAATTTACAGTAGGCCCTCAACTTACGACGGGGTTAGGAACCGACGACCAGGTCGGAAGTCGAAAATGCGAAAATAATACATAGAATATCTAAAATGGGTGTATCTTTTTCTTCTCAGCACCACGAGAACTCTCACTTTTACGCTTGCCAGCCATTTTAAAGGGAATTACCAAAAAAAAAAATTGTTAGTACATAGCACAATCACTAAAGTCAGGACTCGAAAATACGTAGTTTGAAAAATATTTTATACTACTGCGGCGGTCATATGTCCGGGTGGTCAAAAGTCGAGGGGTACCTACAGTATATATTCCCTTTACAGGTATGCCCTTAGAACAATTATTTCTTTTACTTTTATTTCACAATACAGGTATATATTTAGGATGGTGTGTGCATGTAAGTCAGAAAATATAAATGAAAAAAGTTACATATAGTGGTCCCTCGGTTAACGAAATTTCGGTTAAGGAACTGCCTCCCATAAGATTCTTAAATTCAGTTAAACACAAATTCGGTTAACGAATTTCTTACAAACCGACCTCAACATGTTTTCGCTTGCACTGGCCAGTCAACCAGCTTTAGTATTAGTCTGCCAATACATTAATCGGTTCTGGGGCTTAAATTCCTTACTATTTTAGTAAATATCAAGAAGTTTACCGTATACTATTCAATAATTTTAAAAGTTTAATATTCAATTTTTTAGTCATTTTAACAATTATTGAACATAATTGAAGGTAAAGAAACTAATTTCTGGCGTGCCATCCAACCTGTTAACACACCAGACAGGCGTTAGTCTCTCTCTGTTTTCAGCGTAGGTAACATCTTGCTTGAGACTCTCTTCAACTAAACGCTTTTTTTCTGTGTTTCCAAGCAAATTATTGGTCATTTTGAAATATATTTTACATATTGACAATATATAATGCAGTGCAGTGTTGATTTAAAGAAAATAATCTTGAAATACACCAAGAGAACTAAAATTTTAAGGGTGAAATGGTGCCATGGGGCGACTTCTCTTCCACCCCAATGCCTTCTCTTCTTCCTTCTCCTCCACCCCCATTCTAATTCCCATCATCATCATCATCATCCAGAAGCCTTCTACATTTTGTTGAATTTAGGAAATTTTCGGTGAGCTGGAACCAATTACCCAAAAACCCATTGAAACAATGGTTTCGGTTAACGAACAACCTGCTGGAACGGATTGTGTTCGTTAACCGAGGGACCACTGTATATCTACCCAAAAATACGAGTTGAAAAACAATCATAACACCTCAAAGCTTGGCCCAGTGGCTTGGTGGTTACAGTGACAAGTCTAGCCTGGCTACAAAGCCATAATTAAGCACTATTATATCATTAAACACTAATAATAACAGTAAATCCAGTGAAATATGGCAGGGAGTGAGAAGAGTTACAACAGCAGACAACGCTCTAACTAGCAGTCACTCACTAGAGTGAAAGAAATAATATTCCCACAAACAACAATTGACAACTCTGTTTATGTTTCCCACCTTGGGCACCTGTGTCCCGCATGCTGACATCTAAGTTACATGGGCCTAAGATGATCTTTGTTCTGTTTTGGGAATGCCTCTTAGGGAGGCTTCTCAGCCCCTGGAACCCCCCAATTCTGTCCGAATCTTCCGAAATCTGGATTTACCGGGTCTGAATCTTCGAGGATTCACTGTACTATAATAAAAGATCGCAAAAAGTGACAGCTTGACTTCTATTAATCATTTTTATATCAGGAGTTTTAATGCTTCCTAAACCCTGTAGTTCTCCATCACTGTACCCTGTTCAGGGTCATAAGCTTTAAAAAAAATAAAGGTCTTAAGTTATTTCTTTAAGGCCTCCACAGAAGTCAGCTGCTTCATGATACAGACAACCAGCCGTACACTCTGGGCGCTGTATAGGAAAAGGATCGAGCAGCAAAAGAACATTCCCATACTGCTCTTGGCTCCCTAAGCCATGAAAGATCATCACTACAATGCAAAATCATTTCAAAATGTGTAGTTAGAAGAATTAGTAACATGGCCAAATACTTAGGCTCACCAAACATTTGTCTTAAAGTCATTAAACAGAGTTTGAACTCTATCCTGGCTTTAATTGGATGCCAATGTTAGTCCGATCAAGAATGGAATAATAGGAGTCCCAGGTGTGAGAACAAAAATAAGCCTGACAATCCTGTTCAATACTGTTAGAACTTTCTTCAGTAAATAATTAGGTTGGCAGACCTATAATGAGTTACAATAGTCAACCTGAGACAAAATAAGTGAATGTAATAGTGTCACAAGACATTGGCTATCCAAAAACTGTTTAACTACATACAGTATAGATTACAAATATGAAAGTTACAACTCTTAACTACTGAATTTATATGCTCTTTAAAATCCAGTTTTGAGTCCAAATGCACTCCAAGATTACAACAGAATCAACAGGACAGAGTTGTACTTGTAATAGCCCCTGTCTTATAGGCAGAAGTATTTATATAAATGGGTTAATTACATTTGATTCATATACTCTATCACCCTCTGTAACTTTCCACTAGCTATGGGGTAGCATGTTCAGAGCACGTGTTAAGGTGTGCCCACGGGAAGTTGCGTCACTTAGTGGTGAGCTGAGGCATTAAGTAGCCAGCTCTCTGGCCACCCCTTGCGGCAGTAGTTTGATATCCTTGACTAGCGTAAGACGTTAGAAAGAGCCATCGTGGATGGTTCAGTCTTCCCTCGAGGGAAGACGTATATTACCGTTCTTCCTCGACAGGTATTACAAGCACTCTTACTCAACCTCACACACAAGCAGGACGTATTTTAGAAGAGCTATTTAATATAATCTCAGTCCTCATTTAACGCTCGTAGCTACAGTGATCAAGTTACGGCTATATACACTTGGAACTGTATATAATATATTTTCCTAAATACAGAAAGGAACACATTGGGTTTCACTACAGAAGATCCAAAAAAACTTTGATCTATATTTTAGTATGACTAAAATATAAGGTAACCTGCTTCTCAAGTGATTGTTACAAGTGGTGACAACCCAGGAAGGTTGTTACATATATGGCAGTTTCACAAGTAACTGTTATATCACACTAAGTCACCTCAACAGATACACAGTTGGTAAAGGTATCATGTTCTCCCCATTACTGTGGCATACTGTTACATAAGAAGAAACCCTTATATACTTCCCCAAAGTTTAAAGAACCAAAATCATCTATACTGTGTCCCCTCTTATTTCCTTGGATGACGATTATCTTGGTTTTGCCATCATTTAGCTTAAGTTTTTTCCAGGTCATCCAAATCTTAAGAGAAACATCAAACCAATTTCTAACATGAAAAAGAAACAATTGTGTAGTGGATTATTATAATCTTGATATCTTGTGTATAAAAACAAAATTGGTGATGACCATAACATTCATATATGTATCCTTAAGGTATAGTATATTGGCTAACTGGGAGATCTTCATTTACCTGAAATTATAATTAATTTAAAATCCTATTTCTAACTGCACAACTTCTACTTATATAATCAAAACACAATGTATATTTTCCATGCCACTATTACCTCAAGGTAGTTCTAAAATGACCTTCTGAATTCACTAACTACCTGCAGTAATGTAAGAAAAGATAAAAACTACTCCCTTATATACTTGACATTTACTCTGGAATAATTTCTGTACTGTATAAATAAAAAGCAGTGACACCTGACTTAAACCTAATTACTATATAACATATAATGTCAAACAACCAAAATAAAGCAATTTCTCTATGTACACCACATCCTTGCATGAACAAAAAGTTAACAAATATATATTTCAAACATATCATTCTTAAGTGCAGTTACAATATTATCTAATCAGCCAATAGCTCTTCTTCATCCAGATTCAAATCCTGAAAATAAAGAAAAATTATGAAAAAATATAGAATTATTCTTTTCACTCAACACCAAATATACACTCACCACAAAAAAGTTCTCGAATGCTCTAAAGGTCATACAATATGACAAATCAAACAAGAATTCTAAACATTCTCTCTGAGGAAGTTTTATTGCAAATTAAATGACTTCTTTTCACCTGAAAATACTACAGTATTCAGACATGCAACATACAGTATATTATTACGAAATATTGAGTCACTTCGCAACTATTCTTAGATGACACGAGCCATGGTGCTCTTTCTGAAACTTTTTGTGGTGAGTATACATCCCCTTTCCCAAAGAGCTTGTGCACACACCAAAAAAATTAAATCATGGTGATGTTTATTTAACAGATACAGATGCTTAGCTTCCTTGTTTATCTAAATTGAAAAAAATATTCAATGGCTTGCTTGGGATCACTGAAACTCCCAACCTATAAAACACAGGAAAGGAAGGTGGAGAGCTACTGCCTGTAAAGTTGGCTGAATTGGCAACAAGCCACATCAAACCTCTAGGCTAACTGACTCTTCTCCACAAGTTGTAGAATATTATACTATATAAAGGATGATTGCATTTTTTAAGTAAAATATAATTCAGATTTTGTCACATTCACAAGATGATAAAGAAAAATTCTCACAAATGTCTACTGACCACCTCCACACTTACAATCAGTACTACACCTGCCAGGAACACTGAAACCATCCGATGTAAAATTTTCAACCTGTTTACCTGTTTACGCATATCAAAGATGTAATCCTGCACCAACTTTCTTTCAGTAATATGTACAACTTTATTTAAGCCATGAGTACTGAATCACAGTAATTAAAATAAAGTAGAGCTTGAGGCAATGGAAATAATGAAAGACAGATCTTTGATGAATAAGTAATTCTGATGTGTTAGAAGGCAGGTAATCAAACTAAGGAAGTAGTGACCTATGGTAACTAGGACACCATGCCATCAGGTATTCATAGCTAACCCAAGCAATCATGATGATTCGTAAAGCGGTAATAATGACAGATGGCTCAAGGACGTATGCTAGAACATCAATATAATGCAGAGTACAGTAGTATATGTGGCTAAAAAAAGAATCATTACAGGGAAACATATCCAACATCATGAGGTATCCAGAAAACTTCTCTACATCTCTCTGTCAGCAATTCCCCATGAGCTAAAGCACTCCTACAAACACAGCAGTACTGTACACACAATTACTGGACACCTACACATCTGGAATGTGATAAGAATGAACTGCAACATTGAAATCATAATGAAAAGAACTTAATTATTACTTTATAAATATCAAAGAAAGTCATTTCCATTTTAATTTAGGAAAGCTACAGCATATGGCAAAAATGTTCAAATAAATGGTAATGGAGTACAGTGAAGGAACATACTGTACAGTATAGAAGGTGTAAATACTGATTAAGTTGTAATATCAGGAAGCATCACAAGTGATTTATCCTCCCAGACTCTTACAATTATGATGCACATGGGCTCTAACTGGCTAAGAAACATTTCCCTCTACACAAATGTCACTGTCAAATTTGCTCAACAAGGTATTCCCTTGCTAAACACCAAAGACATTCTGAGCCAAATTTTTTAAATAAACTGTGGTTTTTAACAGCATAGGAAAAACTGTGCGTGGCAGAAAGTTCGACTGTGTGCTAGTCTGGGGTATAAATTAATTTTGGGAGGCAGAGGTTCTGTAAAATGAAAAAAATAAATAAATAAAATAAAATAAAGTGAAATATTCAAAATAGCTTTCTATATCATGTTGGTATCTGTGTTGTATGAAAGTTCAGATATACAGTACAGTAGTGTACATTTGTACATAATAAATATTTAGCCATTTTCCCGAGGAATTCCCACCGGGTAGCTAGCCGAGACAATTATATTTATAGGAGGACATTTACAGTGGAAGCATTTAAATGTTTCACTACCTATCACAATAGTAAGGGGCACCATTATATCAAATAAATCCTCATCAACAAATACTGTGAAAATAAAATTATTCCAAATAGCTTACATTAGGGTCGATAGTGTCTTCAATGCGCACTTTCTCAAGATCAAGTTCCAATTCACGTTCCAACTGAGCTTGATCTATTGTTGGTCTTGCACTTGCACCTGTTTTAAAATATATTTTGCATTAGCAAAGGAAATTTTTTAAGCAATATATACAGTACAGTATATATAAAATGACAAATATCACCAAACAGTACACCAATAATTGCAGACAAACACACACCCACACTTGCACACATCAATATACTAAAGCAGTTAAATGAGGTAAAAAAAAAAATAGATTTAATCAGAGGAAAAGTATGTTTGAGGTCATGTTAAATACAGCTACCTAACAACCTACATTTGGTCTGTAGTATGTACAGTATGTGCTTCTATACAAATGTGCACCTGCAAAAATCTTGCATGTGCACACACACACACACAGGAAGGTTGTGTGTACGTATGTCCATGCACAGGCCTGCAAGTTTTTTTTTTTTTTGTGTACCGTACTTATACATGGTTGTGTTAGTGGTGGTGACAATGGATGTACTGTATGTGAATACAGTTCCTGTGAGTGTATATGTATGTGCACTTATACTTGAGCAAAGGTGGTAAAAATTTGCATATATAAACAAACACCGGACAATGTGTGAACATTTTTACATATAATCTAATCATAAATCAACCATGTACAGAAATGCACAATTATTGAAGTATATATTGTGATATAATACTTTAAGAAGGGATGATATTCTTTCTTATTCAAACATCTAACAATTAAAAATTTAGGGTTTATAACAGATCCTATAATTCTCCCTTTACTCTGTATCAGGGAAAAGGTTATAGCACACACAGTAAAGTCAACACAACTCTCCTCTCTTATATGCACATGTATGTTAGTGTAAATGTTCCATAATTCTCCAAGTTCTTAATCATGAATGCAGTGTTTCATTCTGATAGTAAAGCATTAAGATAACAGGGACAAATATCCTAAGTATTATACAACTTCAGTTCCTGGATTTTTTTTCTTGTAGTCTTAAAATATATAAAAATAAGTAAATAAGAAAAAGCAAAAAGTGGAAAAGTTAATACCTCCAGCCAACATTGCACTAAAGATGGAAAAATTGAATTTTTATTATTAGTTAAAATTTGTCTCATATAATACCTTAAATTAAGAAGAGGAGGCCCCTAAAAGAACATATACTGCCACAGATTAGTAACTAAAGTAGTACCCCCAAAATGTCATTAATTCCACCACCACTTCTTGCAAATATAAAATATATACAATAAATCCTCAATCTCCATGGCTCCAAGTTTGAAATTTTGGTTAGACAATAAACCAACTAAAACCATAACCTACAATTCCATGCAGCCCTTCACTATACAGTACACTGAATGACATGAGTTATTGGGAAAACAAAGCTGCAAAGAATTTAATTTCCATGCAAAAGTTGGACGTACTACATATCAGTGACAAATGGAAGATTTTTCTTGAAATCCTGTTGCCTAGCCGGAGCCTCAAGGTCAGGCTGCTCGTTATTACACTTGCCTTGTTTGGCTTTCTAGGTCATCTGACCACACTTTGCACCTAATCTTTTCCTCATTCAGGGTCAATGGGTGTTATAGGGATGTCTAAGCAATCTTTATCTCTACAAAAGATTTGCCCAACTGCCACATAAGGGTGTGTGCAAACAACTGAGAACCACAATCTGGACACGCATAACAAGAACAACCTGAGTTAAAAAAAAAAAAAATTCCAAGCATTTTAGAGAGCCAATATGTATCACTAAATTCTTATTACCCTCTGAGGGCAAATGCATCATGGCACTAAGCCCTGGCTTTCTCCAAGAGCAGAGAATGGTTGTCACCACCAAGACCAGCCTCCTCATTTTACCAAATAACTATACCATTATTGTGAAGGTAATACATTATGCATACAGTACATAATTGTGGGTGAAGTGTATATATGTCTGCATATATAACAAACAAAAGTATCATAAAACTGGTTAAACTACAGTAAAAAGTTTCCCAAATAATTCCCATAATTAACAGCCCATAATAGAAGAAAAATAAGTAAAATCAAGAAAATTAACAATTTAAATGTGACAAGTTTCTGTAAATTCCATCTTTATTACAATTAAAGCTGTTTATTAAATTTTGTGAAGACAGTCAAACCATGCACCACCACCTTTCAATGAAATACATTTTTTCAAAACTTCAATCAAATGTCAAAAAGGAAAAGTATTAACAGTAACAAACTAAAATTTGATTCACAGATGGAACATATAAGATGGGCAAAGATGGTAAATATCACCTTTTGCTCTGCCCCATGTGAGTCATGATTGATTAAAAAGTAAATGAAGAAGAGATTTTCAAAGAAAAAGACCAACTACTTTATGGGCTATGACGCTTTTGTCTTAATATCCATAAATAAAAATATAGGGTTGTCATATTAAAACTGTACAGAATTACTGTTGTACTTCACGCAAAATTCAAAAATTTTAATTACACGTACGTTAGTCATAGTTATTTGTTGACCTTAGGGAATTTGTGTTCCCTTTACACCAAATGCACAGTTAACTGTTTTACTATGCATATTGATGAAAATTCATTAAAAATTTTCTAGCATTCAAAGAAATACTGTACTGAATCTCTAAAGACATAAGCACGGTCTGCATATACCAATACATTTAAAATAACCCCATACTAGGACAAAACCCAATGTTAACAAACACCAATCCCAAGGAATAACCTGGTTAAGAATGGTTCTTTGATGGGTGGTGGCTGAGTGGTTACCACCTGCGACTGTTACTTGCTAGTCCAAAGTAATACAATACTGTAGTCCCAATACAAGGATAGTTCACTTTGGTTTATAACAATATATTTCCATTATTTTTTTTAAAAGATGAGATCTACTGAGGTAGGAGTTAATTCAATCATACCCCTACGTGTAAGTGATAAGCATACGTGCATACGTAATGGTTAGAAATATACTTGTCAGCTGACCAAAAGTCCAGGAGCCTGATTCCTGGAATTCTGATTCCCACAAACTGCACACTAACTACACCACAATTACCCGGTAACTGGAAGCAATACAATAAATGTACAGTATCTGTAAACCATGATTTGATCAGATAAAAACCCTTAATGTGACTCTTTAACATCATCTATGTGACAGTAACCACATTAATATTTTACATTATACCATACCAAATACAGTACCTTAGATTTTGAATGTCAAATATAAAAGAAGCCACTTATTAATTACTTAAGAGAAATGTCATACACAAAAATTAAACAACTCCAGGGAAGTGTGGGCACTCAAAATGTTAGCATACAGTACTGGGCATGATTTCATTTATATCAACTAAATACATAGCCCATGTCTCACTGACACAGGTGGAAAACTGGAAGGTGGTGAGTAAAATGCAAGGGGTCAGTTTCTTCTGAAAAGCTATGCAATTGTTAATTTCTGAAAGGGTCAAAAGTATAAGTTGTTTTGCCAAATATAGAATTCAATGACAGACCAAAAAATAAATAAAAAATTTAATAACAGCAAACTTTTCTTTACATTGCAAGGGTAGAAAACCGTCAGAAAAACTCGGTTTGATGTTTTGTTGGTTTTTCTTTTCGGTAAATGTTATCCTGGTTCCATGCCATTAAGCACGATGCATTTCTCTATAGCTGAAGTGGTCTCAAACAGTTACCTAGGTCCTGCATCTCGCCCTCCATTACAATGCTATCTACAGAGGGAAAGAACTCAAGTTGATGCCATGATGGAGATTCATATCCAGTCATATCCAAGGGACTTGATTTTGGTCTAGCCACATCTAAGATTAATCGAGGGGAGGTTAAGTCTTGTACCTCCTTTATGTTGAAGTCAATTAATGGAGGGCTTCCCTGATGGGATTTGGGGTTCCCAGTTTCAATTTGTTGCTCAAGACTCACGTCCTCACGGCTGTCAAATGCATCTTGCCACACTATGATGAAAAATGTTTGGCTAAATAATTTAGCTGTGCCCAGTAATTGTTTTAACTATGATAAAAGTTGAAAATCTTCCCAATAAAGAAAGTCTCTTATCAAATACAGATATGACAGACCAAGGAAGAGCAAAGAAAGAAAATCTGTCAATAATAGCACTTAAATTAACTTAACTGTATACCAATGCTCTACAGTAATTCTAATGAATTCACTCCAAAGCAGCAAGTGCAGCACTTTTTCACTATTTTTATTATCAACAAGCAGCACACCTATATTAACCCAAATGTGGTTCTGGATTTTGGTTGTTTTACAGGTAAACATTATATAAGCTCAGTGGACTGGAAAAAAATATATTTATCAATTATTTGTCCAAAATTAAAGGATATTTTTTTAAATGCTACATCCCATATTAAGGCTGATGTAGAAACAGATTCTTCTACAACCTACTGTACTGTAATTGTGATTTTGCAAGCACCTGAAAAATTTACAATTTTGGTCCTTTAAGTGTTGAATGTTTTAGAATATGTCCTGAATTTCTGCATGCTGTAAAAGGAATAAAAGGAGTGTAGCACTGAAACCCTTCTGGCCTGGTTCACATTCCATTCAATGAAGTGAGTAATGAAGTATGGTATATAAATGAGATCATTTAACTAACTCACTGTAAATATATAAGGGTGTAAAGAAGAGATAGACATGTACAGTACTGTATACCAAAATACAGTAAGCTCTTGATTAAATGTTAATAATAAGACCAAACCCTGAAAATGGCACCTAAATTGATTGATTAACATCAAAGCCAGGTCTTCTTTCATTCTTTAAGATATACTGTACAGTATAAAGAACAGAAAATTATATCCAGTGAGCAGATGCAAAGCAGAATTAGAGACTAAAAGATGAATGAATAAAATGAGAGAATGGAAGTGCAATCACAAATGCTGGTAAGTGTACAGGTATGGGGTGGGGGAGCATTGAGATGGATAAAACAGGTGATTGAGTCAAGTGCAAAGAATATATGAATGCAGATTATGAGGTGCGTGTAAGGGAAGGTACAAAAACAAGGTAGTATACTGTTGTACTGGGATAAGAATGCTTGGAGAACAATGTCCATGACACTATCTTGGATAATATGATCTTGTGTACAGAGAGGGTGAGAGAGGGAGAATTGTCAGATTGTGCTGAGGAATAACAAAATTAAACACTGAAGAAGCAGTGACAATTCTCTATGCATGAAAAAACAAATTAAATTTCTTATATAAAGAGTCTTATAGATTTAAGTATAAAATTACTGCTAAAATGTGCAATGGCCAACCAAATACTGTACTATGAGGATAATGATTAAGGGAGGTATTACATTATGTGTAAGACAATGGACCATATCATTGTAAATTTTGCCATTAAAAATCACATGCAATTAGAACAAAGTGTGTTAAGTGTGTATTATAATATACTCTCTTAACTAATATATAAAAAGCAAACAAATCCAGAGCCACTCATGCCCAACCCCAAAATGGTTACCTAGCGTCTCTTTCTTTTGCTCCAAACCCCAGTCTTCCACATCATCTTCATCCCACCCTAACACCCTCCTGGAGTGGAGTACAGGAGGGGGGGTCGACGCCGACGCTGCTCCAAGATCCACAACCTGTTCGTCTTCTTCTTCGAGGAAATTGTCCTTATTTTCTTTTTGTGGTACATCACGTTTCTGTACAGGTACTAGAATATCGTCATCATCTTCTGCTACAAGAATGTCATCATTTGCCGCAAGACTATCATCTTCATCTTCTGGTAATACATCATCACTATCTTCTGCCACTAAACTATCGTCATCATCTGCTAATATATCGCATTTCATTTCACCCCAATCATCATCATTTTCTGTATCCAGTTTCAAAACATTTTCCTCTTCCTCCTCCATATTCAAAACTGAAGGAATATCACCTCCCAAGAGATTTTCCACCTTTCCCAAATTTTCCACCTTCTCTTCTGGCTGAGAAAGATAATCAAGTCCCTCATCAAGCTCTTGACCAATACTCCATGGGATTTCTTCGTGAACTAAAAGTAAGGCACACATGATTGAAAAAAATTAATATTTAGAATTCAATGCACAGTAAACTCTCGAAACTCAAGAACTATTTCATGGATAATTCTTAATTTTCTTACTTTAAGTACAGTTAAGTGCTTGTAATATCAAAGAATACAAAATAACAATAAGTAAAAAGATGTGAAAGCAGGCTTATGAAGCAACTTCTCTAAAACAGAAAAAGGATTTGAGATGGTCGCAAGCAAGGAATTTTTATGAAGGAAGACAGCAACTCAGCATTAATTATGCTTTAATCTAACAGTAGATTAAAAAATATTCAATATAAACGTGCAGCACACTGGGAGAAACTAAACTTCCGAGAGAACACTGCACTATACTCAAAACTGGTTTGTAATTAAACGAGGCTTTCAAAATTTAACTTCTTGTGGAAACTATGGTTGTAACTTCAGATATTGTACACTGACATTAATGTGCATAAAAATTTTAATTGAGAATTCAAAATTCTCCCACCTTCACTTTACCCCTAGGCTGTGATACAATGTTTACATCATACATTAATATATTGACATTTGTCATTCACAGGTCTAATATACAAGTACTGTATATTGTAAACTCGTACTGCTTTATTATTCCTTAATCAATTCCTTTAACTCATAAATGGTCTTTGCCCATTTCAAATTATTTTCTGAACACAGGTACAGTACTGTACTGTACTGTACAACCCAATCACCAGTACTATACAAGTATTCAATGGCACTAGCTAAACCTCATAATACACTCATCGTATACTGAATTATATTCATCATTTTCAATAATGATATCACAGAAATGTAGACAGTACTGTGCAAAGAACAACGCATTTAGACGGGTGTTTTGTGATAGTTACACAACTGCCAGTACTGTATTATGTATACCTCTTATTGGTGAATTCATTCCAACTTAAATTCTTCTAACTACAGGTGCTCCTCTAATTACGAAGTAGTTACGTTCCTGAGGCTTGTTTGTAAGTCCAACTTCACTCTTGCAGATACCAAACATATTGTAAAAAAAATGAAAAGATTATGGATATTTAGTACAGCTATACCCGTTAATACAGCCTTGAAACCCGGCTCACTCTTCTCCTCTTAAGTAATGTTTGTCTATCTGGAATTTTCTTCAAAATAATCCAGTCTCATCCACATTAGACACCTGCTCTGGCAGGTAACCCCCCTCAGTGATGATGTTTGTATCTCTGAAAGTTTGTAAGTTGAACGTTCTTTAAGTAGAGGAGCACCTGTACTGTACAATATACATCTATCAGATATTTCCAGTTATTTCTCCAATCACATAAATGATGCAATGGTCTCTATTAAGATTCAAATTTCTCTTTTTCAAACATCATGTATACATTTCCACCTTTTATGCCCATGGCCTTCAAGTGCAGTTAATATTTTGTATTTTCTCACTTGGTCAACATATTTTGTAGTAATCATTTTGTTATTTCCAGTTTTACTAATAACTTTAATAGGTATTAATCTATCTATGCTCAAGAACCACATTATGACAATTCACATTTACCACTTTACTGTACATGTAGTGTATTAATAAGTAACATATTGGTTTCTTGGTTGCCACTGTTACATCCATAAGTTATATCAACAACAATATTTCATAAAATCAATGTGTGTCAGTTTTAATTTATTTTCAAAGAATCTATCTGTCCTGTCTTGCCATGCAGATTTTATCTTCATACCATTTGTCCAATGACAATGAATATTTCCTAACTTCACATCAATTCCTAATAAGAGGCAGTGATACCCTGAGTATATAGGGATCTAACCTGGATTTGAGGTAGAAGTAAACAGTAAAGTGCACACAACCATTTATCTCTTTACAAATATATGTACTTTGGTATCGAAGATTATGGACATTGAATAGAAGCCAAGTGATAAAACATACTCAAGTCTGGAGTAGGAGACACAGGGGCTGGCATAACAGGTGTGGGTAGCAGTGGTTCCTGAGAGACAGCAGCAGGCTGTTGTGGTGGTGAGGAAGAGAGTACAGGGGCAGCAGCAATAGGTTCAGAGGGTGGTGCAGAGGGAAGCATTGGTTCATCTTCTGGTAGATTTTGTGCACCTGTGAGGATTACCAAACAAAGCTCACAAGCATGTACCTCCACCCACACACTGTCTGTTTACAATTTCACTTTATCTGCTTACACAAATTAAAACAGAAATATAAAATTAACTGAATCAAAACTGAAAATATAGTACAGTAATTAATACTCTAAAATACAGCAAAAAATATAAAGTACTGCTTCTAATGTGAGAAATATGATGGATTAGGTTGGTTTTCCTCATGAAAAAAGGGGAAAAGGTATTTTTCCTTCATTATTTAAAGACAATCAGGAAAGTAATTTATGTTACCAATCAGACATTTATGGTATTACAAAAAAGTAAAATATTTGTCAGGACAGACCGAGTGGTTTAATATTGTACACACCTTGAGGTACAGTATATGTCAGATACAATATCATAAGAATTGCATTAAACAGAACACCCAAATTTGTGTGCATGAGAGAGGGATATTCTTTTATTTTTAACTACGTATATGAACACAAGAAAGGTAAACTTTTCCATTTTTTTTTTTGTCGAGTTAGATTAATGAAGATTGCTAGATGGTGAAAAAATTATGGTGCCCTGAAGAAAGATCTCAGCATTATGAAGTATCTGTGGATATGATGAGTGACTTACATCGATCCTACTTTATAAAATGTTGTCCTGGAATAAAAGGCTGGTTACTGGTTACATTACTACAAGACCATCAGAGGGATAATGAAAGAAAACACTCATAAATGAAACTGAAAGACAATCAAGGACTAAATCTGGAAATCCCATTTCAAAGCCGAGTCAGGTCAAGGACACATGCCCACCAGGTCTACGTCTGGCACTGATTTAACAACCAGCAAAACTCTACCCGCCTCAGTCCTCATCTTCAGAGGAGGGATCTGGAAATCAAATGTCTTCCATTTGAGTGTTAAGCCTCCACCTCCCAGACCCCTTGATTCTAAGAGCAGAATTTTTTCATTAACAATAATGATTATTTAGGAACACTGTTTACCATCCTATGGATCATATACAGTGCTGTACTTCATACTTGTACAGTACTCAAATTTTTGAAGAGGGTTATTTATAATGTCATATAAGTACTGTACTGGTTGCTCTCATCTATACTGGGGGTTATGTTCTAAAAAGAGGCAAATCTGACAACTGCCTCTAGTAGTAAGTAATATTGGTGCTTGGTGGACTGAGTAGTTGCTAAAAACTAATATTTACATAAATTATGTTTAACTAATGCTGAAGGTTAACTAGGCAATTTCATATACTGACCAGACTTGACAAAAGTTGTCTTGGGCTACCACGATGTGTCGCAAATTTTGTGAAGGCAACTGTACCAGTATTAACCAAATCTGCAAAAGCAATGAAAACTTCCCACCACAGGCAGCCCAAACTTTTGATAATGATCCTGTACTGTACAGTAATGCCTCAATTAGCACAAAGTATACATGCTGAAGGGCTAATCAAATTTGCACTAATCAAGTAGTGTATTGTACTGTATGTACACTGTACAGTCAACCAAAGATGCACTGACCTCACCCTGGGTCTTATGCCGAGGCAATTTTACCTGGCAATACTTAGTAAAGTAAGGCTGTATGTAATGGTGAATGTGATTGGTGGACATATTTTCAGCTGTCAGACTCAGACTAAATATTAAACAAACCAACGGCAGACCTTTTTAATATAAACTATTCATTGTTGTTTTAGATCATGAGAAGTTTCCAAATGTTCATATACTCTGTATTTGTATAAATAATGAAGAAAATTTGATGAGAATCTTGTGGCAGCTGTGGTTGTAGTCGAGTTGCCAATTCATTAATATAATTTTCTTCATTATTTAAGCAAATATATGAACATTTGGAACTTCTCTTCATCAAAAATAAGGATGAATAGCTTATTAAAAAAATTATACCGTTGGTTTGTTTAATATTTATCCTGACAGTGATACAGCCAAAAATATATCCACCAATCACAATCACCATTACATACAGCCTTACTTTACTAAATATTGCCAGGTAAAATTGCCAGCACGAGACCCAGGGTGGGGTCAGTGAGTCTTTGGTTGACTGTACATGTACGTACAGTATTTTATAAGTGATAAGTCTACAGTACTTGTAACAAACTGAGCTTGAGGAGTAAGTTATAGGGTGTTTGTCAGAGAATGATCACACATTGAAAGTTTCCTTTGATAGACTTAATAACATCGCAAGTGTTAGAGAGCAATCAATATTCATTCATACATCCAAGTATGGGAAAATTTTTGTTTTAATAACTGAATTAGTGTAAATCAATATTTTGTAAATCGGGGACTACCTGGAATTTTGGGGTAAAATGAATACGTACTGTACATTATACTTGTTTGAAAAACTGAGATGACTACAGTAATAGCTTTTAAATTTCTCAATGTCATTAAGATATAAGAATAATTAAAGTATGAGAGCAAATCAGTCTAACAGGATAAGCATAAAGAAATGTGCAACATCCATGAGGGTGCGCGCTTTGGGAAAACCCGAGACGTGAAATCAGTTGCTGGACGTGTGCAACAGATACAAACCTACTCTGATAGGTCCTCATATGTGTAAGTTTCTGCCTTTGAGTATCATCTTGCAACTTTCTTTTTCAAAATATCATTTATAAACACATTAATGTATGAAAACCTTTAATGGTATAAAATCTTCATAAGCATATTTACGTTACTCGGGAAAACTTTGAGGTCAGATGAGATTGCTCCATCACACTGCTTTTATAAGTCATTTTAATACCTACACCATATAAAGCATAGTATTTTTATACTGCATAATAAAAAACATAAGTACAGTACTGTACAGCATAAGGCCTTTACTTAATTTTAACCTTGAGTTATACATTACAGAACTCCACATTAGTTTCTCAGGGATCACTTCCCAAACTCCCTATTTTCCATTGAATCCAGCCCTTGAAAACCACAAAAATAATCTACAACGCAACCCTTGTAGTTGGTGAGGGATTATTGTAGGTATAATTTAATGACAACTTATCAATAAGTGCAGTATTTCAAGCACACTTAACAATTTATGTATCACCAAGCCTTAAGGTTGACATGACTCTAGCTACCTGTCATACTGGAGCTTGCACATCCCAATAATGTAATTCACAGCACATGTAATTAAATTCACAGCTAGACTAGGGGTGAAACTATAACCCCTTATCAAATATGAACATCACTAACCAAACCAAGCTAGCCACAGACCTCCCTAAAGATCTACAAATGTTCCTGCATTGATAGTGGAGACAACTTTTGGCTCCTATGAAGCCTTCTGCCGTTAAAAGACAACTGTTACACTGACTATCCTATTTTGGGCCACAGGGTGTAAAGGGAAAGAAGTAATGATCAATATACCCTTGGGGGTTAAGCCTTTAAAGGTTAGTGTCACGCTTTGGTATTTTATTCCGGCTAACACCAGATGATTTTATTCAGCTTAGGAATGGTCTCTGCCCCTAAAGGATTAATGTAACCTCTATTCTGGGTACCAGAGCTCTCCAATTGGCAGCATGTACGTGCAATATATTACGAGGAGTCACCTGGCAGATTGTTTAAGCCACAAAAGTTTATATATTTGCACTTCTTTCTAGCCATCCACCAATAAACAGGAATGGCTTGATCGGAATTTTTTCAAAGCATGCAAGCCTTTCCCCGGCCAAGATGCAGGGTAGCCTGACAGGTACTGATCTCTTGATTCTTAGCAGTTAGTGGTTTACCTACCCTCTTGGCAGGATGCTAGTCCACCTAAGGGTTGATCTACCATTGGGAAAGAGTGTCCAAGTCATACAGTTAAGTGGAATAAAAGAATAGAAATGTTATAATCTATTTTGTACAAACTTGAATAACTAGATATTTTGAACGTACTGTAAAACTTACGAAATTAATCAGGGGGAAGAGGCAATTTTATCCATTTCTTTCTTCTATTGAATAAGAAAAAAATCTTCCTTTAAAGATACTGTACTGTGTACTTCATCCATCCATTCACAAGTTATGAAGATGAAATAAGAACTATCTCATGAAAAAATACAATTCTCACATAGCTTGGGTGGCTGCTGGGGAGCATCAACAAATTCAGAATCTTCATCTGCACCAACATATACAAACGTTCCTGCTGCTTCAGCTGCACGCATCTCTTCTATGGGATTGCGATCATGATTACCCTGGAAAAATAATTATGGTATTAGCACTTTATACTTCAGACACTACAGACTACATCTTACTGAACATAACATACTTGGCTTTATACTCTTTATAATTCTGTTTTTACAAATTCTGCCCCTTTTTTATCTTTTAAATCATAAAATGAAATTTAACTGTACATTCAACTGCACTTATATTAACATGAAATCTGAACCTTAAACAATTCTTATGGACAGAAAATTACAAAGGACATGTAAGGACTAAAGTGGGTCAGTGTTACTGAGGAGTAGAAGTGATAGAAGAAAATACTACTGTTGTGTATACTGTACCAAGACATTTTAGGTTGTTGGTCTTTTTTTCAAGTTTTCATATTCTGTTTACTAAGTTACACCAAATGTTTACAAAATAACTATAATTTATCTCCTAACTTCTTTAACCCTTGCCTGTGGCTCATGAATAAAGTTGTTATATCCAAAACATGGAGTTTTCTCCCAGCTGTATCATTCAATTATTTAACCAGACATTTTTCTTAATAAAATGAACAATCTTTGTTACTAAAGAATGGATGGTAATATCACAAGAAGAGTTGACGTTTATGAAACTAATGCCCCACAGTTGTGTTAACAAGATGAGCCTTGTGGGGCAGACAGTGGCCATATTCTATTAAGTCTTGTCTATATACATGAAAACAATTTCTTACGGGTGCTGAAGGTGCTTTAGTTGCAGGGAGAGTCCTCGACTGCTTTTCAAGGAAGTGTTGAGTCTTCACAGCTTCTTTAAGGCCTGGGAATAAATTATCATATTGTGCAGGATCAGCCAGGCTCTGCCCAATCTTCTCCCCAGCTGCTGTTTTCCACAGGCCCACAACACGTGACATTTCACTTGGTAAGTAGGTTCTGCCAAGAGTTAAAAAAAAAACATTATCATATTATTTCTGACAATAACACAGAAATCCCATTAGGTGGTATCAAACAATAATGTTTACTCCAGAGTTGTCCTTAAGGAGCACAAAGTCAAAAGTACCTCCCCAGTCTGTCACATGATGGAAAAAATATATAAAGTAAAGAACTAGTGGGAATAAGAAGACAAGGTTAAAAACATTTCATTGAGAATAGCGTCTTTCTACAAAGGTACCTCTACAGGAAACCTGGGAAAAATAATCTCTTGCATCTCAGCAATTATGTTATATCAGGATTTTTTTTACAATAAGATAAGTTTCTCTTATAACTAACCTTGCAAAGAAGGCAGCCTCGGGGACTCTGTTAGTCTTGATGAGCAAATTTAAGCATTCTTTAAGGTTGCCAGTGAGGAAATATGATAAGAAAGCCACATTGTTTCGTCCCTGACTTTCAGCTTCGTTACCTACTTCTTTGATCAATTCTCCGTTACCTTTAAAGAAAAACGTTACATTAAAAAGTAGAATTTTGATGAATATCTAATATATCTTAAAAGTTAAACACAGATTAAAATTTTTCTCTTTCATTAGTTTTGCATGAAATAAAACATTTAATAACTACAGGTAAGTTCAAAAATTAACACTAATGAAAAATATCAAACACAATTTATCATAGTTGCAACCAAATCTGATGTCTTGACAGATTGTCATTTCTACTTTATGCATCCAAGCAGCAAGCATACTTTATTTTCACTACCCAAGCAAAGATCCCCTTAGTACTTTAAAAGCCACATCCACATTTTCAGGAACTTGGCGGCTAGCGAGCCGACCTTTTGGTGAAGAATATAAAGGAAAAGAGACGTGACCGATTGCCCAAGCGGCTAACAAGCCGATCAGTGGCGAAGAGGATAAAAGTAAAAGTAAAAATAACATTAATCAATATCTACAAGTAGTACCTCATCAGCAGTCTTTGAGTTTGGTTTTACTTGATCTCCTCACATAAATATAATATAATAATCTCATTTGTGTGAAAATAGACTTACTGTAGTAAAAAAAATAATGGTTTAATTGAGTGTTTGTGAGATCCTAATTAATTTTTTTTTTAATTCAGGTGCCTTATTACTATACATACCTCAGGAGCCTCCTCCATCATTATTATCTAGATACTTAGTCTTCCTTGTTCTTCTCTGCTATTTATTACATATATTCTTCTCTGTCATTCAGTACACATGCAGTAATACAATAATCCAGACACTGATCCCATGTTTTTCACTCTGTAAACATTGATCCTCCCTGAATCTTATCCACATATAATCAGAACCCCTAGTCATGGAAGAGTAGAAAGAAGAAAAATGGAAAATAATAAAACATTATGTGCATAATCTTACCAGAAGCTGTAGCCTGCAATAATAATCCTGGATAATCATGTGCACGAAGAAGGCAAGTCTGTGCAGTTTGCAAATCTCCTCGCTGCTGGGCCAAGTCTGCCACCAATCGCCACTTGTGTTCTGAGCCTGCTTCTACAGACAGCTGATGACAGACATCTAACTCACCAAGACTCAGGGCTAGATCAAATCTGGAAATATATTTTATGTAGACTCATGATGCCCATTACTACTGACTTAAATAACATTGTTTTAAAATATCTCACTTGTTAATAAATACTCCTGATGTATTAAGCAAAAGATTTCCTAAAAAAGCAATTTTAGCAACATGTAAAGTAGTAATATCTCCATTAACCAAAATCCCCCAAACCCAGAAGTCTCCGACAGCTAGAATTTAAATTTTCTCAGAAAATCGTTTCCAAAACCGGAATTTTCCGGAAAACTTCGGCTTTGGAAACAATTTTCTGAGGGGCACATTTTCTGGAAAATTCATTGAAAATTTTCACAGTACCCAGAAAATTCCAGGGATGGGGAAGTTTTTCCAGGCTTGAGAGGTAAAAATCAGGTGTATTTTCCCGACATTCAGCCAAAAAATTTATAGTCCCCAGAAAATTCCAGGGATGGGGGATATATTTCCGGGTTCAAGAGATGATGTAATGTGCAATTTCTGGAACTCCCGAGATTATTTTTCCGTCACCCGTAAAATTCTGGGTGCACTGCACCAATTGTTCCAGCTAACGGTGATACCACTGTACTTTATTCTTCACTAATCACAGACACATCACAATTACTGAAGAGTTTCTGACCCTCCTGATGACGACAAACCTTACCCTTCCTATTTCCTTTCTGAATGTACATTTGCATCTTCCCATCCCACTTTGTATAATGTCTGTCTCCAATCAATGCACTGTACCTACTATACTGCTCTTATTCAACCTCTTTACTGTCATCATCTCCCTTCCTGCACCCATCTCAAGTCCATACCATTAACATGAACATCTTTATTTATTCGACCATTCCACAATTTACATCATTTGCCTTCTTTGCCATTCCAAACATCCCTTACAGTTTCCTATTTATTACCCATTCCATTCTGGTATCTCAGATGCAGCCCTCAGTGTTTCACTGCTAAAACCTAAGGTAGGTAGTATTATACAGTACTACCGAATACCATAAATTCCTTCCCTTCATGACACTTCCCAGCTTGCCAATTACCTTCCTCCCATGTGCTGTAGTATCTCCCTACTGCACTCCCTGTCATACCATATTCTTAAACATAACTCCAAATACATACATGGTTTACCAAGCTCCATTATATCAAAAACAATTACCTCATTCTTCCCAGCATATAACTTCAATTTCATTCCATCATACTACCTGTCAAAGTTAGTCACCAACTTTTGCAGTACTGTACTGTACTGTATCTGTTCACTCTCCACCAAATCATTATAGAAACATGTTATCAGTGGCCACATCCTACCTTACATTTCCAGTTTTGCTCCTTCCCCTGAAACCCTTGCCTTTATTTCCCTTGCTATGCAATCTACAAATATGTTGAACAATTAATGAGATATCACACTTCCCTACCTTACTCCAACTTTCACCTTAGAACTGTCACCTTGTTCTCTATTTCTTCTCATACATGCCTACTCTAGTATTAACTGATTACTGATATATCACTCTCAGACAAGACCCAAACATAGTAGATCAAAGCTGTTTTCACTTTCATCATGCCCCTTCTGAATAAGTTTTACAACACATCAACCTAAGCTTGTTTTATCATCTCAATATTACTGTTACTTAAAGAAAAAATTCAAGGAAGGTCTAGTTTGCATTTAACATACAAAACATTACACAAAGCAATAGTAGTTGAGTCAAGTCTGATAAACCTAGAATTTATTTCTTCCTTAAAACTTACCTATGCTCTGGGTCAGTAGAAACAGCAAGGGCCTGTTTCTTGAATCCTTGCTTCTCCAGGAAATGAGCCACACGTGTGCGATGTGCAGGAGGAATTGTGGGCAGTACTCGATCAGCAGTATCAAAATCACGCCGCATTACAGCTGTCTGATACTCTAGGACAGACACCAGCAGCTCATATGACACAACATTTAGTTCCTTGTCACCAAGATACAGTCTGTTGTCCTTTGGAATGTATCCAAGTAGGTAAAGAGTCCTAAAACAGAAGAGTAAGACAACCATAAATAATAATTCAGCAGTATTTTACAATATTCAATAAACTTATCATTTTCATGGTTTACATACACTGTAGTGTACAGGTGTATTAAAATATCATCAGGAAGACAGCAAGAATGGCCTTACTAGAGAAGCAAATGACATTTTCAGGTATCTTACCTATCCAGATGAGCTATGGTAACGATCTCACCACCCACATAGTAATTCAGTCTGTTCACTGAATTAGTGTAGATGAAGCAATCACCCACCCACTTGCCGGTCTTCACAATCTCTTGAACCTAAAGGAAAATAGTTTCTTAATAATAATTCATCTCTAACAATGAAGAGGGTGATAACCAATTTTTTTTTTTTCGGTGATTAGCCCACCCGGGCAAAGGTCACTGACCCACATCGGGGCTGGGGGAATATAATAATAATAATACCTGTAATAATAAATTTCATAAAAAAAAATAATAATTAATAAAAAATAAAACAATAATAAAGCATACATAAATGAAAATAAAAAAGATTAAGAGTGAGAAATGATATACAGGTTGACAATCCCTTACCCGAAATCCTTGGGGCCAGAGGCATTTCGGAATTTTTCGGTTTTCAGAATGGTTAGTTTTTTTTTTTTTTTTTTTTTTTTTTTTACAGTACAGTACGTGTATTAGCCCACCCGGGCACAGGTTACTGACCCACATCGGGGCCTGGGGGAACAACAACAACAACAACAACAACAACAATTATTCATCGGTCTAGGTCGTGTTCCTCACTTTTGATCTTCTTTCTTTCTTGTATTTCTTTATTATTATTATTATTATTATTATTATTATTATTATTACAGTATTATTGTTATTATTATTATTTTTATTATTATTATTATTATTAATTTTATTATTATTATTATTATTATTATTAATTTTATTATTATTATTATTATTATTAATTTTATTATTATTAATTTTATTATTAATGTTATCATTATTATTTTATTTTGGTGTATTTTTTATTAAAAATTTTATTTACTATGAATAATTATTATTATTATAATTATTATTACAATATCGCCATCCCCAGGCCCCGATGTGGGTCGGTGATCTATGCCTGGGTAGGCTAATCCACAATTTTTTTTTCGGTTTTCAGAGCTTTTCGGTTTTTGGAATTTCGGATAAAGGGTTGTCAACCTATACAGTATGTATGTTGTGCTGTCAAACTAAGAGAAACAGTTGAGACCCTGCAATTGTAAGTAAATGAGGCAGAAAGTCAGTCAGTTCAGCAACCTGGGACTTGGTCACAATTTGTGATGCCATATGGCAGCAGGGTCTACCATTAAACAACACATTATGCTTCCAGTATCTTTCCAGGCGGTAGTATAGCACCTCCCTGTTTGGTAGCTGCCTACACTACCAGTAAAGCTATATATTTTCTTTCCTCCTCTCCTACCATTTTTAGGTGAGGTGAATCAAAGGATTGTGATATTGTTGAGGACTGAGGTACTGTATTACTGTACATAAGTGAAAAGTGACAGGAGAGGACTGATAAATGGGCAACACTATGCCACACACACATTCACAGCTCTTACTGTATAGGCAGCTGATGTGAATAAATATATTTGAGCAACTTATTTACTTCATACTGTACTCTCATTCATTTACATATGCGTGTTACATTCTTTCAATGTTAATATAATAATCATTATCTAATATCCTTGTTCCATTTACACTGAATATCAAACCTCTTTAGAAATTATTTTTATAAGATTTTAGCCTCTGATTAATCACTTATCCCACTTCTCTGTTTATTGTTTATAACTTTTGGGAAATAATATATAAATATATTTGTCCTCACTAACTGTTAGAAATAAACAATTAAATTAAAATTTTTTAAATAAATCACTTTTTACAAGATTAAGCTACTGTATTGGATGTATCTCCAATACATATACCGTAATTACAAGTGTAAATACAGGTATAACTTACAAGTACCGCACACCAATACCTATGTCAATATCAACAAGAAGCCTTGATGTCAATATTAATTAAAATACATAAAATACTTCAACTAATTACATATACTACACATATTGGTAGCACAGTACCCTGCCTGTGCTGTAGAACTTTAGTAAACAATACAGAACTCCCCAATTAAAATAGTAAATTAACTGTATAATCTTACCTCACCAACAAGATCAAAGGCTTCTTCAATCCCATCCTCTGTCACACTATCCTTGTTTTCCCTGGCACTAGCAACAGCTTCAGCACTATACCTGTGAAGAAACAACAATACACTTTCTAGCAACAAACTCCACTTGCATAAATACATGTCAACATATTACTGTACAGACTTTACCACTCTCGTTAAACCCTTCTGAACCAGTGTTTGATATATGCATCATGACCATCTTATGCATTACACTCTGTCATGCAGTTCTATATGGCAAAACACTTACTTGAGAATGAAATAGTTTTCATCGGTGGCAATGCAGACATAATCTCCATTCTCTGACCAGAACACCTGACGAGGCTGAATCTCAATACGTCGCACCAATTCTTCAGTTTCCCAGTCATAGAATGCAAGGCCCGTTGCACTAGAGCGGCACCCCAGAAGGTACCCACCATAAATACCTGTCAAATGGAATAAGAAACCAAGTTAAGTAGCTGACTTAACTTTTTATACTTCCAATCAAAGGTTATCAACAGATGAACTATATGAAGCATATCAATATACAGTAATGCATCTCGAAAAAAAAATCTTGTACTTTATGCCACATGATGAGTGGATACCTCTGTGCCCATAGCTCATTCTTGCCTTTTTCCTCTTACTCTTCTGATGAGGTGGGCCATTAGGTTTCCTACCTCGCTGAATTTTAACTAATGCCCTAAAACAACCATGGACAGGCATAATAATGCGAGTTTCAGGCATTCCTGGTGAATCAGCATCATCTAAGGTTCTGTCTCCCATACTTGTTGGCAATATGCCACTTAGAGCTAGCAGATACCTGTACAGTGTGAGCATAAAATCCTTGGATATTAAAAAACAATAAAAATAAATAAAAAATTACCGGTAACTTGGAATGAAATAATATTATATGAACATGGGAAGTATGTAAATGTTTGCATGAGGAGTAAGTGAAGTGAAACAGACAGGTTCAAATTCCACTTGTGAAGAAAGTCACTTTATATGGTCATGTGGTGAAAAGCATAAGGTTTAGTTCCCAACATATACAAGTACAGATGAGTTTCTAGGAGCATTATAACAATTTAAAGAGGGTAAAAGAAGTTGTGAATTTAAAAAAATATGTGATTATACACAGTGGGTGATTTTTATGAATTAGTAGGAATAATGAAAGAAACACAAGAATCAAGACCACAAGAGTTGGGTAACAGAAAAAAAGAGGGGAAAAGTTAAATGACTCTGGAACAAAATATTACTGTGCTTCAGTCAGAGAAAAAATGGGCTAAGGCTACAAAAAGTAAAGACAATAAGAACCTATAAGAGGTGGAAGAAAGAAAAAGAAATGTGGGACAATTATGATAATGATAAAATGAAGAAAGAACAATTTAATACAAATAATTACCTTCACAACCAAAGTCAGGCTTGAAGGATTTCTTTTCTTTAAAGTTTTTGAAAAGTTTGACACTGAAATTAGACTCTCTGATGGCATATTCAGATGAATCCAAAGCCCAAACAAACTCAAGTGCAGGGCCAAAAGCTTTGTTCCTTAGGGCCATAGCAGTGTAGATGATATACTCTCCATCACCACAAACAACCACAAATCTGTTAAAAGTAGAAACATACAGTATAGTGTGCTCAACATTAAGATGCAATTACCATAGAAAAAATATATATACAGTACATACAAATAATGAAAAACTCCATACCGTCTTTAAATTACAATAATGATATGATACAATATTTCCTGCATCACAGCAGCAGGACTGAGACCTACAGTGGCTTATTTGGACACCTGAGCTGCAAAAAATCTTTTGGGAACTGAATGTCTGGTCACTCGGAAATATTTAAAATACAGTGACCCCTCGTTTAACGAACGCCTCGGTTAACGAAATTTTGGTTAACAAACTGCCTTCCATAAGGATCTTCAATTCGGTTAACGAACAAAAATTCGGTTAACGAATTTCTTACGAACCGACCTCAACATGTTTTCACTTGCACTGACCAGGCAACCAGCTTTAGTATCAGTCCGCCAATACATTAATCGGTTCTAAGGTGTAAATTCCTTACTATTTTAGTAAATATCAAGAAGTTTATACTGTTCAATAATTTTAAAAGTTTAATATTCAATTTCTTAGTCATTTTAACAATTATTGAACATAATTGAGGGTAAAGTGACTAGTTTAATGAGCAGCATCCAGCCTCTTAACATAGCAAACAGGCGTTAGTCTCTCTCTGTTTTCACTGGAGGTAACATCTTGCTTGAGACTCTCTTCAACTACGGTAAACACTTTATTTCTGTATTTCCAAGCAAATTATTGGTCATTTTGAAATATATTTTACATATTGACAATATATAATGCAGTGCAGTGTTGATTTAAAGAAAATAATCTTGAATTACACCAAGAGAGCTAAAATTTTATGGGTGAAATGGCACCATGGGGTGACTTCTCTTCCACCCCAATGCCTTCTCTTCTTCCTTCTCCTCCACCCCATTCTAAATCCCATCATCATCATCATCATCATCCAGGAGCCTTCTACATACACACCTCAAAGTAAGTGAACTTTTCTACCATTTTTGTTGAATTTAGGAAATTTTTGGTGAGCTGGAACCAATTACCCAAAAACCCATTGAAACAAAGGTTTCGGTTAACGAACTTTTCGGTTAACGAATGACCTTCTGGAACGGATTGAGTTCGTTAACCGAGGGATCACTGTACAAGTACACACGACTTCCAGGAAACTAAGGGACCCAGACTAAGCCTGACATCTTATGACGCAGATAGCCTTGATATGGTTAAGAATTTAAAAGCTATAAAACTAATGTTGGATGTAATTATGTAACATCACATCATTTTACTAAAGCCTAATTATAAAAAGAACCTTCCCCCTAGGAAAGGTGGCACACAACAGAAAATATTGTATGTTACTCAATCATAGAATGTATTACTGTCTCATTCGTTAACATGATAATATCATACTGTACTCAATATGTGATTCATACCTTCCATTGGGATTATGTGCAATAGTTTGTGGATAGATATCACAGGCTCCAAGGTCCTTAACTGCTAAAGGTAGCCGCTCACCATCTTGGGCTTCTGCATCTCCCATAGCTTTTAGATTTGCCTGCTGAATCTCAGAGTGTCGAGCCCAGACAATCTTTCCACTAACATCCATTGACATTGCTGGTTCCTCACGTCCAAGCTGATGTAATCAGTAAGAATTAATTCAAATTAAATAACATCAAATTTTTACATTATTAAACATTTACATTACACATTAAGGTCATACTTTTCATGGAATTATCAAGGTGTCATCCAAGAGGAAGGCCCATTCCAAGTATTCCAATAATAAACAAAACACAGCATAACACGGCACATACATGCAGGAGGAAATAACAAAAAGTCACAATAAACACAACCATTTCAGCCTTCTAGTTTGCACTCCTTTTCACTAACAATTTGGCAAAAGTTTTGTCAATAAAGACCAATTAGTCTAAACATTTTCTCCTTTGCCATTCTGACAAAGTAATGTACAGTACTTGTACAATTTTGTTTTTGCTTTTTCTTCAAGTACATTTTATGTACTGTACTGTACAGTAATACCCCGCTTTACGCGGTTTCACTTTCCTCGATTTCGCATTTACGCGGTACCTCGCCAGAACCGGACTTTCACTTTACGCGGTGCATCTATTCATATACGGGTGAAGCGGCGCGGGCAGGATGCGCACAAGGTCGCCCAGTCATCAAAACATTACCGAGTTCTTCACCCGCCACCCACCACAGCCGGCCCAAGTCAGTGATAGTGAGGATAGGGACTTATATGGACTTTGAGGGGTTTGACAAAGAGGCGCTGCAAGCCTCTGTGGTGGATAGTGATACAATTGATACAGGTGAGGGCCAATAATCTGCCCTCTGCCTCGGAACCAACCCCCCACCCCCGTGTGCCCAGTCATTTTTTCTACTAATGTAAGTGTTAAAAAAACTAATATTATTGATATTTCTCTTAATTATTAATTGTGTGTGCATACCATCATAAAATTAAGATGTAATTTTTACGACAACGTAAGTATTGTGTCTGAAAAAGTGAAGTTTGGGGGTCGGGCCAATCTCTATTGGAATTAATTCCATATGTTCTGTTGTTCTCTTTACGAGGATTTCACTTTCCGCGGTACCCCATGGGTTCAATTGACCGCGTAAATCAGGGTACTACTGAACTGTATTTCTAAAATAAGGCATTACTGAGGATATCCTGAGTGAATAATAAAATCTGGTTTAAATTAACTCTTAATGAACAGGATATCATCAATAATAAATAAATTCACCTAATAATGATTTGCAGACTTACTGGACAATTATAACAACCATTTACAGGTCTAAGGCATCCAGGTAGCATGCCTTTCACACTATACAACATTAGAAATATCTCCATTAGCCAGAATTAAAATTTGTTGCTCTGTTTCTCCAGAAACTTCTGAGTTTGGGAACAATTTTCTGGAAAAATCCGAGAAAATTTTCCCTGTACCCGGAAAAATTCCAAGGATGGGCGATTTTTTCCGGGTTTGAAAGCTGAAACTCAAGAGCATTTTCCGGGAATTCAGATAAAATCTTCCTAGTCCCCAGAATAATTCTGGGGATGGACGATTTTTTCGGGGATTGAGAGATGAAATAATGCATCATTCGGCAAAATTCAAAGAAAATCCTGGGTTTTTTTTCCATGTTTGAGAGATGATCTAATGTGCAATTTCCGGAAATTTCGGAGAAACTTTTCCCGGTACCAGGAAAAATTCCCGGGATGGGGGATTTTCTGGGTATGAGAGATTCGTCTCATTACCCGGAAATCTCTCATTCCCGGAAGTGCTTTACACCAATTGCTCTGGCTAATGGAGATACCACTGTATTAGAAACAGGATGTAATAAATCTGCAATACAGGTACAGTATATACAGTAGTATTAACAAGCACCACCATTCTAAGACAAAATGAATAAATAAAAATTGTTATGGCATATAAACACAGTTTTAAAATTCATTTGCTATCATACAGACACTCATTCTTATTACTGTACATCATTTCTGCTTTATTCTCCTTCCAAAACACGGTTTCAGATATTTTTCTGGTTTATTCGTCTCTTCACACAGCCTAGCACTATCCATAAGAAACACATACATGCCCCCAAAATCTCCTAATGCCTCTGCTCATTCACTAACTGAAAACTACAAAATGTAATAAACAGAGTACATATGTTGAAATTCAATCCTTGTGCAGGCAAATAAGATACACACAAAAATATATAAAAAGAGAGGATTCACAGTACAGGTAGCTAATACTGAAGCTTATCTTACCTTGACCATAACACTGCCTTCATCATAACCAAAACAAACATTGTTGGATCCTTTGAGGGCACAGATGCACCATACACGGTCAAGGCCATAGTTGAGTGTGTTCTCCAGGCGGTAAGTGTTGGCGTGCCACACTCTAACTGTACAGTCCTCAGAACCAGTCAAGATAATGGGCAGCTCAGGATGGAATGACACTGTTCAAAAGAAAAGTCTGTTGACAAACCATTTTCAACTTCCAGAATACAATGTTCAAAGTAAAATCTTCACATACTATACTTAGATCATTATTTATACCTTCGTATAAATAGACAAATTTGTGTAACAAAGTTTACAGTGAACACTTACGCTGAACAATAATGCTTCTTTTTAACCTAGCAAAAGGATCCATAATATGATACCAGTGACTCTTGTAACTCATGCAACTAAACACAATTGCAAATCCACTGCTTTACAAAATAGCTACAGTATTGATGAGCATTAATTTTCCACTCATGCAGACAATTTTTCACTGACACACAATGGTGCCTTTCACTTATGACTTCCTCTGCCCACCAATCTTCCATCTCCATTCTTCTCCTAACTCAATCAATATGCCCTTACCCCATTCATTTTTTATGGTCTTCTATCTGTACATTTGTATACCAAACGGTAATCTTAAGTAAATGGGCTGTGAAGATTATGAAGATTCACAAAATAAACAGATTGTAATACCAAGTAGCTTCCCCACCCCAAAGAACAATGTTAAGTGCTACAGGGTTTTATGCTCTGTCAACCTTAACTTCTTTAGGAAAAAATTGGAATCAATTCCTCAACCTCCAAAAATTCTTGCATATTCCAATCTGTTCCATTATACTTTTACTTCACAGTCACAAAGCCTCAATTATCTAACACAAAGTCCATTCACTGAAGAAGTAATACCACTGAGGTTAATTTATATACCTGAAGAAACATTCTGTGAGTGTCCCTCTAATGTCTGCACACAAGTCTTGTTCTGATAGTCCCATATCTTAACAAGACTATCATCTGCACCTGAGATGAGGTACGGTTTATCACCACCATGGTAATAATCAACACAATTTACTCCCCTCTGGTGACCTTCCAGAGTGAAGTTAGGCTGTGAGGACCCAAGTTGCCACACCTGAGGGGGAAAGTAACAAAACCAACAATAAATTTTCATAAATAACACAATTTATCGGAGGCTGATATAACCCCAGTTGTAGCCTATTAAAGCCAAAGAGCCATAACTCCATCACAATCAAAAATATGTTCATGCGTCCATGTATGAAGTTTCTAGAAATCACATTAACAATTATTGTACAAGTTGGTTTTACAAATTTATGATAAAAACAACTTATTAAAGACTCAAGAGGGAGATGTATGTAAGTTATGAATAATAAATAAACATCTCAGCTGGGCCTCACACTCAGAACTCAAAAATACAAAACAAGTACTTTATGAGGATTCTTCAAGGTAATCTTCCTTTACATACAGAAACATACATGTATAATACATAAACTAGTTGAAGATAATTTGAGGCTTTACAGTGTCATTTACTGTATGTTGATTCAGAAAAATAACTCCCTCCTTAAAAATAAAATATATCTAATGGAAAACAATATACAGTACTTACAGTATATTTTTTTGACACATTCAATATTCTAAACAATACTACACTAACAAGGAGCCTGTGCCACCCCGTCCCAAACTTCACCGGTACATTTTTACAGTTGCTACAATATACTAAAAAACATTTACACAGTGCACATCAATTACACACACACATTACCTCTCAAGTTCAGTAAGCTACAGTTCCTGGAATGTTTAGTTAACCTTCCTCTCCATTCATTTTTATCAGTCAATCCATTTGTGTTAGATTAACTTCCATGTATATTCTCATAAACAATATGGAAGTATCAGTACAATCCAAACCTATTTGTTCTCAGTACAATACTGTATCGTACTAGGTACTTAAAGTAATGAAAGTAGCTTTATCCTTTTCCATTTTTTACATAAATTTTTATGTTTACAACCTCAACCATACAGTATCCATTAAAACTAATGTAACATTTACCTTGACAGTACGGTCAAGTGAAGCTGAAGCAAAGGTATTATTGTCCTTGGGGTTAATGACAATCTGCATTACATAGTGTGAGTGGCCTTCAAACCCTTGCTGGCATGACCATTTCTTGTCCCAATTCCACAGTTTAATGGTCATATCATCTAGCAATTAAAGAGAAATCAGTAACTACAACATAAAATACATTTTATTAGAAGGCTTATAAAAACTTTAAAAATAAATTTAAAAATATATTGTATACAACCCAGTTAGGTAATGAATATACTGTACAATGACAAATAGTAATGTATTTGCAGCAAATACAGAGGTCTGCCTGATTTTATGCATAAGCTCATGCCTAACCCAGAATAACTTATACTCTAAGTAAAGTTTACCCATTCAAAAACCTGCTTAAGTAAATGTGTGTGTGTGTGTGTGTAATTATGGTTCAGAGGACCCTGATGCTGTATACTGCTCTGGAGATTTTGTGGACTGATTGAAAACCACTTGTAAAAGGGTGGTTAGAATACACTTACCACTACATGTCAATATGAATGGCTGAGTTGGATGAACTGCAATGCATCTGACATAGTCAGAGTGAGCCTCAAACTGGTGCACTCGTTCAAGGGTGTTGTAATTGTAAACACGCACTTGCATATCATCTGACCCGGTCACGACCCAATTCTTGCGAGCCACAAACCTTGCAGCTCTTACTGGAAGATCACAAACCTAAAACAAATCACTCCATTAATATTTCATAAAAATATAGAAAACCTGAACTTCAAAATAAAATTCCAAATGCTGTGTGATAAATATACTGTCTACCTTTATTATCATTTAATAATTACAGTACAGGGTATAATGAATTTTCAAACATTTATTGTAGTTACTACATAGTCTTCCAATAATGTAAGGATTAAAAGATTTTTATTAAAAAACTATATGAAGAACATTAACAAAATAAAACAGACCATACTGTGCTGCGCTACTGTTAAAATACAGTACGGTAATGCCAAAGATTGAAAAGAGCAATCATGAGAACTTATTTATTTCCCAATTACAATATGATCAAAAGTACTACAGTATAACTACACCTACAGTACTGCACAAATTACCAAGGATACACTCATCACAATACGTGCATGCTCAATGTTTGTTCTGTGTTATGGATGGCAGATTCCTCATTACACTATGGTACACGGAGTAAGGAACTAGAAGTCTCCCTTGACATGTACACTTACCTCAAAACTCTTGACGAGCTGCTGGCTCTCAATGTTCCAAACATGAACATTGCCATTGTAGAGAGAAGCCAGCATCCATGGCTCAGTTGGATGGAGGTCAACTGACTTCACGCGGTCTGACCGGGCCGTCAACTTCCGCTTCACGTCTAAACGCAGTGGCTGTAGGAGACAAAACACCCATGCGTCATACATTTATGATCACCAAGAGATATGAAAAATAGAAAATTTCAACACTTCTATACATAATGTACCCATAATGTACAGTATTTATCATAAAAAGTATAAACTAAACAACAAAACCATATTTAACCTACCTACCTAACTAACATACCTAACCTAAGATGGAAGTGCATTTTTTTAGGTTAGGTTAGTTGGTTAGTTTGGTTTGGTTAGGTTAGTTGGTTAGTTTGGTTAGGTTAGGTAGTTTGGTTTGGGTGTTACTGTATTTAGTTATTTACAGTTACTGTACAGGCAGTATGGAAAGTATGCTGGTAAGCATTTGGTTGCTTAGCATTAGGGTAGCTTACTGGCAAGCATGTTAACAGTTTAAATGTAAACATGGTATCCACAAAAGGACAGACAAAAACTAAATAAACAAAAGTCGGAAGGTTGCAGTCCCCCAACGAGATTTTATATTTAAATGGTAAGAAGCAATTTTTTTCTATACCGTCTAATTTTTGTTAAAGTTCTTCTGTTGTAAACTACAGTATTAACATTTTTCATTATGTAGCTGGATAACCCATACACCTGACCTACAGTATAGTGTAACAAAAAATAATTTTTACTTTACTTTTGACCATTGTTCTGATTGTCAAATGATTCAAGCCAAAAATGCGGCTAATCTATGTAAACATTTCTCCTTTCTCTGAATGATTTATTGCCCATTTTCATCCCTAATGTTATCACAAACAACACACCTATACTTGTCAGCCAAGGCTAAGGACAATTTATACCTCACTTTGCACGCTCTGGGTGTGTCACTTCCCATAGGGTTTGCATTTTGACAGTACGTACCTGATGATTACTGCAAAGTATGTACTTATTTTTTACTTGTGTGCCCACCTTTAAACCTTACACTTTCTATGTTACAGGGACTTCTCCTGAGGCTTTCAGGGTTTATGCATCTCTGCAACACCCACACAGCCAGTGTGTCTTTGGTTTGAATATTTTATATTTATATGTTTTATTGTTACTCAAATGGTATACCAACAACAATCATAATTTTGGGCTCAAACATAGTAACTGAGGTTGGAAAGGTAATTACCGAGTAATTTATAACAAACAACAGCATTGTGTTTAGGCAAGTCTTCCTTTTACACTGCCAGAAAAGAAAATTAATACAGTACAGTATAGAAAAAAAAAAACCCGATTTTTTTAAAGTAATAACTACCACCACCACAAGAAGTATCAAAAAATGATAAATATTTCATAATGACCATGCATGGAACTTTATCTTGATTATCATATAAAGGTAGAGCCAAAAAAAAAAAGGGGGGGGGGGGAATACTTTACTAGATACTGTACATTAAAGGGTTTCCGTTGAAAAAAATATTATTTTTTCAATTTCACTTTAAATAAATGCAATGTGGGATAAAAACTTGCAAAAAAATTACGAAATCAAACCTAATGACTCAAATATCAGTACAGTACCTAACCTAACCAGAAAAAACAAAAGAACCTGACCTAAACTCCTAACCTAACCCAACAGGACAAAAGAAAAACAAAAGAACCTAAAAAAAACAAGCATGATATAGAAAAGTAAAACAAAAATCAAAATAATGTATAAGTTTCAAACGAAAATGCAATTCAGCGCATCTACATGAGTATCACGTAACATGACATTTCTGCTGATTGCCGAGTAAGAAGTACAGTGAACAACGTATATCCCTGCGAACTAAAAGAGGCCTCCCCATATTGAAAGGGTTAAGAAAGTACAATTTTGCAGGGATATATATTTTTTCTTAACCCTTTCAATATGGGGAAGTCTCTTTTAATATCTTATTTGGCAAAGGCTACACGATTTTGTTCAGAACAGACACCCCTCAACACAAGGGGTTAAGTGAAATAGAAGTGAAAATAACGAACTATAAATTTCCAACAAAGACTATACAGTATACTTTTCTTCAATGGCATTTCCGGCACAAATTACATACAGGGTATAAGCGAGATATTTAAAACTTCATTATGTATGTTTGTGTGTGGAGGTACACACCCAGAACATCCGACGACTGTGGAACCCCCCAGTCAGGTTGGGTTAGTTTTGGTTGGTTAGGTTAGATTCAAAAGTGTTTTTCCGATGGTTTTTGATGTGTTTTGAACCCTTTTAACCTTGATTTTTATAGCAATTCTGAGATGGGAGGGGGCAGGGCTTATCTCAGACACTATTGATTTGCGCCAGAAATGAAGTTTAAATTCGTTCATAACAAATCAAAAACCATCGGAAAAACATAATTTCAACTTCGATTTCGTTTAGTGGCAACAAGTGAAAATATACCCAAAACTGTCATTGAGGTCTGGTGATGTCTAGCATTTCTGATTTCCCCATTTAATTTTAAATGAAAATCAGTTTAACTTTTAAAACGAGCAAAAATTACCAACTTAAATAAAACTTACTTATCCTAAGAACTACACTAGTTAAATTAAGAAGGATTAAGTGAGGTTTGTTTAGTTTGTTTTGCCTGATTTTGAAGAAGTCCCAGATACCAAAACCGCTATGGCAGACAGGCTCAATAACGTCCTATACAATTACTCCCAACATTTCCTATAAACATTATAAATTCACAACAAAATCGTTAGGCTCACAGGAATAAAGACAAATCTGTTGTCATTCTCCCGGTCTGTCAAGACAGAGTTCATACCTTTGCATGTCACCAGTTCAATCGGTTATATATGTATATATTTAATGTATACCCTCATATGTTCAATAAACATTAAATTATTACAAATTATTTACTTACCATTGTGATTTGGTGCTTAGAAAATGGATTTTACAGGCAATATTATGATCCAAATCCCAGGGCAGTCCTTCGACGTGTCAACTAACTCGCGCATGCGCCGCGGTTATGTTCCTCACACCTGACCGAAGCCGCGCGAGAACCAGTCGACTCCTTAACAACGAACCTAACAAACTTTCCTAGCCTGATAATTTACTTTTTATTCTGACTTTATTTTTATAATCTTCACCACTAATCGGCTCGTTAGCTGTTTGGGCGGTCGGTAAATATTTAAACTGGGTAGCTAGATTCGATATTTATTCTATGAAATTTTCATAGAAGTTCACATTGGTCTTGTATGTATATGGACAGTACATGTGTACAATGTGTAAACTACAGCTATATATTTTGCATAGTGTAGGTATACAATGTGCATGGTGCAGGTGCAGATTTTCTTTAATTTTGCCATTGTGACGGGGAAAGGAAACCGGTGGCTTGTTTAATTCAGTCCTGAATTATCTGTATTATCCACCAATGAATGCTGGACTATAGAAATGACTCACCAATTCCAATTATTTTAAGGTAGAACAATGAGCTGTTTGTTGCATTTAATCATAAACTTGTATGTATAAAGTTAATTTTTTTTAGATATATTGACAGACTTATATACCCAACCCCACAAAGGACTCCAGTGGATAAAAGGTTACAAAGTAAGAGCTGTCTTGAGCTATCCTTGATAAAATCAGCCTACTGTTAACATTGTTTGCATACCTGCACTCTGTATGAATACATGCTGAATTGTATGCCTGCATTGTCTTCTGTATAGTATATACAGTACAGGGTGAATCAATGCAAACTTGTATGACGACTTTACTTGATATCTATCTTTCTATCTTCATGCACAGTATTTAGTTGTGTTATGCTTTAAAAACGTACCGGACCTGACTTGGTAGTAGTTATTATGGTTTCATCCCATGAACTATCAATATTCATTAGAAGCACAGGTAAATGAGAACAGTATTCGGAATTATTACTATTTTATAAGTGTTACACTTATCAGTGTTTCATGTAGATCCACAATGAAAAGGTGGATAAGATAAATCTTGATAAAATCACACAGCTCTTCCTTTCAAAAAACAACAAATGACAGACCCTTCTGTATTAAATCACCAATAAGTAAAATTGTATCATAATATCATTACTTCCTTAGAGCCAACACTTGGATGGTTCACGAGGGATCATGAACCCTCGCTGACGACCACCGCTCCGTGGCACACATAAACAAGTATGAAATGCTCCTCAGAACAAGATGTTTGAATTCCTAACGAAATATTCACAAAGTGTTTTGTATGTATGACACCTATCATAGAAAAGGTAAGTTTAACTGTATATTTTAGTTACTGATACCAGATTCGTTTATGAGTCAACAGAGTGCTAATTGAAGCTGAAAATAGATGAGTTTGTTCTGTTGTGTCACACCAGCTGACGAAGATAACACCCACTTGACAACGTGAGAAGACTCAGAATAGAAGTCGTATCATATATAAACCAATACACCACCATTATGGTCCAGAAAATCGAAGTTGAAGGCTTCGAAGCCTTTGTGGAACAAGTGGAAACCTTCAAGTCTTCCGGAAAACCCATTTTTGTTCTGTTTTCCGGCTCTAAGGACTCCAATGGGAAGAGCTGGTGCCCTGACTGTGTGGTGGCGGAGCCTGTGGTCAAGGGAGCTCTGGACAAGGCCCCTGAAGATGCTGTTTTCATCTACGTGGGTGTGGGTGACCGTGCTTTCTGGAAGGACAAGAATTGTGTATTCCGTACTGACAGCCGCACCAAACTGAAGTCTGTGCCAACCCTTATGAAGTATGGAACTTCACAGAGGCTGGCGGAGGAACAGTGTGCCAAAGATGACTTGGTAGAGATGCTCTTTGACGATGCTTAGTATTAGTGTCTTCAGAAGTATGTGAGGATGCTACTTATTAGTTTCACTGAACTCTCATTAATAATTGTCAGACTGTAACACTGCTTTCCCTTCATGTCACTTGTGGTATAAACTTTTAAAACAGCTTAAATGAACCAACCAAGCCTAACATAACCTCTCTGACCTTACCAGAATTTAACTATTCTTTGGTCGTGTAGTGTAGATCAGATAAGGGTTGGGTTGTTTGCTTAAAAAAAGAGAAACCATAGTTCAATATTATTATGTAAACTTAATGAGTAGAACGTTCCTGTGTACTGTGCTCTTGCTTTACACCAGTTGCTTGGAATAGATTATCAAAGATTGAGTTACCTGATACTTAAATTGAAATTATACTTGGTTTTGTTTCTGTTGGAATTAAGTTAATTTATTTAAGTTTTTATTTTGATACAAAATTGTGACTTTTGCTGAATGCCAAGAACTTTGGAAATGTACCGTATTTTGCATTATGGATATGTATGACATGAAACAATCTGTTTCCAGTTGACTAACTTCTTATTTCTATCATGTGTACTAAACCATGTTTATATACAGCTAGTGAAAGTTACAAAATCAACATGTATAAAACATTACATTATTTTTTTTGTGAAACTACAGTGTACAGTACTGGGAAAAAGTACAAGTCGAAAGGTTTTCATGCAAAGTTAATTAGAGTCAGAGTACCAAACGACATGAATTACTACCTTATGCATTAATTACTCTTATACCTGTACTGTACTGTAGTGTAGTTATAAACTTCTGCTCCATACAAATATTATAGTACAGTGCAGTGATAACGACAGTTACCCAGCTGTGACAAATTACCTTTATGATGTCTGTGATCCTAGGCTGCTTAAGAAATTTAAACCACAGTTAGTTTAATTACTGTATCTCCATATTTTAAGATATTTACTTTGCGTGCTCAGCAAGTCCAAAGTGAATTGGAGAATCTTAACCACACATTATTAATTATTGTAGTTTCAGTTGTGGGAAATACTGAACTGAACAAACGTGAACATGACAGTTTTACACTGTAACTAATTTTTAGGATATACATAGCAATTTTATACAGTAATACTATATTATCGACATTATCATGATGATGTAAAAAGTTATACTACCTCTATTAGCTCATCATAAGATGTAAGAACTGTCCTCCAAATAGTTTTTCTTTACAGCATAACTTTACATGGTCACAACAAGAACATTTTAATGAACTTAATTATCAGTATATTGTTGTATGTAATTCAACTTTCCATAAACGTAATTTTTTGGTTTTTGAATACTGTACAGGATACCTTGTACTGTACAGCATTATACATGTACGTACAGTAATGTGATTTAGAAGTTTATTGTGGTTTTTACTATACATTGCATATGCTTAATGTTAATCACTGCCAAATTAAGGTCCCCATGATTTTAATTATATTACTGTACTGTATTTTATATCATATTACCATATAAAATAAACTATTAATCATACTAGTGTATTGATAATCCTCAACTAAGTACTGTACAGTATACCCCATACATGAATAAAAATGTAAAGCTGTAAAAGTAGGGCACTGGCCTATTACTCTCTTATATTCTTTCATCTGGGATTGAACAACTCAATTAACAGAACACCTATACTGTAGACTGATTCCCGGGGATCAAATTTTGGATTGGGTTCAAAATTTACTGCAGCTAGAGGTGGTCATGTTGAGGGAGAGAGGCTAGTGTAGTATTCTCCCTTTGCTCTTGATAGTCTTATTAAGGGCTACTTTGCAGCTCAGTACTACTGTCGCTTTTACCCTTTGCATGAAAAAGTACAGGAAGTCAACGAGTTACGACCGTCTGACGTATGATCATCCGCACTTATGAACTGGATCCCAATACATTCATTGCACAAATTTTTAATTCGTCACATTTCTTACATTAATTTCATTATTCTGAATTATTTAACATTATTTTATTTACAGTAATTACAATATTTGTCATGTATGGGCAGGATTATGCTTTAACCTAACCTAAACTGGAATTATCACTATTCTGATTTATAAACAAATTGACTTCTGATCAGGGTCCAGGAACATATCCCTGTCATAAGTTGGGGATTCCCTGTAATTATCCTATATGACACCTTGGTGAGCACTGTACATGTTATCATAAAACAAATATTGGGGTTTCTGTCTTCCATCATTTTCAAGATTGTGAATGTCTCTGAGATCCACCCTATTGTGTCTTGTTTGAAGAGTTGTCACTCCTAAGGTTCAATATTGCACCTTTTCTGGAGATGTTATGTCTTTCTGGAGGTACAGTATGACCTGTACAGTTTACAGTGGTCCGGATAGGGATGAACAAAAGACTTGTAAAGTTGAAGAAAATTTATTTTGTCTAACTGTGCAGATATCTCATTTTATGTAAGGATTCTGTTCCAGAAAACAGGTATCCCTCAATTTATGATTGTTGTTTTTTTTTTTGGGGGGGGGGGGGGGGGAATAGAACCCTCATGAAAATAGTGGGATGCCTTAACAGATAAGAAAAAGCTCCTTCAATTTTAAAAGTACTGTACTGTACAGGCATGGAGACCATATTACCAGAAAAACGTAACAGTCTTAGAAAAAGGTGCAACTGATTTAAGGTGTGTACTGAGGCTATATAATCCTAAGTTACCTTTGGCTTTTTTGTTACTCCCAATTGTGGGAACTTTGGCGGATGGAATAAGCATTGTACTGAGCTGTAATTCAGGGACAACATGTCAATAATTGTCTTTTCTTCATTATGATTATGTAAGACACCTCTGTTGTTTGTTGCATGCTTCTCAAGGCAGTTTAGGGGATGCAGCAGCCCTTGCATCATGAGCAGTGGTTGAAGGTTGATGGCCCATACACAGCCTCTGACTTCCCCAAAAGGCTGGGCACATACCAGTAACGACCTGAAGGTGTGATTGGTCTAATTAGCGCCATGTGTGGGTCCTACTCCACAGCCACATCTCTCTTTCTTCTCTCCCACAACTAGTATACTGTACACTGAGCCTTACATGCTCTATTATATACACAGGTCTTGACCATTATAGCGCTTTAGTTCATCCTCTTCTACAGACTATGGAGATATTTGTTATCACCCAAAAAAATTTTTTACCTACAGTTTAAGTTATCACTACAGTATTACTGTATTTGCATCACCTCTTATAAGAGTACTGTATATATATGGAATGAGTCCCGAATAGATTGCAATGCTTGGGACCAAGTCCATAGTCCCCCTTCCCTCTTTTGGCCATCGTGAATAGTTTTTAGACCGTCACACTATACCTACTGTCTTAAAGTATGCACCAGGTGGAGTGTAAGGTTAAATTCCTCTACAGTGATATACCAGTCATGATATAGTTTCTTAGTACAGTAGTTACATATTCTGTAAATGGCAAGATTTTTTTTCAGTAAAACTTGGTTTACTGTTCAGGCGTCCTTCGACTTACGTAAGAATTCTGTTCCCAAAAAACATTTTGGGGGTTGATTTACAAATAGTTTTCAGGAATGGAACCCTTACATAGATTAAGGGATGGCTGTATTTCCCATGTGCATGTATGTGTGGTCTACGGTGAAATAATTTTGTAATAACGACTTAATTTTATATTAAAATATTACTGTAGAACTTATATATTTGTGCAATCATTATTACAAAATATTCCTAAGTACAGTATTCTGAAGTGCAGAATACAGTGACTACTGTATTGAGATTTATTGTAACTCATCAATTATCATTAATTGTTATGATAATTTTGGGGTACAGAAATTACCCTTGGCTTCTCTTGTTATGTATGATTTAATTTCCTTTCCTATGTCAGGATTTTTTTTCCTTTAATGGTACAGTACAGTACTGTATCTTTATTTCCAATTTGTAAAATAGTTTTGTATTTTTCTTGTCCTTCACAGAAGTAACATATGGTGATAATCCAGCTCATCTGCCCTTGAGGTTTTCTGTGATGGGAGCAACATAGAGGTACAGCTTTAGCCCTTTTATTATATACAGTACTGTAGATGCTTTTACCTGAAAATTAAGTTCTTTTCTCTTGCCTTGTTTTAATTTAACAACAATCACATATGTCTAAAGTCCTGGTGTGGGTCTTCAACCTTGTAGTTTGTCTTAGTTCAGATAGTAACTGGGACATAAGGATCAGTCCTCTATTTTTTGTAATCATTAAATATTTTTCAGATGATAACACAAGAAAGAAAATAGTTTAGGTTAGTTTTAAGTACAACAAGTAAGATGAGAGTGACAGGGCTCATCCCAGCACGCTTTCTAACACTGACATCACACCTTGTGCTTCTGATCAGTGTATTATTGGCTCGGGTAAGCATCGGTTTGTTTTTTTTGTTTTTTTATAACAGGGTTCAGATTGAAAGATTGGCTGGGTTCTCTAATTTCATGTTGGATACTGGCTCTGTTACAATTTTTTTTTTTTTTTTTTTTTTTGAAGGGGCCCATTTTGTTTTATTACAAGCACAGCAGTGTACCTCTAAAGACCTATACTGTACATAGTATTTACAGGTACAGTACAGCATATAATATATCTGGTGTGTAATAGTCAAAGATAATTCAAAAGTATGATAACCAAACCTAAATGCAAAAATTTTTGGCACTTGTTTCATATGAGCCTACTAGAATCTAATCTTGCCTGTGTAAAACTGCAAGTGCAACAGTATCTTCAGAAATGATTTTACTCCCATTATTCTTTATTAAAATATAAAATTAATAAAAAGATTTTATGTAGTGTTCCATAAGATTTGGGTAGACATATGGATGCTTGTTATTATCTTGCAGGAAGAAAATGTCCTTGCCTGCTTGCCGGTGGACTACACAGAGATGGAGTACAGGAGGCGTGATGGAGAGTGAGTACTGTACTGTATCATGGTTTTATTCACCTGTGAAAGCGAGAAATACAACAGGTAATAAGAGTTGAACCAAGTCATTTAGCCTTCTTCCACCTGTTACTTTCTTACCTCTGAATGGGACCCACACAAAACCAGCTCCAGTCCATTTGACCCAAACATTCGAGGAGACAAAGGCACTTCATTAGTCTCTTATTTAGTAATATCAGTTGTTTGTCTCTCACTTGCAACATTAATTCCTATGCCCAGTATATTGGTAATGTGAAATATAGTTACTCAATCATTTATTAATATTTTTTTCTTTTTGAATTGAGATTTTCAGCTACAGTTGGGTCTTCATTTACGCGGTCAATTGAACCCGCAGAGTACCGCGTAAAACGAGAAACGTGTAAATGAAATAACAGAACATATGGGATTAATTGAAATAGAGACTGGGCCGACCCCCAAACTCCACTTTTTCTGACACAATACCTATGTTGTAGTAAAAAGAGTATCTTAACTTTATGATGGTATGCACACACACATAATATAGAAGAGAAATATCAATAAGAGAATAATATACTGTACCAAGTAAAAGAAAAATCAGGGTTTAACACTTACGTTAGGTTAGGTTAGAAAAAATCAAGGTTTAACACTTATGTTAGGTTAGGTTAGAAAAAATCAAGGTTAGGTTAGGTTTAACACTTACGTTAATAGAAGAGATGGGTCGGCATACGTTGATGGGGGCTGGTTCCGAGGCAGAGGGCAGATTACTGGCCCTCAGGTGAATCACCATCACTATCCACCATAGTTGTCAGGGCCTCCCCGACAAATCCCTCAAAGTCCATAGAGTCAATGTTACTTCACTGGCTTGGGCTGGCTGTGGTGGGTTGCGGGCGAAGAAGTCCGCGATGTTACGCTGACAGCTAGTGTTGTTGTTGTCGTGATGCACCTGGATGTACGGCTCCATAGTCTGCAACAGCTGGTTATTGAAGACTTCATAGCGGTGATCGCCAGGGTCGTTGGAAAGGATGAGCTTGAGTTTCTCTGCAAACTCGATGGCACCCTTAACATTACCATGTGTTAACTTGTGTTCTTCTCGGGCTGTCGCACCACCTGCATCTTCACTGACGTCATCATCTTTTAACATCTCGTCGGCAGTCACCTCAGGATCCCTAATCACCTCCATAATGTCGTCGTTGGTGGTCTCGGAGAAGCCTGCAGTTGTAACACTGCGCAGCTTCTCTTGCAAGATCCACTGCCACTGCAACAGACTGAACCTCACCAGTCACAGGTTGACTCTGCCTCCCACCTGTGATACCTTGCAACACATGCCGCTATGCGTGACGAATCGTTGCCACAGACAGCTGCTCCCATGCCTCCACCAAGAAATCAACAGCTTACCAGCTTTCTTGACGTTAAATTTCTTCCAAAACTGTTTGATGCGAACTTCTTGATCCGCCAACTCTTGTTTCTCGTCGTCGCTCTGGCTATCGCTATCGGTGTCACCCAGGTTACGCAACTCATCCTTGGTGTTGGTACAGTCGTTCAGGAGCTTAAACTTCTTTGTAGAGAATGCAGCCTTAACATTGCATATCAACTCCTGGTCCATGGACTGGATTAACGACGTAGTGTTGGAAGGAAGGAAGACCACTTTTACGTTCGGGTGACGATCCTACAGTAGGGGCGAGTGTCCTGGTGCATTGTCAAGGAGCAACAAAAGTTGAATGGAGCATTCTGTTGCTCGCAGAATTTCTTGACGTCAGGAGAGGGACGGAGCAGTGAACATCCACGCCTTACGTGCGGTTAGCCAGTGGACATTTAGCTTGGTCATGTCCATGTTCTTATAGGCGTGCGGCTTGCGGGCTGTGTGGATCACCAATAACTTGAGTTTACAGGTACCGGAGGCATTGGTGGTAAACAGGACGGTGATGCACTGCTTCTGCAACTTCCGGCCCCGACACTTGCTGGCAGACTTGACAACGAAGGTCTTGGAAGGTAGCTTTTTTCAAAACAGACTGGATTCATCCATGTTGAACACTTGGTCGTCGGTGTACTGTCCTTCCTCCATAACCTCACATAAGAATGGAGGAAAATCACTAGCCGCAACACGGTCAGCACTCGCTCCTTTACCACCAATGTTAATGTTGGTGATCTTGTTCCTCTTAAACCCTTGCAGCCACCCAAGGGAAGCATTGAAGGGTTTGGGCTCTGCAATTCCCATCTTACATGCCACTGCTACGTGCAGTTCACGTGCGTAATCTTGAACCGACCACGTGTCCACCGCCATGTTCCGTCTTGCCCGATGAATCAAGTAGCTCACAAGTAAATTCTCCGTCTTGAGCAGCACCTTGTTCTGGCAGTACTTCACCACTGAAGCACCTGCAGACTTTGTGATGTTAATGTGTTCTTTTATCTTGGCTGCATCCTTCTTGATCGTCCTGATCTTAGATTCGTTCATGCCATGCTGGCGCGCCAAATCAATTTGTCTCGTTCCTTTTTCTAAATCTTGTATGACCTTACTCGCGCCGCTTACCCAAGCATGGCGGGAGATGGCGGGAGGTTTGAATCCCAAAATGGCGTGGCTGGACTGCCAGATGCTCTCCACGTAAATCAAACATTTCAATTCTGGCAAGGCACCGCGTAAATGACCAAACGTGTAAACCAAAACCGCGTAAATCCAGACTCGACTGTATTGAGAATTGGGGTCCATGAATTAAGTTGAAGCAAATCATTGCAGTTGAACGTTCTGCTTCACAAACTCCAGCCGACTGGGCAAGTGGCTGCTTGGCACTAATTTGTACTGAGTATTAATAATTGTCATTAAATATGTGATATAAAATTTAATGCAAGTTATTTCTTACAGATTTCTTGGGGGATTAATCGCTGGTGTTGCACTGATAGCCCTCGAGTTTATTGGCTTCATCACAGGAGTTTCAATGTTCACCGGCTTAGCCTCCCTTGTGTGTATCCTTTAATTATTAATAACAAAAAAATTTTATTCATACCCTGACAATTAAGTTTGCGAACTCATGCTACAGGCACCAGTACGTACCTTATTGAGGATCGGTGCTGTGTTCCCCTTCAAAGTATTCCCCTTGTGATGCTATACACAAATACCAGCCCTTCGTGCTACTCTGAATGTCATCCACGTCTTAAAAATGTGTCTCCTTGGTGTGTTTCTTCCATGAAAGAAATAGAAAAAAGTCACACAGGGTCAGATCAGGTGAAGAAGGAGGGTGTTCCAGTAAGGTAATTTATTTCTCGGCCAAAAACTCCCGCACAATCAGTGCCTTGAGTGCTGAGGCATTGTCATGATGCAAGTTCCACTTATTTCCAGCAAAAAGTTCTGGATTTTTTCATCTAACCTTTTCTCTTGAGTCTTTTAAGCATGTCAATATAGTAAAACTGGCTCACACCCTTTTCTCATTTTCAAATTTACAATGCTTCTCACCGTCATTTGCCTGTTAGCTCGCACAACTTTCCTAATTTTTTAAATGTTTTCCTCAGTCTTGCTGGTTGTTGGTCATCCTTCTCTGTCATTGTCTGTCACGTCTTCTCTTCCCTTAGAAAATAGCTTAATCCACTTGTAAACTGATGTTTTCTTTAGTGCATTATCCCCATGATCTAGGGTTAACATGTCCCAAATTTCAGGCCCAGTTTTCCCAAATTTGACGAGAAATTTGAGGTTCATTCTTTGTTCTAAAAAAATTATGTCATTATAGCGACAAAACCAGAAAACACTCTAATACAATAGCTGCCACTGCACACGTCTGTCTCGTTTGATACCAACGACACAACTGGGGTAGTAAGAGAAGGGATCAAGGTCACTCACACTCGTTATAGTGCTGCCGCCTCATGAGCCAAGCGGCGAGTTCACAAACTTAATTGTCAGACCTCATATAAGGCCATAGTTACTGTGCTAGAGAAGGTAGCCACAGACACTATAGAGATGCCAATATAGTACTATATTAATGGAGTAACAAAGATTTTTTATCTCATAATAGGAAAACAATATGAGAAGTATTAGTGTACACAGGTATATTTTATAATAATTCTTCTAATACTTTCTCAGTTCAATTTTACCAATCAGTCATTTCATGCTAATTACAAATCAGGTCATCTAGGTTATTTTTTATAAGTTCAGGTTATCCATGATAATAATGCCAACTCCTGAAAACTTAGGGACTCTCATAACAGATTTGTGAGCTTCATTACACGCTTTTTTGTTTATTTATTTACTTATTTATGTCTTGCATGATGAAAGGGAGGTGGGAGATGCATATGACAGCAGTGACACAAAGTGTTGTAGGTAACTAATTTAACTTATGATTTTGACATTGTAATAAGTAAGTACAGTAATTGTGTGTTTCTCTGTTTCAAATGTTTAAGATTATTTAAGAAAAGATAATTGTACAGAGAAGGGATAAAGGTACAGTATACTCTAGCTTTCACTAAATAAGATAGAAGAGTCATTGAGTTATGGGGCACGGTTCTCTGTGCATTACCTGACATTTACTATCCTTGGATCTCCAGGAGATGAATACCATTTATAAATTATAAAACTAATACCGGGTATCTAGGATTTATGTAACTGTAGGCCTAATGGGTTAGATTAATAACCTATTTTGAGAACACTTTTTCTGGGAACGAATTTAAGTTTTTTATAGCTAAGGCACATCCTTTGAGCAAACTGATGCTCCTAATTGGCACCATTTAGGGTCCCGTGTTTGCTGTAGGGAAGAAGTAACAGATTCGAGAATTATTCTCAGGATTGGTTAGCTAAATACTGTAGACATTTCAATTTAGTTTTTTCATGTCTAACGTCCCAATCCTGTGTGTTTATCTTTGTGGACCATAATTGGAGTTGCTTGATCTGTGTTCATTTATAAATGGTATTTCAGGATATTTTCTTTTTCCGTTTGGCAAAAAATCCTTAATCATATTCAGCTATTGCTTGTCATAGTGGTGCTTCCATCAGCTTAGCCTATATGGTGATGGACTCCTGGGACTGTAGACTGTACTGGTGGGTCTTCTCCTTGGCATCTGTATGTCCAGCCATCATTGAGATAGGGATCATGATCAATGTACTAATGCTGAAGAAAAATGTGTGAAAACTTCTCTACATTATATCCTCATTTTCCAAACAAAGATCTCAGTATTTTTTATCTGGTATGATTGTCCTCACTTAACAGTATGATTGTTCTCACTCAAGAGTCTGATTGTTCTCACTCAAGAGTATGATTGTCCTCACTCAAGAGTCTGATTGTCCTCACTTAACAGTATGATTGTTCTCACTCAAGAGTCTGATTGTTCTCACTTAAGAGTCTGATTGTCCTCACTTAAGAGTTTGATTGTCCTCACTTGAGAGTGAAATATAAAATTTTTGTATTGTAAGTATGGATGAGAGTAGAGATACCTAATAGAACTTATAATAAAAAAGAAAAAGATTTGTTCCTGTATTATTATATTTCTTTTAGTATAGCAGAAAGCATCACACAGTATTAGATTGTTTGAAAGTTTAACTTGCTTAGATGATTTTGCAGATATTTTGTCAATTGTATTTAAATTCACTATGTGAGGTTATATGGATATAAAAAGTATCAAATCCGCTTGAGTAATGAACAAGATGCTCAACTTTGATTTAGGTTAGTAAGCTCCTTCATCCTTTTATATTGTGCCTTGGTTTCTTCCTTGTACAGTTGTGGAAATGTGTTCCTCCACCCCCCGTTGGTAATCCATGTCTCCAAACGGCCAACCTACTGTATAGCAAACCTATCCACCAATCACATTCGTCGTTACACGACCAATACCCATTTATTCATAAAAAGTGATATTACAACTGCGACATTACCGTTTGGAGACGTGGGTTACCACAAGGGTGTAGGAACGCATTTCCGCAGCTGTACACTTAACAATGAAATGAGTGTGCTGCCAACAGTGGAACAACCATTCATTAGACAACTATTCTGCTAAGGAGGTGGAATAACCCACTACTGAATATGGAGACGCCATCAAAATATGAAAAGACTTTCTATATTGAACAAATAAATAAATATAACCAGGATAGCTCATGCAAGAGTTGTCTCTGACCACTCCATATTGTGTGGCATAAGAGAATCAAAACCCCTGCAAAGATTGTCTTCATATCCACATTATCACCATTCTTTCAACATCAGGCAATTCAAATTTCTAATGTGACATTAAGCACTTCCTCGCCTAATGTCACCATTAGACAATTTTTCATATTATGCGTGACATGCAGTATACAAATACAGTACAGTACAGTACAATATATGCATTCATTGAACTGGATACCTGTATTGTGTACAGTATTTCAATAAAGTATCTGTCCACACTGTGTGAAACATTATGAAACCACAGATGATAAATATTGGGACATGGATTTACTTTGGTATATAGTTTAACATAAGTAATGCAATGTGTATTTATTTCAGCATAAATAATTTGATGTTTGGTTCTCAAATGTTATAGGATCAGTATACCACAGAACCACACATACCAACCCTCCTGGGACATACCAAGTTGCATGTAGCATTTGAAAGTCATCGGACCCATCCTAGCAGATACTCTTATGAAGTACTTTACACTATCATAAGGCATATACAGTACAGTATTTTTTAAGAAAAAGTTAACATCATTCGAAGCACCAGACTATGATTGGTGAATTATCAGTTGGGTATAGATGAGTACTTAATGATGTCATGGTTCATCAACACGAGAGGGCACAACTTCAAGCTCACCAAGGTGTCATACAAGATGAATGAGAAAATAATTCTTCATACACAGGGTGGTAGACCTGTGGAAGTCTACCAACACAACTTGTGGAAGTGAGAACAGTTCCCCAATCTTGGCCACCTCTAGGTGAGGTGGTCATTAGGTATATTACCAGTAGATAGGTAAGAGAAGGGGAAGAAAATATTTAAAAAACAAGTGCAGGGCTCTGAAAGGACAGTTACTGGATACCTCCACCATGACTAGCCTCCTTATCTCACTAAACCACCCCTCCTCCCATGATGTTAACACAACACATTTATGAACATACAGAAGTAGGCAGCTATCAAACAGAGAGGTACTACCGCCTGGGAAAATATTGGAAGCTTAATGTGTTGTCTAACGGTAGACCCTGCTTCCATATGGCATCACAAAAATTGTGACCAAGTCCCAGGTTGCTGGTCTGACTTAAGTGCTGCCTCACCTACACACAATTGCAGGGTTCCATTTATTTCCCTTACTTTGACAACACAACATACATATATCGTTTCTCAATATTGATCTTTGTTTTTATTGTTGTAATTATTTATGGTTATATTTTAGTTTTTATAATTTTGTAATAAATTTTGATTTAATATTATTATTATTATTATAATATTTTCGCCCCCCCTATGCCCTGATGTTGGTCATTGACCTGTGCCCGGGTGGCTAATCCCATAAAAACAGGAATAAAGAATAGTAAAAATCATCATTACCCCAGCATCAGACACGAAAATCTCTGAATCTTTGGGTTCATGAAAGGCAGGTTAGGCGACAGGACTTGGGTTGATGAGTGTACAAACTGTACTAGTTTTTTAATGTGCACTGTGGCAGCACTTGTGAAGTACCTTTTTTATCTATTTATTGGGTGTTATTTTTAGCCTTGATTGCAAGTTCATTTCCTAATATGAAGACTGCAACAGCAATATTCCTACCACTGGTTTCAGACTGAGGCTGAACGTTCTTTTTTACACATACCGTAGGTAGAATTAAGAACTGTATGGAGTCATACCCAGAAATTTGCAAAGGGGGGAGGGGGACGAAGTTTGAACCAAGCATACCGAGGTACAGTATTGTTGAAATGCAAGATAATTAATATTTTTCTGTACGTTCATAATGAGCTTAATGCTCACTTGGTGATGTTATTTATTTAATTATAGTTATTATTTTTCTTGACTTACTGTTAAAAATGGTTTATTTGGAATAATTTATTAGCTCAACGGAGGGGGGCAATCGCCCTCATAGCCCCCCCCCCCCCCCCTTTGGTATATGTCTGGTCATGCCTCTCAGAAAAAAGTTGAGCAAACTTTGTATCCTGTTAACAGAATTTGATCTCACACGATCAGGGGCGGATCCAGAAATATATAAAAGGGAAGGGGGGTCCAAGAAGTTTTGAGTGCCCCCCCCCCCCCCCCATCCAGATTTTTTTTTTTTAAATGACCAATATTATGGGCATTTTGAGGCCATTTTGAAGCCATATACACTTGATATTAGGAGATAGTCTGAGGTAAATAGTAATTACTTTTTACTATAAAAAAATACACGAGTACAATACAGCATTAAAGAAAAAGTATTGGAATTTCTGATGAAAAGTGGGGGTTGGGGGTGTCCGGACCCGCAAGACCCCCTGCATCCGCCCTTGACCATTATTAGCTTTCAAAGAAATTTGGGAACTTTGCTGAATAAAAGTCACGAAAAAAACTGTAATCGAGGAATCAATTTTCGCATGGTACTGTATTTTGATTTCATTGTCGATAAATTTGCAAACCATTTTAAGTGATTTCTATGGAAATCTGAGTTGCTATGAATAATACTATTATCAGATATGTTAGGTGTATTTAATTTTTGTCAGACAGTATGAGACTAGAACATAACTAAAAAAAATGCCCTTAGAAAAGAAACACCAAGCTTAATTTTCTAAGACTTCCTAAATTATGATTATTATGGATAGGCCTACAAAAGTTTGCAGGTGTATTGTCGTTATGCTTATTGTGCACTGGACCAGTACAACATCTGTAGTTGTATTATGTACATATGCCGTGATGTAATCTTTTTGACACTTCATTTTAAATTTTATCTCAAGCATGGACATATTCTGTACTGTATAATTTATGTGCTTTTATATATTTGTAAATGGATGTACATTTTGGGGTCTTATACTGTACTGTATATTCAACATGCTACTGTGGGGTTTTGTGATGTGGTCTCACACTTAGGATGACTTGGAGAAAGGAAACTCACAATGCATTTTCTGTATATATAAATATATTGAATGTACAGTGCAGTTTGGTGCTGGGAAGTTGCTGCTTGGAAGAGGAGTTTGCTGAGAGGTCTTGCCGGTTCAGGAACTTGGAGTAGAATGAGAGCTGGTCAGCGAGGAGCCTGCTCAGAGGTGGTGTTGCGTGTTGCAGGGCTGTAGCTAGAATGAGAGCTGGTCAGCGAGGAGCCTGCTCAGAGGAGGTGTTGCGTGTTGCAGGGTTGTAGCTAGAATGAGAGCTGGTCAGCGAGGAGCCTGCTCAGAGGAGGTGTTGCGTGTTGCAGGGCTGTAGCTAGAATGAGAGCTGGACAGCGAGGAGCTTGCTCAGAGGAGGTGTTGCATGTTGCAGGGTTGTAGCTACAATGAGAGCTGGACAGCGAGGATCTTGCTCAGAGGAGGTGTTGCGTGTTGCAGGGCTGTAGCTAGAATGAGAGCTGGACAGCGAGGAGCCTGCTCAGAGGAGGTGTTGCATGTTGCAGGGTTGTAGCTAGAATGAGAGCTGGTCAGCGAGGAGCTTGCTTCAGAGGAGGTGTTGCATGTTGCAGGGTTGTAGCTAGAATGAGAGCTGGACAGCGAGGAGCTTGCTCAGAGGAGGTGTTGCATGCTCCGGAACGTAGGGTAGAATGTATTTCAATGGCGAGACTGAGAGCTTATATACTCGGCTACCGGAAGTAAACCCGGTGGGCCGCCACCCCCCCCCCCCCCCCCCCCGTGAGAAACTCGCCGGTTGCTGAATCCTGGCTAGGCTTGTCAGTTTGTAGGGGAGAGTATCCACTACACTACATTATCGTGTTGTTTATGAGCATGAGGCCTTCCTCTAGAGCCCTTGGCGTAAGGCCTCCCTTAAACAGGCCCCGTGTATTTCACATGGCCTCATGCCCCCCAGTTTGGGAATCACTGATCTACATCCAGCCGTACATCCGACAACGACGTATTACATATTTTTGCTGAATATTCAATCAACAATTACTGTAAATTATATTAACAGTATCAACTCCAAGTAAACTATAACAAGCAAACAACTGCCCGACTGATTCCAGAAACTAAAAATTGGAGTTTGTAGTATTATGCGTTATGGTTTGCTATTAAATTGGAAATTAATTCTGAATGGGAACAATTATCTAAATCACCTGTGTGACATTTTCAATATTCTATGAAAGGTTGAAGGTGAGGGTGCACCTGGCCTCACATGCTGTATAATGACAGGTAAAGGATCTTATATTGTAATAGGATTACATACACAGTGTCACTTGTTATTTATTATTTATATAATGGCTTCGCCTTTTAAAGGATCAAACTCTTTAGAAACTTACTGCTGAAACATATTCTGATAAAAATGAATGTTTAAAGAATCCACGAAGGATAATGCGTTGACTCACGTTTGAAATTAGTAGGGAAAGTAGGTATGGTGTTCAAATTCCTATTGTTTAAGTACATATTGTTGTGGAATGAGAAAAATTGTCACTAATGTATTAAATTACTGTCATCACTTGCTTCGTTATTTGCGGGAACCATGAATGGATATTGTATTCACTAGTTAGTTAATAAGTATAAATAAATGTATATACCTTTCGATTAGGATTATTGTTAAATTAAACAACTGAATTATGAAAATAATATACTATGCATATGTTCCATAATTTAAGAAAATCGATATTTAAGTATACAGTAGCTCATTTGGCTGAACACCAGCCTTTTGGAGGGAAAATATATTGTCAGTCGGGGGCACATTACACGGGGTGTCTGTGTGCCCAGTGATGCTCCCCTTATTTTTAGTTTTGTTTATCTTGTGAACGTTTAACTATAGTGCCGTGGATATAAATGTTGTGGGAATGTCATGCCGTCATCTAGTAGAGACTTGGTAAGTAGAACTGAACATTTTAATACATTAAGTTAGAACAGTCAGGTGAGGCGCGATGAACTGATTTGCAATACACAGTTCATTTATGTAATTTGTTCACTACTGTTATATCCTGTTTAATTTGCACTAATGTGTTAATAAGTAAACACTTTCTTTAAAAATTTTAGTGTATAACAAACTGACAAAGGTGACGTTTTACAAACTTGACCAGTGTTGTGTGTAACGAGAAAAATGAAACGCAGCTATCTGGGCTACGATTCTGATATGTATACGAAGAAAAGAAGACAAGAAAGCAAATAAATTAACGAAGATAAGAAAGCAAAGACAGAACAAGAAAACAACGAACAACATATTTGTGAGGAAGATCAAATGTGGATCGTCCAGAAGAAAAAGAACGAAAAGAAGTGAACGAGAACACAAATATAACAAAGACTATGGCCGTAATGACTTTAGATGTTGACCACCAGTACTGTATATCTACCAGTTATATCCGCCATTAGTCCACTATCTAGCTGTCTACTTATTAACCATACAACTTTCTACATTCTGTTTACCATTGATCTGTCTACCATCTATTAATAATTATCTCTATCCATCTCTCTGGGATAGTAAAAGGAAGTAGTGTTTTTTTTAACACCCCTGGGGATAGTAATTACCCAGATATCGATATTCCCTGCACGACAAACTTAATTTTTCTTCCGGTTCGTCATTCGCAAACAGTTCATTATGAGTGGGTTCGCTAATTCCCGGACTGGACCTGAAACCAGACCTACCCTCTGACGTAGCCTAACTTGACTTAACTTACAGCTAACCTAACATATCAAACCCTAACCTAACCTACTGCACCCTTATCATTGCTTACTGTAATCTAATTCTACCCTTAACCCTTACCATAACCTCTAACCTTAACTAATCTAACCTAACTTAAACCACCCTACTCTAATGAACATACATATCCTAGCGGTCTAGCCTAATCTAACCTGGTTTTCTTTTGTTGTGTAATTTCTAAGTATCATATTTGTGCAAACGATTCGACAACCTTGTTAAAGTCACAGATTTTCAGGCGCGTTTGTTTTTATCTGCCAAGAAAACAACCTCCGTGATTTCCTAGGAAGAAAATCTGTTGTTGTTTACGTACGTACCTGAGGCAGCTCTCGCGCCTGAGGCAACATTATTATGCTTCTTCCCACTGAAATGTTGTTGTGGTGAACCAAGGTAACAAACGTTTGTTTTCATATTTGCTGAAAAATTATTTTTCCCTGGTAAGAGAAATATAATGCTATTGTCAATTTATGTTTAATCTAGTTTGTATATTTCTTAAAACCATATATTCAGCATATAGTATCCAATGTAAACTACTAGATCTATATCGTTAATGTGTGTATTGAAAAGTATTAAACCACAGAACGTTAAGGCCGTGACACCCGTAATGAAAACAACTTATCAGTCTAGATGGTATGTGAATTTGTGGGTGACAATTGCAAAGGGCAAGGTTGTTGCAACAGCCATTAAAAAAATAAAGATTTCTATTTTTTAATAAATGGCCTTGAAACTAACGTTGACATAATTGTGCGAATACAGATTGGAACCTACATACAGTCAACTGGAATATAGGGCGATCTTTTTTTTTTTTCGTAGCGCATTGAGCTTATGCAAAGACAGCTGAAGACACTTTAATACTGATTGTTACTCGCTCACTTAACTCACACCCGTTCTACTAAACTGTTACAACAGTCCCGCTACAGTGTTGCATCAGACTCCCTAAAATGATGAACGATAAAATGTTGCATCATTCCTGTTAAAATGTTGCACCAATCACGGTAACATGATACCGTAATTCAAAACTTTATGGCCAGGCCATATCATGTTATGATTTACGATTTGCCGCTGCCTTCAACACCACCGGGCCCCAAGATCAAAAACTAATGATGAAATACAATAAAGAATATGGAAATTAAAAGCGGAAACGAATGAAGTAGTGCAACGAATACTAATGAGGAACGAATGGAAAATTAGCAATATAATGTAGATAAACGGAACGAAAATTGATACGACCAGCTGAACGAAATAAGTCAGTAGAACAACGAAACGAAAACTAAAGATGAACTAGATTTTAGTTAGCTGAGGAAACGAAGCAAAACAGAAGAGGAACGGAATAACAAGCATTTAAAATGAACGAAGATTAATGGAAGAACGAAACGAACGATCATAATCGGGCACCTACAGGTATGTTGATGGCCTTGACAAGGACAATTTTTATTTAAATAATCAAACGAAATATTTGTATCGTGAGTTCCATGTTGGCCGGTAATTATGATTGCTAACTAAGAAAAACTCGCACTTTTGGGGGGGGGGGGGGGGGAATGTATGTTCTAATACCAGGGATTTGTTTTATTGAGGTTTGCGTGGTTTTTCTTTTTTATTTCTGTTGTGTTTAGATCAAGAAATTAGTAAACGAGAGGAGATGAATCATGGAGAGGGGGAGGCGTAGTGTCAAGGTATTGTTAATAATAAGTAATGAGAAATGCTACTAATAACAATAGCGGTGAGAGTAAAAATAATGATGATGGAAATAATTAAGGTACTAATTATACTACTACTACTAAAACTAATGAGCACAAGACTTGTAATAATAGCAATAACGAAAATGAAAATAATAGAAATAAAAATTGCACTACTACTACTACTACTAATGAAACCAACATTAAGTATTCCTTAAAGTTTAAGTGGCATACAGTTGTATATTTATGAACTATGATAGTGTACATTTGTGGCGCTACATGATGCACGTTGTATGACGAAAAAAATGTAGTTTAATGAGACCATAAATTTAGGTATGAACGGTTTAAAGTTAATTAAAACAGTGGTTACAGAGACTATATAAGGTTTGAGGTAAATATGAATTAAGTCACTATAATTAAACCATACCAGATACTAGAGAATTTTTTTTAATGTGGCCAGGGAAAATACACACGGTAGTTTATGCCCTTAAAGGCAATATAACTCAACTGACTTATAATGAATAATAGGACGCGAGGGGGCAGGAAGTGCGAGAACTAAAGGAGGCAAATGATAAAGTTCAGGTAAAGGGAACTTGAAAGTTTATTGTCTAGTACAGTACCAGAACTCATAATGTTTTGATCAGCTTCCAGTGCTCTGTATTTATATGTATCATTAAGAATATTGACAGTTCTGGTATGGTAACCCAACTCTCCTCATGTATCCTTTTATCTCCCAACGTATCGTCCCCTGAAGCATCCATGGCCTGTTTCTCCTGTGAGTGTGCTAGATGTATCCCTCTTAATTTATTGTTGATGGCTAGTGTAAATACAAAGCTAATATTTGCTTTACAAGACTTTAGTTAATAAAGCGCAGTAATCTATTATCACATCAATATTACAGTCTTGAAGGGGATAATGGATTTTCTTGATACTCGCACACAAACTTTGGCTCCCCTTTGAAAGCTCGGATCAGTTTAATAGTGGGCCCCGGACGATTATTCTACCCGAGGGACTGCGGGCGTTCGGTATTGTATCGTGAGTTCGACTTGAGACCGCGTACGCGTGGAGAGTAAGTGTTTATTCTATCTTTTTACGTGTTTTTTTTTTGTCTCGTCAGACACCGTCACTCTCCCTGTCACTTCCATTCCTTCACTAATGCTGATCTTCGTTTTTTATTTCTCTCTTTTCCTTTGTCTCTTTCCTTCTCTCGTTCTTGTCTTTTCTTTCTTTTTATATCACTCATTTTTCTCTTCCTCTCTTTCTCTCATTCTCCTTTATATTTCTGTGTTTTTCATATTTCCTTTCTTTTTTTCAATTCTTTCTCTATTTCTTTTTCTCCTTCCACTTCCGCCTTACTCGTTTCAGGCATTCAGGCATAGCTCAAAAAATATATTTTAAATACAAATTAGCGTAATTGTGGGACATATTTGAAATTTAAAAACAACACAAAATACAAAGGGAATCCAATTACCTCATATTTACGTGTTTTACATATTAAAGATACTGTGTTTTTTATGTGTGCTTGTTGTTAATAGAAGCTTCTGCTACCTTTGTCTACGAATAATTTAAAGGTATTGTGTACTGTTTACAAGTTGATGTGACGGTATTGTGTACTGTTTACAAGTTGGTGTGACGGTATTGTGTATTGTTTACAAGTTGGTGTGACGGTATTGTGTACTGTTTACAAGTTGGTGTGACGGTATTGTGTATTGTTTACAAGTTGGTGTGACGGTATTGTGTACTGTTTACAAGTTGGTGTGACGGTATTGTGTATTGTTTACAAGTTGGTGTGACGGTATTGTGTATTGTTTACAAGTTGGTGTGACGGTATTGTGTATTGTTTACAAGTTGGTGTGACGGTATTGTGTATTGTTTACAACATGTCATGGTATTGTGTATTGTTTACAACATGTCATGGTAATGTGTATTGTTTACAACATGTCATGGTATTGTGTATTGTTTACAGGATAATGTGAGAATTATGTACATTTTGTTAGTCCTGAGTAGTTTTTGTGTACATTTATCTCTTCAAGGTCTCTGTACCTGTGCTGCTGTCTCTAAATTATAAAAAAATAAATTACTTCGTTCTAAACTTGTGTAGTCTCGGTCCACTTTCGACGCCATTTCAGTCAGCATCTTTGTATCGGAGCTTCAGTCATTGGCGTTAGAATGTTATTGCTGTGTTTCAACAACTAAGGTCTTTAAGTGAGTAAAGAAGTTAGTAATTTCACTACCTTGGGACACTCAGCTTGGTATGATCATGAATCTCTAGTTAGAGGCAAATAAACGTTCAAAGTCTTGGGGATATATTTTTTTGCCGGAGCTTGAGTGACACAGGTGGAGGAGATATAAAGTAAGAAAGTTTGGGAACCATTAATGTTTTGTCCTTTGTGTCGTAGTTTAAGAATAGGCAGTTGGATGTGTCTCTGTCTTCATCTGATATTAATTTAACGTATGAACTTTTAAGCTTAAATCTAATGTATCGTAATTTGAGTGAGCCAGTCAGAGTCAGTTGATTTGACACATACCCAGTCAGGGAGTAAATATAGTGTATGAACCTTTGATATTCTACCTGTGCATCGTAGCTTAAGTAAGTCAATTGGATCCGTCTATATCTCTAAGTAAGTGGAATTTTGCCAATTAATCTTTAAGAAAACACCCTTGTGCTTTAGTAATAAAGGGGATGAGAATTCTTATACGAACCTCTGAGAAAACCCCTTTATATCGTAATTGAAGTGACGCTCTTAAATGCGTTCTTTCTCCTCCAGTTGTGTAGTAAATTAATATATGAAACTGAGAGAATCTAAACCCATGAATCTAATGAAGGAAATGGCAGTATGCAAATGAGACGAGGATTACCTGTAAGGATAAAATGGTACAGGGCGGAACAAGCGGGCGAGAAGCAGAGCTGGGATGGAGGGATCCTTGATACAGATTTAGTCGCTTGATTTAGAAAGAAAATAATTGTTCTTAACGTTTGGTTTGAGAGGACAGTGGCACAAATCTAGTGGCTTGATATAGTTGGTGCAGTATAAGAGATAATACTAGACTTGGGTCATTGTTTTAGATATGGAATAGAGCCTGAGTTCTAGGAATGTAATTAAGGTTAGGTTAGGTGTTGATACAAAAGGAGAACAATTTAAAGAAGTTCAGATGCCGGAGACCCAGAAATCCGTTCTTCAGAAGAGAAATACGAAAAACAAGAACAAATAATAAACGGGGAAAAAGAGAGGATAAACTAGACACGCCTTAAAGGTGATGTTCTCCCCGCCAGTACAGTATTTCTAAGACGAATATAGACCTGCACGACGGCAACAAGTAGGTGAGGAAAACGCCGATAATTATCGAACTCATCCTGGACAGTCATGACCTAAACCTATAGTGGTAGTGCACTTATCTCTCACATTGTGTGATTGGTTCGATCTCTGCTTGGGTAGGATGTGAGATGGGTGGTGTCTAGTGTCAACGAAGTGACTTGCAAGGTTTCTCCAGGTAATCTGGTGAGCTCTTGTATTAACACTGGACTCCTTTAGAAACCTGGTAGTCATTAGTTATAAAGCTGTCTAGTATAAATTTATCAATGAATTAATGCTAAACATTATTTCGATTGTTAAACAGCTCTCAAGTAATGAATGGAAACGATATTTCTTTAGAACGAACAGATAAGGGTAATACTATATTCCCTCAAACTTTCATTGGCGGGGTATAAAAAGTGTGTGTGTTGGCTTTCCAGCTTGTTAGTTGTGAGTTATGGTTGGTGTTTTTCCCACACTAGATAGCCACCAATTTGCCACATCTGCCACGGTATAAGATACTGCACCCGGGAGGATGGTGAGGTGTTATAGTGGGTATACGGAGAGGTCCGATGAATTTCAAAATGAACACTGCGACTCCTGTTGTCTCGGTAGGGTTGTCAAAATCATTCGTCCGTTGTGTCAATTTGTCTAACACAAAATTATAAACATAAGTTTTTGATTGGGTGTACGTGGCTGAGGCAACGAGTTTAAAGTACAAGCTAATGGTGCTGGCTGGAGAGAGTAATAAAGTAATTTGAATAAAGAAAATGCAATAAATTACAAAGGTCACAAGATCCTCGCTGGGCACGACACAAATACTCATATTTACTCTGTATATGTAACTGATGGCCGCTGTAGTCTCAGTCACTGGCAAGGTCGACTACTGCCTCCCTTTAAAAATCTTCACCTTACTTTTTATGTTTACTACGCCCATTAACTGTCTTCCAATCTCTATTTTGGGACAAAAAAAATCAAACTAGAGTAGTGATGGTACAGAAAACTATCGGTGCTATGGTCTTTGGAGTGTCTGAGTGTCTGAGTGTCTGGGCTAGACCAGCACAGGAGCGTGGTGAGGTACAGTTCAGACCAGTGCCCTCTCAGTACCTGCCAATAGTGCGAAACTGAGAAGTTAACGACCTTCAGACCAGGTAGTAGGCTGGCAAGGGATTAAGAGGTTAAGTAAATATGCAATAAGGTACAGTGGTTAATGCGAGTACTAGCGAGGCAGGGAGGTGAGGAGCTGCCCCGACTACTGTAGTGTAAGGCAGAGCAGTGTGGTGGTGGTGAAGCCTCCCCGACACTCACGCATCATCCCTGTATCTCTCAAGAGCTTATAAATATTGGCCCACTGTGATAGGGTAGTGATCAGATCTTGTAACCTGGTAAAGTTTACTTTCACTAGTGAGTGAGTTATGCGTATTATTAGTAGAAAGTGTAATCTAACGCTCATCATGTGGCGCGGACTAATGTACTGTAGGTGAAGGTTTTTCTGGTAAAATTATATGATGTGTTATTATTATTAGACCAAACAATTTAGTGAAATTATTTAATTCATCCTCGAGGAAAGATTTGTGATAACTGTTGAAAATCTTCCATTCCGAAAGTGTTGGATATTGGTAAATCCCATTTTAACATTAATGAGCGAATATAACTACGAGTTAAAGGTTTATAAAGGCATTATATATTCTCCAGTGATGTGAACAGTGCCCACATACAATATACTGTATATCCGAGTTTCTTGACTCGTTATCCTCATCATCAGTAACGAAGACGTACAGTACAGTGTCCTCCTACGCTTATTGGACTCCGCTCCAGGATCCGTAACAGAAGAACCTGAGTGAGGGTGAGAAGTGCAGCAGCTATAGCCACCCACGTCCCACTCTCCTGACGACTCTTGACCTTGTGCCAGTTAAAGCTATAGTAATCCGCAGATCCACTGTGTTGGTTATTCTCATGTTGATGCTTGTATAGTATATACATTAGGCCTAAATTATATCCCATAAACTGTGTCCGTCGCCCAAACTTATGAACTTATTAGCTTTTCGGTGTAATTTGTTAGTGTTTTGTCTTGAAGGTTGCATATTGCGGTACAGTATTGTCGAGTTGAAGATTTAAGTCTTGGTTGTAGCAGCTCTCAGTGTTACAGTTTGAGTTACAGACACCATGTGTCCAACAGAGATACTGACTGATCTGTTGCCAGGTGAGAACTGTCTTAAGTCCATATTATTATTCTCCTGTACAGTACTGTACCTCGGACGCCTGAACTGGAATCTTTAATCACCGTTTCTTCGTCAGTTATTAACTTATCTGGTTATCTTTATAGAGCGAGTCTACTGAATAATTGTCTCTTCGTGATCCATTCTTCGTGTATTGTGGCTGTGTGTAGTCGCCTCCTGGCTGTTCCATCTGTGTTGACAGTGTTTTCAACACCCTCATTGTCAACCGCTCGTAGTTCTGAAAGGTCTTGTGCGTGCACCGAAAGTGTAATTTGATGTATCAATAGAAGTCTCTTGTACCCGCGAGGACAGTGTAGGTGTACTGTATATTAAACTGTGCACCACCAAATAAATGTCGTCGACTGTGTATTTCCTCTATTTCTTGTTGACACTGATGATGTGTATAAAAGTTAATCGTCGTGGACAATTTTGAAATGTAGTATTTATTATTATATTTTCACCTTTACAACGTTCGACAATATTGTGATGTGTTGTTTGAAAAGGCAAGTATTTTTCATCTGTATTAAGTTTTTCTTTCGTTTTTTTTCTCATTACGTTTCAATTAAAAAGTGTTGGGTTTATCATTGAACCGGTTTTAATATTTATTGTACATTCTCTATGTGTGGTAATGTTCATGTCTGAATTCCAAGTTGATATTCCCACTATTGTGAGTTTTCCCGGAACGTTGAATAAGTTGACAGTTATCCTCAAACAAATTATTGAAGAATTCTCGACTTCCTTTCCATATTATGCAAATGTGGACTTCAACTAGGTTACTCTCGAGTAAGGTGCCAACTTATTCTGACTGGTAACCTTATCAACGATGTGATCTTGAACTTTGACCCCCAAGAAAACGCCAGCTATTAAAGTTTGGACCTGAAGGACATACAGTATATACCAGCTATTAAGTTTGTTAGCCAGACGTTACGATATCAGCGAAATCTCACGTAAGAAATAGAACCAAAAAGTCAGTAAGGCTCCCAGTGGCCAGGATTAGTGTGGTCGGGTTGGTCGTGTCCTCGTGACGTCACAGTGAGTCTTTCCCGCCCGCTGGAGGGTGAAATGCCCTTGTCTTATTGTCTCCACCGTGTTCCTCAGGCGAGCCAATGGCAGAAACTCTAGGGCCTAGAGTTTCTGCCATTGGCTCGCCTAGAGTCTAGGCCTCAACTTATATTATCTGAAAAATTCTCGTTTAATTACTTTTTTTTCATTAGTTTCAAGGTGAAGTATATTGTTTGCTGAGAATGTAGGTGAGATAAATGTGTGTATATTCATTCAGTAAAATAGTTGTACAAGTTTACACTGATTCAGCGTGTATGTAGACGGTGCTGGTATACGAGGCATTAAGCTGGCAGGGAAGGGAAGTCTTGGCTAGAGTTACGAGTGTCGTGGAGGGATTTCAAGGAATCGATAGTTATTACAACTTTTTCTACACATGGTCGATGAAGCAGTAAAAAATACGATAACGCAAAGGTTTAATACAAACTAATAAACCTCTACGGTTTTTTATGAAAGTTTCTGAAATTATAACAAACATTATAGTGACAATATTCATTAGTCGGATGATTCCTCATCTTTGTGCTCTTTGGAACTCAACACGGGGATATTCGTCTTACAGGTTTCTAGTTAAGTTAAAGAACAGACTTGGTGCCTCAAAAGTCTTGTTTTAAATTAACGGAGGGTGAAATGTCCTTGTCTTATTGTATCCGGCATGACCCTCCGGAGGCCCAATACCAGACCACCGAGGCTACAACTTATTGTCTGGGAAAGACACTTAAAATTTAAGTTTTTATCTATTGTTAATGTAAATATTAAGAAACTGTTAACTCCTTTTTTAGTTTAAAGTAAGTTGATGGTTTTATTTATCAGAAAAATCGGATTAAAAGGACATTTAAGACGCTGAGATAATAAAGTGCTCACCTTCCATTCCTCGGGTCACCGGTTCACTCTCAGCGTACCCTTCATTCACCCAGCTATGAGCCTAACTACAGCTGGGGAAATGAAGGCGGACAAGTACAGCGCCGGTCATAGTACTTCTTGCGTACCAAAAAAAGGCGTAGTATTCTGAAGGTTGTATTTCCAGTGCCACCTTGTGCTTTAATTTTTATCTTCATAATTTTAACCAGTTGGCCTTAAACTGAAAGTAGCTTAGATATATCCACTAACCTACTGTAAAGAAAATAAAACACAAGAAGACCATCTTGCATAAAGAAGGTTGCGGCGGGTGGGTCGTCAATAACTACCTCGGGTTTAATTCTTTACATCTTACGTGCGTTACTCACTTCTCTCAGTGTAATGTTAGCCAACAAGCAGGCCTGAAACATACCACAAATGCCACATAATACACCAGTAGAGCATATCAACCTTGACCTCTGACCTTGTGATCTCTAAATCAACAAATTTGCGCTTATCCCTTAAGGCTGCTCGGCTCTAAAGTTTACTGGAGATGGATAATAATTACGTGAGACTAACATTTTTTAATAAAAATACCATATACTCGATATACTCCTACTACTTACATTTAAGACATTAGCAAAGACAGTTGCATATTATCGGTTAAATTGCCATTAAGAACCCTGTAGAGCAGTGGTTCTCAACCTTTTTTTACCCATGGACCCTTTCCCTTCTATTTTTCTTGGTGGACCCCTTCATAGCTATTGGACATAACAATTTTCTATTTTTCACTAACATAAATTTTAATTAGTCTCAAGAGATAGACCAGTGGTTCTCAACCGGGGTCCATGTGGACCCTAGGGATCCATGTGGACCCCGGTTGAGAACCACTGCAGTGTAGAGTGACATATATTTTACTAAATAAAATGCAAAATCACTCTTTGGGTTTAGATATATTTGTACAGTATACCCGATAAATCCAAGTGCTACTGCTGTGTCCAGACAAATAATTTGATAACAGGTAACAGTGCTGCTACGACTATGCTACCTACTATACGAGGTGACGCGCCCTGATATCACCGACCGAGTTCATGTAGCTTTATGAGACAGTGTTATTGTATTAAATGAAAACGTCATGATCTACCTGAGTGTTATTACCTCTTATTTAATATCTCGGTTAAGTATTCAAACTTTCACTTCTTTTAGCCCTTGTAACGTAACGCTCTTCTTGGTATAACAAAGGTTTACCTCCACTTACAGTTATTAACAAGGGATCACCTGTAGGTTGGGTTAAGTTAGGTTAGGTAATCTAATCTTCAGGTGATCTGTAAAAAGGTATATTATATCAAGGTCATTTAAAGGGTCAATTGTAATACATCAGTTTTAGTTCTTTGATATGTCACCATTAAACATCCTTAGTAATCAACTTTGAGTTTGCCGCTTTTTGGAACTCCTGTTGAACGCTCCATATGATCAACCAAATGTATTGCTCTTAAAAACAAAAGAGAAACAATTGATATAGAATTGAGAAACAATATTGATTACCATCCTTGATAGTCGTATGCAAATTAGTCACGACGCTACTTTTTTAAGATGTACTTCAATGGTTTTACAAATGCGCAAAAAGACAGAATATTGTAAAATACAAAGAAGAAAAGAGCATTGGATCCTGTACTGCGCGCGCAGGTGACTACCGGGAAGAGAGGGGTTCTCGCATCTATAGCCAACGGAGCTCAGTGCAAACTTGTGAACAGTGCGAGAAGGTGTGTGTGTGTTTATGCTAGCAGTTTTCGACTTTGTTGGTGTTGTTTGGAAGTGATATATATCAAAACTTATATGCCATAATATATAAGTTTAAAGTGTATATATTTCTTGTATAATAATTAGAATCAATTTTAAATAACCCTGTGAAATGGTGTAAAATAGAGCGGCATCCCCCGTGTTCGAGGGAGGCTCCTCTCTTCAAGGTTATCCTCTCGTCTTGGGACGCTGAACTTCAAGAATAGGTAAGCCAGAAAAAGATACCAGAGTTTAGAGAGTATTTAAAATAACTAGTCAACCAGTTCATAAAAGATAAAGTTCAAATAATACCACTTTCACTTTTGGAGATGAGTGTATTGGGAGATGAGGTGTACGTGTGTGTGTGTGTGTGTGTCCACATGTACTGGTGTTACAGGTAGGCGCCCTAACCCACTCTTACCTGGTACTCCACATGACTCGACGTTTCCTCCCTGATATAAATTACTTTCACAGGCTGTGAATATATCTGATGGGTATATATAATAACAAGTTAGTGGAGAGTTTAGCCTGTGCAATTTAACCAAGTTTAGCGTAACGGTATCGTCGATAACGCTAAGTTGAGAAACAAACCAAAAGCTTTGGAACAGCTGCGAAAGGTTGTGGAACTTAAGTGTTGCGACAGTTGGAATGCCAACCATTAGTACATTTTAAGAGAACACACACAGTAATTGACTGACTGAGGACGAATAGGCTGTTATAGTGAAATAAAATCTTCCTTATCATACACGTTTTATAATTGTAAAGCACAATATTGTTAAACACAAAGCGAGGCGCTACAACTTTTAGAACTTCCACTTGGACTCGAGGATGGAAAGAGAGTGCACAAGATTTAATTTGGTTTCCCTTAAAAGTGTTTGAGATTTGTTGAAGTGATTAAATAAGTTACAATACAATTCTTAAAAGATTTCTAATCTCTTGTTATTACTTTTTACCGTTCGTGCTGTGTGTGGTAAGTTCAAGTTAAATTAAATTATAATTACATGGTAGGCTCTTGAAATAGATTCTTTAGTAACTGTAATAAGCATTTTCCTAAGAGCAAACTGACAGTCGTCCCATGTGATTGCCACATATAATGGATAGTCGAGTGAATACGATTGAATTTCAAATCAGTGAGCTTCCATTTAGTCGTCGTGAGCAGCGAGGCAACTAAGCCACTGGAGCCGTTGGTTGTTGACGAATATTGTAATCGGTAGGGAAGTCCTCACACAGCCTGCTACAGTACTACATGACGAACTTTAGGGAAGCGCTGCGGCAGCGATTGAAGAATCTCGCTCAAAACAAAAGGTGAAGTTCCTTTGAATTTACGTGTTTTTCCCTACCCAAACCTAATCTAAATATGGAAACTAATTCCTAAAGGGTTGTGTGGGGATTTTGCAGCAATATTTTAAGAATATTTGAGATAAATGTTTTATTCACGTTTAGAGGATGCATTTGAGTTTTTGTGAAGGAGAAAAATGGTTAAGGTAGCCTACATATGCACAGATAATGGTAAGTTTATTAAATGGCAACCCACCTAATTTATACAGTATACACGAGATGTTCCGGGTCAACCTGGATAATATATCGTGGTGGGTTGGAGGGGGTGTGTGACGCTGGGGCCCCTACTGGAGGAAAAGAGAGCACCAGGTGTGGGTCCAGCCTCTAAGGTCAGTGTTGCGGTCGAGTTCACCAGATCCAAGTTTAAACCCGGGTAATTTGATTATTTATTTATTTATTTTATTTATTTTTTGTCTGTCCAGTGCTTGTCCAGTCTCTCATTAAGTATTAGTACAAGTTGAGTCGGGCGGTGTCTGTTACACACACACACACACACACACTACTACTACTACTACTACTTTGCTGTCACTCGGAATCGATTATGACGATCATCCAGCTATGGTACAGTGATATGAGTTGTTAGGATGCCACTTACGTTGGTGAGTTCTTAGGTGACTAAAGAGGCCGATACGGGACCGGCAGGGTCGTTCACAGAAGTTGCACGTGTGTAGGGCTACGTCTAGTGCGGGAGGTACGGCAGCAGCGTCTTTCCGGCGTTGGCGTTTGTCTGCCTCGGTATGTAGTCGGGCTAACGCGAAAGTATTGACACCTTGTGAGGGGGTCGTTTCGGCACTTTTTCAGGTTTTTCTTCAGACTATCCTTATACCTTTTCAGTTGCCTGCCAGCGTTACGGTTACTATTCGTTAAGTGACTGTAAAGTAGCTGCTTTGACAGTCTACTGTCGTCCATGCGGGTAACACGGCCAGTCCAGTGTAGTTGTTCATGGATAATGGTAGCCTCGATGCTCCTACAGTTGGTGTCAGCAAGAATACTGGCATTTGTTCTCTTGTCTTCCCAGCAAACTCGGAGGATGGAACGTAGACTACGTTAGTGAAAGTTTTCAAGTGCCTTGAGGTGCCTCCTGTATGTGACCCATGTCTCACTGCCATATAGCAGGGTGGAGAGGACCACTGTTCGATATACTTGCAACTTGGTATATAATTTCAGCTTACAGCTGAAGACACGGGTACGAAGTCTGCCAAAGGCTTGAGATACACATCTGATCCGATGTTGAATCTCTTCATTGATGTCCGCAGTGGTGGACAGGTGGGAGCCAAGGTACCGAAAGTGGGTAACATTAGAGAGGGTAGTACCGTTAAGCTGGATGGATGGTGTAGGTGTGTCTGAACCAGGGGCAGGCTGAAAGAGAATCTGAGTCTTACGTACATTCACCTCAAGGCCGAAGTGTGCATACACATCTGCGTAGGTGTTCAGGATCTCCTGCAGGTCGCGTTCAGTGTGAGCGACAAGGGTGAGGTCGTCTGCATACTGAAGCTCGGTAATGGAAGCTGCCGATACCTTTGTTCTTGCCTGGAGTCGTCTTATGTTGAAAAGACCTTTCATACGGTATTTGATGTCCACCCCGCCGGCTAAATTGGCACTGGCACGAGTAAGGAAGGCAACTAAGAATATGGAAAAGAGAGTTGGTCCCAGTACACATCTTGTTTTACACACACACACACAGTCAGAGTACTGGGCGTAAACCTGCACTATTCAGTATAGGGTCACACTGATATCCTCATATCCCAAGCCAGGCGGACACGGAACTCAATTCACAGATCAGAGAGGAAAGCGTGTTACCAGTGTACCACCGACAACCCCCCAGAACCCATCGATATTATAACTGGTGATATTGCAAGGAACTACTCTACCAATTCGTTATACCCCCGAAAAAAATAAGATCGTAAGTTAGCTTTTCAACTAACCTAACTTAGCTTTGATTAGGTTAGGTTAATTGAAAAACAACTAACTTACGATCTTAAAATAACGGAGGTATGGCGGAAGAGTATCGGAGCTACTAATACTGTACACAAACGGCGGTGATAATGAAAAATATAAACGGTGCAGTACTTGTAATCATAAAATTTGGCCAATGGTCCAGTCCATTATGCTCAAATCCGAGTCCTACCTGGTCACAGAGGTGGTCAAGAACCGTTCACTGACCACCCAGGTCGATGTATACCGCGTGGGTCGCCTTTAACAACATATGCCATCAACTCGACCATAACCAACGGAACTCTTTGGGAGTTCTGTCGCTGCTTCTGGATATAATGACATGAGCCCAGACTCGTCACCCCAGCCAGTCACCGGGCCCTCCTCCAACCTCTACCGGCAGCGACCACATTCCCCTGTTAACTGAAGCTACACACACACACACACACACACACTACCGGAGTGTCAGGATCTACCTGAAGGTTCTTACCGTCCTGCCATCCATCCACGACATTTCAGTGTCAGCGCAAGAAGTTTACAAATTATGATTAGAACCCAATTTGCCATGAACCAGTATATCGTTAAGCCCAAGAAAAAGTTTGCGTCTCAGTAAGAAAACTTCGAACACTAGAAAATGTGATTGTAGGTTATTTGGTGGAACAGTCGTGTATCATTTTGTCGTAGACGGCCCATATTTTCGAAGAAGTGCCATCGGTAAAATAGACTTACAGTTCCGTAGTCTAAGTAGCTGGAATTTTGAATATTCCACTACTAATTTTAGCTTAAAGTATAGGCTACCCAGTATATAGCTATTGTAGTTTTGATTAATACATGAAGATTAGCCCCTGCTTATTTCACCTGATGATTGAAAACCCGAGCTTCACCTGGGGGTTAGGTTAGTGTACTGTAGTTAATCTGAAGGTAAAATTATTTGGGTAGCTAATTTTGAGGTGATACTTTTTTCACTGTACCTGTGTTATACTGTTGGTAGCTGATTCTTAGAATTATTATCTTTTAAAGATTTCGTAACTGGTATCTTGAAAGCACATCTTCATGACTACGGCACAAAGATCACAGTTTAATTGCGTGGACCAAGTCTTTGGTGTGACTAGATGCGTTCTCTTATCACTAGTTAGGGGAAAGGATATGATTATGTAAAACTCTCTAGATAATCTGGAAACGTTTTATGGCCCGTGCACTCAGACATCAGTTATCCCCAGAACGTAACCCGTTACAAACCAAACTCAACCCGCAGCTGTAATATTAAAATTTTTGTCGGGTACCGAAGATGAGTTTGACCTCCATGCACTCGTCTTGAGTCAAACACCAGTCAAGCATGACCAATTTTAAATGCTTGAATGGATTGGTAAAGGTGAGCATTTGAGGGAGTAAAGGTTAAACAAAGAGGAAAGTTTGTGTAGCTTTGGTAGGAGCGCCAGACGGTGTATCTTGGTAAATAACCTTGACTAATACCGATTCTTTGCTGGACCATCCTGAGAACTGAGAGTGTTTGGCAATATGAACTAAAGTGTATTTCCTCATAGGTTGCGGTACGTTCCTTAACAAGTGTTGAATCTTAACCTTGAAGGGCTGGAGGCCCCGTCCTCAAAGATTTTTGTAAAATAAAACATATTTGGCTCAGTCTAACTCCTGTAGCGTTTTCTTTTTCAGTAGTTCCTCCCGGCTATTAAACAGACCCAACTCATGAGTTAACTCATCATCAAACAGCCAAGTATTGTATAACATTACCGGGCATGTTTACAATCACACTTTTAATGAAGCCTTGGTAGAGTCAGTGTTGAAGGAAAATCGTGGAAAAGGGATTTGTGTAATTGCCCTACATTGAGTACCATATTTATTTAATAAATGTACAGTACATCTGCCTTAGCAATGGTTCGAGTTTTATGACGTCGAACACAAAATTGTAATATAAAGAGTAAGAACATGAAAGCGCAAAATAAATAATTTAATAAAAGATGAAATACTCGTAGCTACACAGATGCAAAGAGTCTAATAAGAAGAAAACACGGAGTTATGTTGGCGAGAGGAGACCGGCCTGCTTGGTACACTGAAAAACTCCAACCTCGGGAATGTAACATCCGCCCCAAGGATCAAGGACAGGTGGAAACGAGCCTCCCACCACCACACTCACGGAGACACGCCGCCTTCACAGATCCCTAAGACTGGTCCTCTCATACAGAAAGTGCCTCACAGTCAAGCAGACTGGGCAAACTGTCTGGGGCTCCCGAGCAATCATAATAATAAATAATAATAATTAACGGTTTATTGAAAGAGCTTGGCAGCCAGAAGGCTGAAAATATACAGTTACATATTTGGGGAATGGGTTACGAATTACAAATAATATACAAGTAACATAAGTGACACAAATAAGACATATAATAACTTAGATGGGGAAAAGCTCAAACTACAGTTCATTTCAACATAGTGACAGTGTTACAGTATTACAAGTTATTGATAATTTTTACAATGGTTGGGACTGGGCTGTCCCTGAGGGTGACCAGTGCCGTCTCTTGTCAAGAGGGTTTTTAGGAATACTTTGAAAGTGTTCCTTTTTAAATCCCCTTCTTAGGTGATAAGAAAGAGCTTACAGAGTGTAATTGGTTTTGTGTTTTCGTGGCTTTCTCTTGGGGGCCAGATGAGCCCCTTCTCAACAGCGTCACGAGACAAAGGTTGTTTCTCGGGCATTGATGTTGCTGAAGTTTGTATTAAGCTTTACTGTGGCGTTTTAGGTATGACCTGCAAATGTACGTTCTAACAGGCTTACCGGGTATTTACGTGCTTACTTTGGTCTATAAATATGCGTACCAGTACTTATATAAACCGACATACCTTACTGCATATTAGACGTATTTAAAATTGCAAGCATTAGCTGTCAGACGCGCGTGCTCCGTCACTCACTCCCTGCGCTTGAACCGTCTAGAATTTCCACCTTACTTTTTCCCCTCAACTAGTAAATGTGTTAATATTGACTTGTAGCTTAAGACCTTCATCGTGTAAGGCAGAAAGGAGTAACTAGACTGAAGTTAAGAGAGATGCCAGCTCACCGCTTGATCTATTTTTCAACGTTATGGCTGGGATTTTCTTGTTTTTAAACACACAATTGCTTCAGGAGTTGTCACGATAATTATTCTCTTGGTATGCCTAGTGTAAAAATTTTAGCTCTCTTACGTTCTCAGGTTACGCTGCCGAGATATAATTATATGGTTGGTTACACAGAGATGATAGTCACCTCCCTACGGCGTGAATACTTATAGCGTTGTGTATTTCTCTGTTATATTTTGTAAAGGTGAGAGAGTGCAGGTCAAGTAGTGCGGGCATTACCTGGGCACGGTGGGTATGTACGAGCTGTAACCGTTCACTTTACTCTGACGCGCCACACCCTGTCTGGGATTCGCGGGTCTCGATTAGTCGGTGACGAGATATGTAGAGGAGATGGGGTGAGGAGTATTGTGTGTTGGAGATGGGGTGAGGAGTATTGTGTGTTGGAGATGGGGTGAGGAGTATTGTGTGTTGGAGATGGGGTGAGGAGTATTGTGTGTTGGAGATGGGGTGAGGAGTATTGTGTGTTGGATGTGCTATTTCTCATGTGTTCTTATCCTCCTTAGAAAGATAAAGCAGTCGGGTGTCTGTATATACAAGAGGAACCACGAGGACTAAAATAGGCCCTATCATGGTTTAGGATTATCCTCTCTAGGTTTCCAAGACCAGGCTCGCATATAAAGCTCCCTGGCGTACAAAATCGCTTTGCATAAATGCTTAGACGAAGACGATTATTTTCGATGGGGATGCTTGGAAGAATGTGAACCCTTTAAAGGTGATTTGGGTAAAAGTCGACCCATTTCATTTGAAAGAGTACCGAAGGACGTAGAGACGGGCAGACCTGTTGGAGGAATGACTACTACAGGGCTCCTCGTGTAGATGTGTACACCCACTATCAGGTGATGCCGAAGTGAACTTAAGAGTCAACATGCCTTCGTATCACCACGCTTACAGATACTGAAACACGTAACTACATTCACAGGATCTCTCTCTCAATTATTCATTCATTCATTTAAACATTAATTCATTTGTGCGCTGGTACGATATCTGCAACATATAATTTGGTTTTAACGAGCCGGGAACCTCGCACGTTGCCTGTAACACGCGGTATTTGACCCTCCGGCAGTCCCCTCCGAATTCCAGAGAATTTTAAACCAATGGACTGTGTTCCCTGGGAAAAATAAACGCCTAGAGCTTTGGCCGTCTTTGCTGTATTGGAAACAGACACTTGTGTAAATGTCACAGTGTGGACGAGCGTGTAGCGTGAAACCCTTATGGTGTGTATTCAAGACTGTGTTTGAGAGTTACGCATGGTGGCATTAAGTTATGTAAGAGCGTATTCTTTCGTTATGTGTGAGTTGATTGCATAAATTATATCCTTATTCGTTAATCTAGGAAGTTAGTGTTTCCAATTGTTTTCGTTATTATTATTATTATTATTATTACCTGTATAAGATTTTGCGATGTTCCTCTGGGAAATGCGTAGCCGTAGAGCTTGGAACGAGCGGTTGGTGGTGAACCCTGGCTGACTTGATTCATGGAGGCATACAGTATAGCCCACTGTACGATTATATTCTTTAGCGCTATGTAGGCCACCGTAGCAATTATTTAGGACCTGTTATGAGAGCTCAGTCTTAATAAAACAAGTCCATACTCTAAATTTGACTGAAATAATCTTATTGAGTTTAGACGAAAGATAATAAACGGGACAAGTATCGATGAAGAGGATCAAGTGAAACAGATGACTGGTGTAATAGACCACAGTCCTAACTAGACCTCAACGTGACCTATCGGATCCTAACCATTAGAAGTGAGGACCGCATCCATGTACGTACTACCAGTCCATACGGTTAGGGTAGGTTGGATTAAGGTTAGGTTGGGTTAAGGTTACGTTACGGTTAGGTTGGATTAAGGTTAGGTTGGGTTAAGGTTACGTTACGGTTAGGTTGGATTAAGGTTAGGTTGGGTTAAGGTTACGTTACGGTTAGGTTGGATTAAGGTTAGGTTGGGTTAAGGTTACGTTACGGTTAGGTTGGATTAAGGTTAGGTTGGATTAAGGTTAGGTTGGGTTAAGGTTAGGTTGGATTAAGGTTAGGTTGGGTTAAGGTTACGTTACGGTTAGGTTGGATTAAGGTTAGGTTGGGTTAAGGTTACGTTACGGTTAGGTTGGATTAAGGTTAGGTTGGGTTAAGGTTACGTTACGGTTAGGTTGGGTTAAGGTTACGTTACGGTTAGGTTGGATTAAGGTTAGGTTGGGTTAAGGTTACGTTATGGTTAGGTTAGGTTGTGTTAAGGTTAGGCTTGGGAACTTGTTTTCACTCGCTACATTAATCTTCAGTTACAATTCATGACCGGGGTTTTACGGTAATATTTCTAGTTATAATTAAGGCAGAGACTAACATTACGATATTGGAATATTAATGACTTGGAGCTGCAGGCAAAAATCCAATGTGTTTTACTGATAGTTCAATCTAACCGACAAAACGTTGCGATATCGCTTTGTATTGTAACCACTTGGTATGCGAGTAGAGAATAACGTTACTGTATTGTTACATCGCGACTTAGAGGATATCTTACGTCGCTCAAACGATCTTAACGTAACCTAAATTAAATTATCTGAACCTAACTTAAATTATCTTAAACCTAACCTAAATTACCTTAACTAAACCTAAACTCTAACCTAACCCAAATTATCTTAACCTATCCTAAATTATCCTAACTAAACCTAAGCTCTAGCCTAACCCAAATTACCTTAACCTATCCTAAACTATCCTAACTAAACCTAAACTTTCGTAACCTAACACTTTCTTAACCTAACGTAAACTATCATACCCTAACACTCTTCACCCAATCTAAACTTGAGCCAAGAGGCCGATGACGTCTTGATATCGTAACGTTAACTTGGCATAATCAACAGTAATAAGAAATATATTAGTGGTTATTTAGGCCAGCCATGAGAGTCAAGGTACAAGCGTGAATAGTAAAGTATATATAATTGGTTTAAACTTACGCCACGGACTGTAAATAGTTAAAGGGGACGAAGCAACTGGTCTCCTATTAGATTTTCTGACAGATGATACCAACAATACCGAGTAAATGTAGATATTGCATTGCAGTGCTTGTAATTCGTTCATTACTTGCATATCTGTTTGCAATTAGTTTAGGGTATTTTTATTGCAGTCCTTTTGTCATTCGTACTTAGTGGACACAGTATTGGAGTGTTTTAGCAAGTTGTTCTTCATTCCTACTCGGATTCTTCCTTTCTTCTTGTTCTGCCTCCTCCTCCCTCCCACTTCTCTTTCTCCATGCATACTCCTCTTCATCCACAGTCTCTGGTCTTCCTCCCGTCCACTTCTCTTCCTCTCTTCCCTCTCAATGTTCTTCCTCTCCTCCCTCCCACTCCTCTTTCTCTCCTTCCTCCCACTCCTCTTCCTTCCCTCCCACTCTTCTTCTACGCCCCTCCCACTCCTCTTCCTACCCTCCCACTCCTCTTCCTACCCTCCCACTCCTCTTCCTACCCTCCCACTCCTCATCCTCTCCCCCCTGCTACCACTTCATGACCCGTGCTCCAGGTTGCTGTGGGTGTATTGAAAGCCCCGTCCTTACACCGCCGCGATACTCACTACAGACACCTGGTTGGGTCCTTTATGGGAGACGCTGCTGGGAACAGTCGTCACGTTTCACAGTTTCAGCTTTTGGGATCAAGTCCTCTCCGTTGAGGCTTGGAATCCTTTTCATCATCTACCTTTTACACCGCCCACCTCTCTCGTCGTCCACCTCCTACATCGTCCACCTCTCCCGTCTTCCACCTCATACATCGTCCACCTCTCCCATCGTCCACCTCCCCCATCGTCCACCTCCCTCATCGTCCACCTCTCCCATCGTCCACCTCTCCCATCGTCCACCTCTTACATCGTCCACCTCTTCCGTCCTACCCCTCTTATAACATAAATTAATCAATCTTACCCTTAATATAACCTAACCTAACATCCCGCCCTTTACTTAGAGGCGGCGGGATAGATCCAGGAAATTGGCCCCGGGGAGTGCAGTGGCAACGCTTATGATAATAACCTATAAATTTAATGAGGCTGTGTTGACGTGTGATATATAGATCGTGGGAGTAGTACATGAAAAACTTGTTTGGGTCATCCATCATTAGTATAAGAGTCACTTCGGCTTTGCTATGTAACTAGTCTCTCTCTCTCTCTCTCTCTCTCTCTCTCTCTCTCTCTCAGATAATTAATTATTAGTCTAGGATACAAGTTGTGAGAATATTGATACTTGGAAATGAGTGAAACGCAACGTAATTAAGGTTATGGCGTATGTATTAAGTTCATATGAGAATTATATTTTTTTTTCGATTTCATGGTTGTAAAGTATTCAGCGTGGACGTGCGTTTGTCTGTTCAAAGTGCACCGGTATGTTTATTAGCCTGATAGGATGATTATGTTTGATGTACGCGTTTGAACCTTTATTAGGTAGTAGACGTCGAAAGATAAATTATGAATATATAAGATCTTGGTCATGTTCAGTGTTGAGATATAACGTAAAGGAAAAGGTTGGCGGGTCGTGAAAAATAGATTGGGAGGTTTTTATTTATTTATTATTTTTTTTTTTAGATGAGTTCGTCACATGCTCACCCCCCCCCCTAACTCTTTACTCAATACACCTACACACACACTGCCCGCTCAGTCTTTTTCACAACGCACAAACATACACAACACACAACACACACACACACACACAACACACACACACACACACACACACAACACACACACACACACACACACACACACACTCTACATATAAACATTTACTTACACGCTCTATATTATCGCACCATCAGCCATACATACTACACACTGAGTTATTACCAGACCACCTTTTGTTATGACACCTGTGTAAACACAGATTCTTTGTGTACCCACACTCACATTCTTCTGTCTACACACACACACACACTCACATTCTTCTGTCCACACACCCACATTCTTCTGTCTACACACACACACACACACCCACATTCTTCTGTCCACACACACACACACACAGTTTGCATAATCCTACATAGCCTACTCCATTTGCATAAGTTGAATGTGGTTCCTACAGGCCTGACGGTCCGTTACAGGCAGTGCGGATACAGCACAATACTCAGCCTTCGGTACATAAGGAAGCAGCTTTCCCGGCTGTAAAGTTAGGCATCCATTCATAGCTGGGTGGACTGGAGTGCCCCAAGGAGTGCAGTATCCACTCCTTACCGGTACACATATATACCCAACATGTTATAATGTCTCCACGTGTACTCTTCAACATGGCTCTATACATCTTAGTCTTTCTTGCTGTTCCAGTATTCACGAAAGTTATTTGTTTAAGAAACGAACAATATGATGAGCGTAAAATACATAGATAATATTTAAGAGGAGAAACATGGTAAACAGACCAGCCAGGGTGTTGGGGGGTGTAGGGTATAGGTGTTAACGCTCGCTCACAGGGGCCACATAACCAGGACAAAAATCACAAATTACTGCACAACTCCCCTAGTTCAGGGCCAGTATAGCCTGACATTGCTTGTGATTGGTTCATTATTGTACAAAAAAAAATTTATTTATTTTTTTTAGATCCCCTGACGTTGCAAATTTCAACAGCCTAGTTGATCACACGATAAATAGCGTGGCTGAAGACCGGCCTGGTAGTTGGGGCAATTTATTATTGCTGTTATATATATATATATATATATATATATATATATATATATATATATATATATATATATATATATATATATATATATATATATATATATATATCTTGATAAAATCACACGGGAAAATGGAAACAACGGAGTACCTCAGCTTTCGTCTTTATTCAAGACATCTTCAGAGGCAACTGGATTACATGGACAGAGAGAGGCTTAAATATACAGGGTGACTTAAAAAACATGAGGTCAGGTCAAAATGATGACATCCACTAATCCCCACACCAACACACACGTAGAGGAGCTTAAGAGAAGGGTGTTGACGTGACTAGTCAAGTCAGGTCAGAAAAAAGGGGACCCACAAAATAACTATCATACATCTAGATCAAAGGTTTTTAAAGCATTTTTAACCTTGGGCCACTGACAAATAAATTTATGTAACATATTATCGGTTTTGAACTGACCATCACTAAGGTTTATTGATTTTAATTCCTTAATCAAACTAGCTTCAACAAGAAGTCTTTCTGTGACACAAGATGATTTGAAAATTTCTAAGCTTTTTTCCAAGCAATGGGGTGATTATTATTCCTAACATGAACGAACAAGGCACTGCTTTCAGATGCAGTTCTAATATTATACTTATGTTGTTTGATTCTAAGCTGCAGTGTTTTTCCTGTCTGACCTACATAATTACAATTACATTTGCTACATGGAATACAATAAACACTACCATTTACATTCAAACTTGGGCTATTCCTTATTAACATATTAGTAATGGTTGAGTCATACTTGAAAACAACATTAATATTTAGAAGCTTGAGGGACCGAACTAACGGGACAAATTCATTACGATAGGGCAGAGTCAAAATATTCTTAAGTGTAGGAACTTGTCTGGTTTGAGAGGAATGAAAGGATTTTTTAGCCCTATTAAAACAACGATCAACAAACACAGAAGGGTACCCAAGTTTATGTGCAATAGAACGAATGTGTTTCAATTCATCGTCAATAAATTCAGAGTCACAAATACGCAGACATCTTAGGAACATAACAGAAAAAACTGACATTTTGGTAGACTCAAGGTGATTCGATAAAAAGTGAATGAAACTGTCTACCTGTGTGGGCTTTCTATATACCTTGAATTTATAGTTTTGGCCATTTCTCATGATAAGCATATCAAGAAATGGAAGGGATTCATTTATTTCTCTTTCAATTTTGAACGTGATACTAGGGACAATATTATTAAGTTTGTCTAAAAATTCAAATGGGTCACTGTTTTTAGGCCAAAGACAAAGAACATCATCAACATATCTATACCATGGAGGAATAAAGTCCACTATATTGGACTTTATTCCTCCATGGTATAGATATGTTGATGATGTTCTTTGTCTTTGGCCTAAAAACAGTGACCCATTTGAATTTTTAGACAAACTTAATAATATTGTCCCTAGTATCACGTTCAAAATTGAAAGAGAAATAAATGAATCCCTTCCATTTCTTGATATGCTTATCATGAGAAATGGCCAAAACTATAAATTCAAGGTATATAGAAAGCCCACACAGGTAGACAGTTTCATTCACTTTTTATCGAATCACCTTGAGTCTACCAAAATGTCAGTTTTTTCTGTTATGTTCCTAAGATGTCTGCGTATTTGTGACTCTGAATTTATTGACGATGAATTGAAACACATTCGTTCTATTGCACATAAACTTGGGTACCCTTCTGTGTTTGTTGATCGTTGTTTTAATAGGGCTAAAAAATCCTTTCATTCCTCTCAAACCAGACAAGTTCCTACACTTAAGAATATTTTGACTCTGCCCTATCGTAATGAATTTGTCCCGTTAGTTCGGTCCCTCAAGCTTCTAAATATTAATGTTGTTTTCAAGTATGACTCAACCATTACTAATATGTTAATAAGGAATAGCCCAAGTTTGAATGTAAATGGTAGTGTTTATTGTATTCCATGTAGCAAATGTAATTGTAATTATGTAGGTCAGACAGGAAAAACACTGCAGCTTAGAATCAAACAACATAAGTATAATATTAGAACTGCATCTGAAAGCAGTGCCTTGTTCGTTCATGTTAGGAATAATAATCACCCCATTGCTTGGGAAAAAAGCTTAGAAATTTTCAAATCATCTTGTGTCACAGAAAGACTTCTTGTTGAAGCTAGTTTGATTAAGGAATTAAAATCAATAAACCTTAGTGATGGTCAGTTCAAAACCGATAATATGTTACATAAATTTATTTGTCAGTGGCCCAAGGTTAAAAATGCTTTAAAAACCTTTGATCTAGATGTATGATAGTTATTTTGTGGGTCCCCTTTTTTCTGACCTGACTTGACTAGTCACGTCAACACCCTTCTCTTAAGCTCCTCTACGTGTGTGTTGGTGTGGGGATTAGTGGATGTCATCATTTTGACCTGACCTCATGTTTTTTAAGTCACCCTGTATATTTAAGCCTCTCTCTGTCCATGTAATCCAGTTGCCTCTGAAGATGTCTTGAATAAAGACGAAAGCTGAGGTACTCCGTTGTTTCCATTTTCCCGTGTGATTTTATCAAGATTTATCTTATCCACGTTTTCATTGTGGATTTTCATAATATATATATATATATATATATATATATATATATATATATACGGCGAAATTTGCATGTATAGCTTTGACATATAAATTGTTTTTACTTTAAAGTTATTTATTTCAGAAAATCCATCCTAGTTTATCTTATCTGTAAAGAACTTATATTAAATACAAGGTTTGAAACTATTTAATTTAAACAGATCAAGCTACTGTCTTCATTATCCATATTTCGGTTTAATGAATCAAATGAAACTCATTTATTATGTAAGCCTTTAAGTTTTATAAGTACTGTACCTTTGTCTCTTAAAATTGGTCAAGGTGGACTGGGAGGCACCAGGATTGAATCGGCGAGCGCTGCACCTCTTTACCCGTAATAATGAGATGATAAGATAATATTTAGGGCAGTAAGATAGTACAGAGGGAGCCAGGCATCCAGTCATGCGTTGACACTTCCTTTTGTTTTTCAAATGTCGAGATATTATTTTTCTTAGCATTTCCTGTGACATGAAAATCCTGAAGCATACCGGTATCAATAGTGAGTCTTGTATATTAGCATTTAAAGGCAAAGAACGTGAGGCAACCCGCTGGGGAAATACTGGATAGTTTTTTCCTGAAGACACTCACAAATATCTTGCCTGGCCGAGGTGCGGGGCGCTGGCACACGTCTCCAGAGAAATACTGGGGAAAGTCACGACGCCGCCACCACCACAATCACAAGAAGCACTGTTGTCATCGCTGTGCCCACGACCTGTGACGGTGTATACCATTCTCTCTCTTTCTCATCTCTTTATTTTTCTCATTCTTTCCCTCTTCTCTTTACCCTTTTTCTCTCTTCACTCCATCTGTGTTTTCCTTGCCTTTTTTCTTCTCTATCCTCTCTCTTCTTCTTTCACCTTTCTCCCCAATTCTCTCCCTCTTCTCTTCACGCCATCTATCCTTTCTCTGTCTTCTCCACCTATCCTCTTTTTCCCTCCCTTTCTCCCACTTCTCATCTTTCCTTTCTCCTCTCTGCTACATTGTACTCAGAGTGGAACCCAATGACCTCATATTCCAGTAAATTGTTCTCTAACACTCGCCAGTTGTCTGCCTCCATGCCATTTATTCACATTAAGCGCCTGTTATTATTTTGTAATCCCTGAAGGCAATGAAAAGAAGCTTAACTTACAACACTCAGAGACAACAGGTGTAACTTAGGTCCCTTAACAACACTCAGAGACAACAGGTGTAACTTGGGTCCCTTAACAACACTCAGAGACAACAGGTGTAACTTAGGTCCCTTAACAACACTCAGAGACAACAGGTGTAACTTGGGTCCCTTAACAACACTCAGAGACAACAGGTGTAACTTGGGTCCCTTAACAACACTCAGAGACAACAGGTGTAACTTGGGTCCCTTAACAACACTCAGAGACAACAGGTGTAACTTAGGTCCCTTAACAACACTCAGAGACAACAGGTGTAACTTGGGTCCCTTAACAACACTCAGAGACAACAGGTGTAACTTGGGTCCCTTAACAGCACTCAGAGACAACAGGTGTGAGACTCTTGCTTCACGGCTTCTCATTGTTGCTCACCGTCTCGAGAGGCCACAGTAATAAATGCTCCCCACAGTTCTTATGTCCGTCCCTCCATACGTCTGGGAACTCTGACCATGACACCTCGAATAAATAGTTGACTTTAGTGAAATATACCATAGAACCGCATGTGGATATATCACAACAAGACCTCATACTGTTTCGATAAGCTTCCCCTTTTGTTATTGTAGTCCAAGGTTATGACTTCCTGAATTTGGTTGGAGCTTGGCGGGAGGCTCGTCAGTCTTTAGTGGAAGGTGTTTTATTTTGATACAAGTAACAAGGAGGTTGATCTGGGGAACTTGGGTCGTGTATTCAGCTGCTGAGGGAAAAGGTGCACCCAGAGTTAATGAAAGCCAACAGCACCTGAACTCACAAAAGGTCGGCTGTAATTGCCTCGTAGTAAGCTCTGGGTATCTAGCCTACTGTTAGGGGATACACTGAGAACACTTAGTATTTTAACGCAGGGATGGTCTCATACTGTGTACGAGGGAGAGAGCAGTGAAGGTTTTATTATTCCTTGTGTGTGTGGCGGGGTGGATGGGAGGGGACATTTTGTGATAATGATAGGGGAGGAAGTAGCCATATGGATGGGGCGAGCAACAGGTGTGCGGACAACACCCATCTGGCCCACGGTAGGTTGGCTGGCCACAGGTAAGCAACAGGTTTAATCTGAATTACCTTATCGTATTGCCACTACTTGTGCTGTTGGCCAATCTTAAGCTAACCTTTTCTCCAAGGCTTAGTGCTATCAGGATGGATTAATAAGGCGACTATTATTTTTTTTTTCATTCATACTTTTTTGGATTATCAGGATGAGCAAACTGAATCGTCTAAATTTATACGAGTTTTTATTTTCTACCCAATTTTCTGTAGTTGCTTCAGTTGTTGGACGAATTTAAAGTATTCATGGAATGTATTATGTTGCTGCTCCATTGTTGCGCTCTCACTAATGCATGATGGGGGGGGGGGGGGAGAGATGTGAACTGGGTGGCACTGGTCCGTCGTCACACACTGGGATCTGTAGTGTAAGTATCTCCTTTTTTTTTTGAGAATTTATCTGAAACTGTTGTTGGTCATTGACTGAAGATGTACAAGAAGTTATAAGTGTCACTCATATAAACTTTATGAAAAATGCAAGGAGGATGCAACCTTGTCTTAGGGGGAAGTATGATCTCCACACACAGTTCAGATATTTGCTTTCAGTCTGCTGCAGCACGTGAGGGAGGGACACGTCGTCTCTCTTCAGGATATATTTAGTGCGATCGGTTACTGTCAGCTGCCCACTTATATATAACCTCAGGAATTCCGGAAACTAAAATGCAGAATTATCTCCCGGTGACAAGTACGGTGTTGCCACACGTTGTGCGAGAGTGTTGCAAGTGTGAAGGAATAAAAGTGTAGATTGAAGGTGGCTTTAACAGCTGATAGCGAACACAAATAGAATTAAGTGTTGTGGCTTTAGGAATATTTGGCAGGACACGAGACAAGGAACACTGTCTGGTGTAGGGCCACGCTGGCAGGGGTAGTGGCGAGACTCGCTATTACCAGGACCCTGAACATAACATAACCTACCTCTAACTTTAACATGACCTAACAACCTTAGTTAACCTATCCAACCCCAAACAACCTAACCTACTCCTAGTTTAACATAGCCAAACCTGCCCCTGACATGCCTTAGGCTACATCTTGCCAAACTTAACCTGACGTAACCGAATCTGATTTAACCCGCGCCTACACAGTGCCTCTTTATGTGTAGCTTAGCATGTTTTATCGCATGCTATGTTGCGTGCCCTTGGATGCATCAGAGACATGCATTACATGGGAGGAGAGTGTGTGTTTACACGGTGAGTATAAGGCACTTCTCTTCACGCTGCGTGTTCACTGTCGTGTCTGTGGACGAGGTTGAGTTGGTTATGTAGTCTGGTTATGGGATTGGATGAAAAGCGAAAACCCATAGGAAATGCCGGAGAACATTTTATAATACATTCCGTGACAATCACCCGACTGCTGTGAGGTTGGTGGAGGAATCTGTCTTCACAATTTAACCAGAATTTTCAGTATCGATTTCGAGATATTGCACATAATCTGGCCATATGTTACTAAACAGGACACATTAGGCTGAGTGACATTACGATACCTGGCAGCCGAAGATTCATATAATTTGATGTATCTGTTTAACCCCTTTGCTCAGGAAGGTTCCACTAAGGTGAATAAAACAACCTGGTGAAATATTTGTGCCGGGAGGAAGTGATCTCAAAAACCAACGACAAGTAGACGCCAAGACCCCAAATTCTATACGGCCTCGATTATACTTTAAGATGAGGGTAAGAAACGGAGTTTTTAGAGTCTCCATGCTCATTCGACGCCATATCGACCTCTGATTCTTGACAGACAGACATTATACTTTGAGATGAGGTAAAAGAAGACGCCAAGAATCTCAATGTTCATATCGGCCCCAGAATTGAGCCATATTACATACATTTTCACTCTTCAGTTATGACGTAGGACCCTAAGAATGAGAGACTTTACCTTGATGGACCCCGTGTTTAGCTGCTATTGTGTTTGTCAGTTGTTAGCTAATGGAATAAATTAGCGTGGGATTCGGTACTAATGGACACACCGAAGCTGAAAATTATTTAGGGGAAAATACGTTTATTTTGTTGGTTGGAAGATGGATGTTGTTGATTCTTTGACTGGCAACAATAAGAATAGTATGAACCACAATAACATAACTTTTAGTTTATATTTAATCATAATTGCTGTAATTTATGAAGTATTTTTTATATACATGATAACTTGATTTCATTCTCATGGTGGGGGGGGGGGGAATATTTACATTGTGTTTTGTGTAGGTAATTCAGTAGCATATTAACATTATCAGGTGATTTTTCAATACATTTCCTTTAATATCAACTTATGTGACGAGGACAGTCTCTCTCTCTCTCTCTCTCTCTCTCTCTCTCTCTCTGCAATACTATGGAAAGGATATTTAACTTTTTTCTAACGTTCATCCATAAATCATACGAATTTTAGTAGTACGTAACATTATGAGGTTTTATCAGCCATTTGTCTATCCTGGCCTCTGATCAGGTTTATTATAATATTATTTGGTGAATTTTACTCGATATACAGTATTGTATATATCAAGAAAACTCCCAGGGGATGGTCGTCCGTATGTAAATTAGTGGAGATTGTTCCTCGCTTGTTTTTATTGTTAGGGTGAGATGAGAGGGTTTGAAGGCTTGGTGGGATGAGAGGGGGTGGAGGATTGAAAGGGTGAGTGGGGTTGAAGGCTTGGTGAGATGAGAGGGTTTGAAGGCTTGGTGGGATCACAGGGGTTAAATTCTTTTGTAGGGTAAGTGGAGTTGACGGCTTGGTAGGATGAGTGGGGTTGAAAGAAAACCTGAAGAAGAGAGGTACGGAACGGAAGCTGAAGCCGAGAAGGAGGCAGTAGCAGTAGTAGTAGTGGATGGAGGCAGTAGGTAACAGTGACCCACTAGAGGCAGGCAGCATGGTGGTGGTGTAGGAGGCAGTAGGTAACAGTGACCCACTAGAGGCAGGCAGCATGGTGGTGGTGTAGGAGGCAGTAGGTAACAGTGACCCACTAGAGGCAGGCAGCATGGTGGTGGTGTAGGAGGCAGTAGGTAACAGTGACCCACTAGAGGCAGGCAGCATGGTGGTGGTGTAGGAGGCAGTAGGTAACAGTGACCCACTAGAGGCAGGCAGCATGGTGGTGGTGTAGGAGGCAGTAGGTAGCAGTGACCCACTAGAGGCAGGCAGCATGGTGGTGGTGTAGGAGGCAGTAGGTAACAGTGACCCACTAGAGGCAGGCAGCATGGTGGTGGTGTAGGAGGCAGTAGGTAACAGTGACCCACTAGAGGCAGGCAGCATGGTGGTGGTGTAGGAGACAGTAGGTAACAGTGACCCACTAGAGGCAGGCAGCATGGTGGTGGTGTAGGAGACAGTAGGTAACAGTGACCCACTAGAGGCAGGCAGCATGGTGGTGGTGTAGGAGACAGTAGGTAACAGTGACCCACTAGAGACAGGCAGCATGGTGGTGGTGTAGGAGGCAGTAGGTAACAGTGACCCACTAGAGGCAGGCAGCATGGTGGTGGTGTAGGAGGCAGTAGGTAACAGTGACCTACTAGAGGCAGGCAGCATGGTGGTGTAGGAGACAGTACTGTAGGTAACAGTGACCCAGGGAAGGTAGGAGTGTGCCAAGGTTCACTGCCAGTATTGATCGTGTAAGGGCGACAACTGTGGGAAGGATTCATTAGTATTCATGAATATGCCGCTTTATAATTCCGTGCGAATGCATTTCAGTTTTTACGTCCCAGTTTTTCGACAAGTTGCTATACGTTTTATATTATGTCGTAAGTTGTGAGAAACTTAAACAAAGGCACCTCGTGGATGCCAACAGTGTAAACAATCGGTCGCCATAGCCCCAGAAATGTGTGCCACGTCTGAATATATCTATTTGTAGAGGAAACACCACCTTTGATATTATAAGAGGCGAGGGTTGCTTTGTTGATATGGCTAACGAGCGGCAACACTGCATCAGTTTGGCCGGGCAAAACGTAAACAACCTTTTACCGCCACGACGTTTTCGCTCTGAGAATGTAAACATGACTGTACAGTATTGTGATTTGTATTGATATTTCACTATTGTTGGATACGGTTTTTACTGGCACTTGACTTTCCCTGTGATTATTGGTAGCTATACGTTTTTTTTTATTTATTTTATTATCACAGTTACCTTTCATTATCCTCGTTTCCTTCTCCTGCATTAATATGATTTTTATTCGGTTTTCATTTCTTTAATAATATTTTTTGTCCCAGTTGTCTTCTCCAGTAATAATTTGTCTTATCCAATTTTTATGTTTCTGATAATTAGTTACTAAGTATTTCAGTTCCACTTTTTACCTGTTTAAGAAAATCTCACACTCATTAGGCTTCACAGGTGCAATTATTTGTTAATTTCAGGTGTTTTAAGTTGTATATGGATAAAAGTGTTGGTTGGCTGAATTCAACTCATATGGGCGTCGTTATATAAGTGAGTTTTATTAAGCGGCGACTATTTAGGACTGAGATATAAACACAGAAACCTTTTAATATTGTGCATCCAATCCTCTAGACTCGGTCGTGACTGTAAATCTTAACGGTGTGAATCATTCTGCCTCCGTTGTGTTGAAAATTCTGACAGTCTGAGTTTCCTCGTGATTGTAAATTCTAATGACCAGAGTTATGAAGCTTTAGACGTTGTTAAATCCTAACTATGTGACTCATCCTAACTTGGTCGTGAGTTTAAATGTTAAAATGATTGCAGGTTGTGAGGAGTTGAGTTATCGTGATTGTAAATTCTGCTGAGAAGAGTTGAGTTATCCCATTTGTAAATGCTATCGTGTGGGGTTGAATTATCGTTATTGTAAATCCAATTGTGAGTGGTCAGGTTATCATGTCCCTAAATCCTATCGTGAGGGCCAGAGTTATCGTTATTGTATATCCTGTCTTGAGCATAAATCTCGAGGAGGCGAGTTAAACCGCCTGTCCTGGTGTAGGGGTGGACGGCGGTGGGGTGGCTGACCCAGCAGTTCTCCCGCACTTAATGAAGTTTATGAGAGCGACACGTTAACACAGCACTACCTAGCCTATCCTAGAGAAACTCTCTCTCTCTCTCTCTCTCTCTCTCTCTCTCTCTCTCTCTCTCTCTCTCTCTCTCTCTCTCGCTTTATATTTTATTGCAGCCTTAGGTCAGCTTAATAATTGCAGCCTCATGTAATCTATATTCTTTGTAGCCTCAGGTAAGCTATATTATTGCTTCATGTCAGCTATGTTACTGCCTCAAGTCAGCTATATTACTGCCTCAGGTCAGCTATGTTGACTGTAGACTGGTTGATCAGTTATGTTCTACATGTAGTTTTATAGTTTTCAGTGGACATCACCTCCACTGGTCGTTCCATGATGGTCCTTCTAAAATCATGGGTGTTTGCCAGCACCGTGTTGAACAACCTCCAGTTCTATTGTTGACACTCCTCTCTGGTTGTACTTATTGCCTTCTGCGTCTCACTGGGGCTGTTTTCCACGTAATGCTGAGCTAGTCGTTTTAGAGCTGTGTTACTGGATGTTTGCCTTCCACGTTTCACTGGAGGCTGTATTCCACGTAATGTACCGTCTCTTAATTGTGTATATTTTCTAACAACTTAACCTAACCAATCAAACCTGATATTAAGGAACTTGATGGACTACTACTATAGGGAGAGACTTACGAGGAGATTATAAACTCGATATTCTTAATTGTAATATTGATGTACGGTTGTTCTGTTTTAGGATTATATATAGGTAATGTTTGACTGTTTTTGATTCAGTTATCGTAGGTGACTTAAAGCTGCAGTGTTTTGTCCTCCTCCGTGGTTGACGACCAGTAGAACACATCGACCTCCTCTCTCCTCCTCCACCTCATATTTATATTTTTTATGGGGGAAAATATATATATACTGTATGTATCTCGGGGCATGTCACGACGCTTGAAGCTGGAGGGTGAACGTGTAGGTGGGAGTCCTTGGTGCGTGTATTGCTTTACCATATTAGTGGAAAGTAAATATTCATGGTTGATTAATTCTCGGCTGGTTGTAATGATCAGCCAGACTGTTGTGAATATACAGACCTAAGTGTTGTATAATGCGACAGTCTATATGATCAGGTGACTGCGAATATTTCATCCCATAGAAAATTAACGTGTGGGTCACTTCTTTGTGTAGATAATGATCACATGGTAACTTTAATAGTGTACACAATTTATTCTACTTAAGAAAGAATAACCCAACTTTGGTTAGTTTAGATGAAGTATATGGTGTGTTAGTAATACTGTATTATAACCGTGGACACGTTAACCTTTACTGAACGATATATATAATTATATCAGCGCTGGTGGCGGCTGACATTTCCAGTATTGACTTGTGGGCCACTTTCCTACGGGAGCCAGTTGAGGGTTAGTGGATACAGCCATCGCCTCTTGTCGTAAGAGTCGCTGGTTCGTGCCCAGTACTTCCCCATTTCACCCAGCTATAAAGGGATATCTGACTTTACAGTTTGGGGAAGTAAATGTGGTTAAGTGTAGTGCCGGCCATAGAGCCTCTAGTACTGAAAGCTTAGTATTTAGTGTGCTGTCTTGTGTTTTCACTGCCCTTACCTGACCCTCTGGCATATGGAACCCACTTTCACCTTCTCTGGCTTATGTTTCTTGAAATTGTTTTGGTTACGTTACTTGGATTATGTTATACTCGGGTTAGATGAAATTACATGCATATTTACAGTTTGGTCGAGTTAGGTTAAGTAAGGTTATGAGTTAGTTAGGTTAGGGCAGGTGCGAGACCCTGCCAGCTTCCCCTTAGGCCTGGCAGGGTGTGAGTGGATGGGTGGAGAACTTCACAGGTCATGTTAACTATAAATGGAAGGCGAGTGTGGACCACGCAGCGTCCCTGAGTTTTCCTCTTATTTCGTAGTTTTCCGCTTACTTTGTGACGCTTCAATGCCCTGTACTGTATTTCATAAATTTTATATACGAGAGATACAATGAAGTAATGGATATGAATGCTGTGTTAATATTTTATAGAATAAGTAATTATGGAACGTTATTGTCTTATGATGAATTTGTTTGTGTTTGTTATATGAATAAAAATTCATTTCGGAATTTGTTGAATAAATATAATACGTCTGGAAATATGTTTTATATACGCGTATATTATTCCCCGCCTCTGTACATATACCGTATGGACACAATAGTGTGCAAACAGTAGCTTTAAAGTTTAAGTCTGGTGGACAAACTGTTGGCTAGTAAGTTGTGGTAGTTAAATGTTGGCTAGCAAGTTGTGGTAGTTAAATGTTGGCTATTAAGTTGTGGTAGTTACATGTTGGTTATTAAGTTGTGAAATAGGGAGAAAGGTTAAAACTGTGTAGTGATGAGTCTCCTGCACTTCACGATTAAAGGGAACTCGGTGCTGTCCATGATGATGCTTGAACACAAACACGCACCCAAAAATAGGATGGAAAACACAATATTTTACCTCATGGTGTTGTAAATGGTAACAGTGTTGTAAATAATTAGTAAGATTACGGCACGTTCGTGACTTGGTGTAATAGAGATAACAATATATTTTAGGATGTAATTGTATCGAGAACGTTTCCTGTGTTAATCATAATGAGTGATTGTATAGAAAACGCTTCTTGTGAGCATCAGGTAAATAAAAATAAGGAAAAAAATAAAGAAAATGGATAAACTTAGAGATGAAAGAAGAAGCAGAGCAGACGTCCTGATAGTGAGTTGTAAAAGAAAATTATGGATACACCTTTATCCCGATAACACATATGAAGGAATAGAATGGTGTTGAATCTTGTCGTCTACGTTTTAGTGAAGGAAATCCTCAGACCCACCTCTGCTTCAGACCCACCCCTGCCACAGACCCACCGCTGCCACAGACCCACCTCTGTCGCAGACTTACCCCTGCCTCAGACCCACCTCTGTCACAGACTTACCCCTGCCTAGTAGATGGTACCGGGGTACAAAAATGGAGTCAATGTTTACATGTAGGAAGGAGGGGAATGTGACGCGTTGTTTAACCTTCAGTAGCCATCACCCTCTACCACGCCCTGGTTATGTCCAGTACTCCAGCAGGGTCAGGACTTACCTGGAGGCAGGTGTTTGAGGATGCCCCCACAACCCCTCCATCAGCACTCATGAAGGTTTCCATTGGTGTGTGTGATGTATGTGCCGCTGTAGCCTTGTTGGTTGAAGATCACTCGTAAAATATTAAAAATGCTTTTGAACAGAGGATGAAAGTGTACCACTGAGTTTGATTACATATTACTGTCGCACTAAAATAAACATTGTGCCTTTATGTACAGTATATGGGCATGTGTGTGTACTCTTGGCCGCGCTACATACATATTATTTTTAAAGCACTGTGCATTCGTATTGAAGCTTTGCTGGATTCAAAGGAGGAAAAAATACCCAACATATGTCCCTGGCTCCCAGGCATATCCGTGGCACAGCGCCAGTGATTGGAGTTTAAATCATCGCACAGGTTTATTTGACGTTGTAAACATCCGGGGACTCCGACATCCCTAGTTATTTTCAGAAAATATAACAGCCTTAGCAGAAGAAGGTTCCATGCGTCCACCATCAAGTGTTTCTGCGGGGCTGGGGAAGCTACTGAGGCGTGTGTTGGAAAAGCAATGAAGAAAAATAATTCTTTATCAAACTCCGGTAAGATTGTGAGCAGATGCGTCCAGGGGAAGGAACACACATCACGGAATTGCGTCTGGGTGCAGCAGCAAATGGGACCCAATATACATCAGGGAATGTTGCAGCGCAATTTCCGCCACCCATGGTATACTCAACAAGGTTACAAGCACAGCATTTGACGACACCAGCCAGAATAGTCGTAAACTTTAGGCAGGCTCAAAGTAAACTGACTACCAACTAACAACTTCCTTCTGACTATTACTATAAGCTGTGCACCGTACATCACAGTCAGGCTACAGCTGAAGAGAAGGAAAGATCAGTGTGTTTACTCGAGAGAATCAACGGTCTTTATCGTAATCATATTGTAGAGCTTCACAATATCACCAACAGACATATTAAAGGAAAAACATAGATAAATAATTAACTGCCGTACATTGCGATACTAATTTTACTTTTAACTTGACTAACATATAGAAACATGCCAAGCACCACCAGTCAGGTAAGGCTTCGTAGATGGTCTGGAACGGGCACAAGGTGATCTCTTTACTTGTAGAGGAAATCTATAGTAGAAAAACTTAACCTTCCCAAGTCTTCTGTAGACTATGTGGGTTAAGGTGACAGATCCAGTACTATATAATTATAATGAACGGAAAATACACTTATCGTTGAGGTGATGAAAGCTCATTACGCTGCTGTTTACAGGTACGAAAAGGAAAAGCTTTCAAAGAAAAGTCGAATAAATAAAAGTAAAGTTTGGATTATTGATTCGTTCATTTCTTTTTTATACAGTTGTGGGGAAATTATGGCAGACTTCGCTCACGTAGCTGAAGCTTACGTTGGCGCTAGTATATTTTGAAACACCCGGAGTAAGGGGAGCGGGGGCTATTACCGGGATTAAATAAGAATGGTCAGAGATTAAAAGTTGTGCACTAAACCGGCGTTAAAAATAACCCCCGAGTACAACTTAGAGTACAGGACCATTGCACATGTACGAACTACAGTAAAGAAATAACAAGGTTTTGTGGGAGCATCAGTGGTCGGTGGTGAGTGAGTCAATAGACACCAGGAAGATCGATGACCCAGATGATTTTTTTCAGGGAGTCCGTTGCCTCCATACATCAGCTGTCATCACTTGTTCCCCAATACTGACAACTTCATCGAAATTATGCCCACACTTTCTGCTGTTGGTCCAGCCTTCCCAAATTGCTGTCTTTATAAAGTATACTAAAAGTCGATTCTTTGGCCATCATACTGCCTCCCCTTTTATAAAGTGAGGCTGCTTCAGCGGTTTTATGTTTTTACACACTTTTCGGTCTCGCTGCAGCGTTTTAGAACACCATATTTATAAAGAGTATTAAAAGCCGTATGTTGCGGCTGGAGAAAACTTGGACTCTGGTATTATTTTGTCGAGTTTAAGATCTACTTAAAGCCGTCTCTGGGCCCCACAAAGGTCGCAGCGGTTGATCCCCAAACATTATACAGTGGACTCAGCACTAACATGTCTGACTATGGAAATGTTTCAAACTTCACTGAAATGTAAAATGGTAGAATAATTGATTAACCTCGTCTATAGCTCCAATCAGTACTGTTTCAGGGCGAGATGAGCCTCCGTGTCCTCCATCACTTAACTGCATAATGTTTTAAAAGAATATAACATTGAACTGGAAATACCATAGTCATACAGTGAAACCTTCATATAACGGACTTCTCTCTCCATGTAATCCGGTAGCTGGGTTCTTACATCTAACAGCCCCTTGATATAACGGACTTCCTCTCCATATAGTTCGTTAAGTCGAGGTTTTACTGTATATATGACTTCAAAGTCTACTTAATGGTGACTGTTTTGTGTGTTGATATATTTACTCAGCCTATAGTCATCACAGATAAGTTAAGGCTTAATGTACCGCTAATTATATCCCCGGCTTTGTATATGGTTATTACATTAGCTTAAATACCACTGGGTTATCGGCACGGACTAATAACTTACAAAAAATAATAGTAAAATCAGATCATATAGATAGATCGATAGAGAGATTTCACATTGCTAGTAAATCGATAGGTACTAGATTACAAGATGTATAAACAGATCCAACCAATACTGTAAAAAGCTTCTTCTTGGTTCTCTCTTGACTCCTCCGCCTGACTGCCACTAACTGCTCACCTTCCATCTTCATATCATTTTTCGGACAGTTCCAGAATCGGTTTGAAAACACATTTGTCAGTGGAAAGAAAAATATATTGCCATCTGATACGAGTCGAATTTTCAGTGGACCGGAGATAAATTATTTGGTGGGTAATCAAGAGGAATTTCTCTTCCGTCTCTATGTTTGTAGTTAAGACACAGATACCGGGAGGCAATGTGTCATAATGTACAGTACTTGGTTATTGCTTAAAGGTCTAGTATTATATTTGTATATGAAAGTAATGTATTCCTATAGTGTTATGGTAAAATGATGTACTGAGGAAGGTAGCCAATGAAAAGTAGGGTACAGAGTAAGGCAGCCAATGAGAAGTAAGGTTAGGAGGAGGATAGCCAATGAATAATAAGGTTAAGAGGAAGGCACCCAATGAAAAGTAGGGTCGCTGAAGTGAAAAAAACTTAGCTGGCAAATTTGTGTGTTGTTTCAGTAAGGATGTTGACATGTTTCTTAACTGATCAACTGCCGGGAGTGGATAGCCAGGTGTCTGAGAACAGTCAATAGCAGCAACAACTTCACTGACTTTTTTTTGCCATGAAAGGTGTGTCAGTGATGGAGCTGTGTGGGGGAGGGGGAGGCGAAGAGTTAATTAAATATATCCCAGCTTCACTAGTACAAGGATCGGTTCTGTAGGATTTTCTCTTTATCATTCTTACTCATTATTTGTTCCATTTTTTTATTATTTTCAACTATTTTTTGTATTTTGGGGGATATTTTGAAGTGTTGTCTATATATGTTAAGTTGTTCTGAAGTAATGAAATGAGGTTTACTTGCATTATGTACCGTATATATCAAGTAAACATTCGTTGACATGGCTGAGGCTCTGATAGTGAGATTAGATAAGAGTTTATTACCCCACGTTCACCTGCATCATCACCTGCTATACGTGTAGCTCACCTGAGTACGTTGCTTCCTATAGCCTTTAGGCCACCAGGAGATTACTGCCTCATGTATCAGGGGGCGTGGGGAATCCTCCCTTACGATCATTTCCCGGCTCGAGTCCAGTACCTACAGTAATACAATACAGGAAGGCTTTCTGACATCACGCTGTTGCTGGTCTTATTTTGTTGCTCTAAATATTTACAAAAGAATTTCTGTACTGTGGGGAAGCTGATCAAGTTTCCCTTTTGTTCAGCGTGATTGCTCGCTTATTTGTGGAAGAAGAGTTTGCCTTCGTGCTTGTCGGCGTCATCAGGGGCTGGTCTCAACTCCGTGTTGTGGACAAGTTGCTGTGGTGTAACTCTTATCGGTCATGTATTCTGGTTATCGCTGGCCGGCATGTGCACTTTACTATAGCCTGATCGATCAAGTGTATTAATACCGAGATAATCTTATCCCGGGGTCTAGGAGCACGACAACACGGTAGCTACCTTGTTTTATAATAGATGGGTTTTTTTGGTGTTTTGAACATGAGGGAGGGAGCTGCGAGGAGGCCAGGAGTGATATAGCGGCTATAAAACCCGGTTATCACAAGTGGTATGCGGTGTTATCAGGAGATTGGCGCTCTTGGCAAGTGAGTCGGGTTGATATCGCTCGCGCCTGTGTGAGTCATCCCCGTCGCAACCATCTCCATTTCCTATCATTGACCCCTTGAGTACGATAATTTAGTCTCTTGAATACGTTGGTTTACACGCTGAGTACGATGGCAACCCCTCGAGTAATAATGATTTAACCCCTTCAGTACGATGATTTACACGCTGAGTACGATGGCAACCCCTCAAGTAATAATGATTTAACCCCTTCAGTACGATGACCCTCACCGAGTACGATGATTTAACTGCCGCCATTGATGACATGGTTGACAACACAGTGTTCCAGAGACCAGTTAGAGTAAGTCATACTGGTACGTGTGTAAATTAATTATTAAAATTCCCACCTGGACTCTTCCTGTTTGATATAATATGAACGTATTTGTAGTGCCAGATCTAAAGAGTATATTTTGAACGTATATACTTTCTTTGATGTGTTTTGAGGGAGAGATAGATATAAGATTTTATTTTATATTTTTACCGTTCACCAATATAATCTGTGGAGCCGGAAGCGTAAACCAGTCAACTGAGAGCTTCATGCACGTGTGTCAGGCGTCATGTATTGCATTCGAGTTTAGAAACGATTGATATATTACAAACTATTCTGGAAGTTTGTGAAAGTGTTGGTGGATGGTGTCGTTAGTTATTAACTTACGATGTGCACTGGTAACCAAAAATGGTCTCAGTTGCGTTAGTGAGGAATGGTTGGTGAGCGTTAATAGGGGTGCAGGGAGGAGTCAGGAGAGGTAGCCATAGATCTAACTAAAGCAGCTAATAAAGATTTAAACAACTCGCCAGCGAGGTGTTCTTGGCTCTTAAGGTTTTGAAAGCAACTTATTATTATTATTCTTGCAGTCAACACAAACGCCAGACAACACTTTCTCCTCACTAATATACTACACGGACAAAGCCAGGTACCGGTATATAATTTTCCTATTACTCTTAAAACTCTTGGTTTATCTAATCAGACTAATGTTACATGATGAACCTGACTACTAGGGCTGATTTTATAAAGTTCGGTCGAGTGACTTTGGAAGGTTTAAACCTTTGACAAACTTATGCTTTTTTGTTAATGGATGAACTAATAAAAAAGCAACTCAGGAAGATGAAGTTAATCAGGATAAGTTTATACTGAGGGTCTTTGATTTTTCTTCGTGTATGACGACGTTGCCTTGAACACTATCGCCAGCGGATTGTGATATTTCTCACTGACGATAATCTTATGTGACATGAATCACAACGGTAGAAAGTATACTTCACTTTGTGTGTAACAGCCGTGGTGTCTCACTCCCGCTGTGTAACTTAATACTCACATTGGTTATGGAAAATAGTCAACTATAAGGTATGTTTTTGCGTGCTCGTTGACTGTGAGTGTCGTGAAGTATTCTTATATTATATGCTATTGTCGTAGAAGTACAGCTTTAAGTGAGTGGACTGCCACACTTAGGACAGGAAATCCACTTTAAAGCTTACCTGTAATATGTTCCGTGTCTCCTCTCGTCCCCAGGTGTTCGGCCTCAGAGCAAAATTTAGGGGTGATAGCGTAATCAGTCACGCTGCTGCTTCTTGTAAATTATTCCTGAAAATGTAATTAAACCAGTATAATACCTCATAGACAACAAGAGGAGACATGCTGCCAAAAAAGTATTAAAAGTGACTGCAATGGGACCACTATAGGAGGAACCATCTTAAAATAGCCGGACAATCGAGAAAGGAAATAAAAATGACAGCGGGTACAGTAATTGGGCGGCAATTCAGGGAAAAAATCAGTAAGCACTTGTTCACTATCCTGCTGGGCCGCCGAGACACAGCGCGAATGTGTTAAAGCTGTTTCTGAATTCCTGGGGAGTGTCAGACCCTGAGCCACATCTGGTAGTGGAGTCTCCCAAGATTTACGCTAATTTCCCCTCTAATTGGGATTAAGAGAACGTGTCTCACCAACGCTAAAGTCTGGCTACAATTTCGACACCATTTTTTTTCTTCATTGTAAGTTAGATAGTTATATGAGTTTATTTATCTCCTTGTTGAGGGAAAATTTAACATACAAGAGAAACTTCGTCTTATTATATACCAGAGGAAGACTACAGGAGGTCGTATCTATCGCTCGCATCTCAGACAGCTCTCCGGATGCTGCTGATCTACTCACTTAAGTTATTACTCCATACAGCTCAGAGCTTGAGAGTTCATTTATAGCCATGTTGACCCGGTATTATTTTTTTAAGAAGTCTGTGTACTTTAGTTCATCTTGAAAAACATTTACTGGTTCATGGTTCGTTAAGTCATCACTGGTATAGTTAGTTGTGTAGTGTAACTTAGTGTGTTGTAAATACTCCCGAGTTTAGCAGTTTATTAACTTATTCTTCCCATAAGTATCATCCTTGGAATCTTGGCCGCGTAAATTCAAGGTAATATGAGTTAAGTCTTACACCTGCGTTGATGACGATAATAAATAAAAACACCCAAAGACAATTTATTAATATAGTCTATGAAGTAAACGGTCTTGTCAGCAGGTATTCGAGAAAATGTATTTTACGCAAAGTGGTATTGACAGCAAGATGATGTGAAGTATATACGTCGTTGACAAGATAGTTGATGAGCAATTTTGGTGTGCTGTGATATCTCGCGCCAGTCGCCTGAGGTTGGAAGCTCCTTCAACACATCTCGTAACGGTCTCAGAAATTGGAGTCAAGATGTCATTCATTAAGTGGTGTTGACTTGAAGTGTGTTGGCGGCTTCTTCATCAACTCATGGTACTAACTTCAGCTGCTCCAGGTGTATTGCATCCCTGACTTAATATGTCCTAACCTAACCTGGTCAACAGAATTAGGGCTTAATAGGTCGTAATGCTAATGGTTATATTAGGGGAGGTAATTATTAATCACCGTCTCAACACACCCTGGGTCACTTACTCGCGGTCTATGATACTGTATCCATAGTATAATGTATAACTTGCTCCCGTGTGTGTCTACAGCTGCTGGTGATCTCGGCCCAGGTATTCAAAACAGTCGTTGCTTTACGTAAATGTTTGATATAGTTTTAAATGGTGTTTTATAGTCAACCAACTTAAGCACTTAAAAATGTGTCGCTTTTCGTAAACGACTTTTCATAAGTGTTTGAAAACTAAGGTGTTGGTAAAACTTGTTGAGTTTGTAAAATTGTTGAGAAAACGAGGTGTTGGCAAAAATGTTCTGTCTTCAGCATAGTTCAGTGTTCCGGGAAGTGTATAGAAAATAGGGTGTTGCCAGAAGCGTTGCGGCTGTTGCTATACATCATTGCCTCTCCTGAGTGCTGACTACAGACTTGGCGCTGCGTGATGGCGTGACAAGACACAACCCTTGTCTGGTGAGATTTGGTGGCAGTAGACGCAACTCCTCCTTGGGTTAGTGGCACCTGCGGGGGTGGGGGCACCGGCAAACGTGTTGCGCTCACGACCCAATTTAGCAGAGTGCCACAAAATTGGCCTAAGTTCCTCTGGCGAAGGTCCTTGGCTGTTTAAGTTGAGATTGTGAGTGGGACTTAATGGTTTCTCTGGACTGTTGAGGTTAAGGGAATAGGTGCACTAAGTTGATGGTATCACAGTATTGGGCTTGTGATGGTTGTAGTTCATATGATCTTCACTTCAAAAGTTCCAATAAGCCATAACCTAATCTAATCAACCCAACAGGAATGGGCTCCGTTAAAAGTGGAACCATTATAATTAGGACTGGCCCAATCCTAATGGTTAGGTTAAAGCCGATGATGACTTGGTACCAATCCTAAAGGTTAGGTTAAAGCCGATGATAACTTGGTACCAATCCTAAAGGTTAGGTTGAGGACTGAGCATAAGCCCTATTGGTTAAGCTAGATTAGGTTGGGATGGGACCTATTTCCCTTATTAGCACTGAAGCCTGTTTGACCTGCCACTGAGTGAGAAACTATAATCGGTAATGCCAGAATGTTGGTTATGGTCGACCCAAGCCTCGTGATACTAATACTAGATTAAAAAGGATATTTCATAGGGTACACAAGGGTAGTCCTCCTCATCTGTCTCGACTATATTCCTTTTATCTTGTTTTATTTTTTTTTAATATATATCCCGGTACTTCAGGTGTCACTTCAGGAGTTAAACTGGGTTCGGTATTGTCTTTGTAGGTTCTCAGAGGACATAAGATTGAGTGATTTTTACCCCCATTAATATACAAATAACGTACCGGGTATGTTGTAGACACAGTGTTAACGTTAGTATTACCCATCCAGGCACAGTTCAGGTATCTAATGAAGAGACATGTTAATTTGTCCGTAAACAATCTCTACTGTCCTTTACATGATGAATCTTATGAGACAAACCTTCATATCTTGTTGTGTATTAGTACCTACAATATCATTCAAATATATTTATGCAACTCTCTATACAAACACTTAATAAACGGGTGTGTGTTGCTCTCCAAGGCGGCACTTTCACTTTAAGTTTAAGTTAGGGGGAATATTTAGTATGCGATCCTCTGTGAAGCCGGGCTCAGGCTGTCTTGATTGTCGTCTGGTTAACCGGGAGGGATGTTGGAATTAACAGTGTGCACCTGTGTACCCACATCCATTACATGCAACCCAGATAATGTGGCGTCATAAATACTCCCTTAAAGGGTTCCAGTAGTGTACTGATATACGTGAGAGACATTCATTTTGGATCTTATATGTGTAAAGACTTCAGGGTTTTGTTTTAAGTATTCTGTTTCTTTATGCCGTTTGATCTTGTTTGTCTCAGTAGGTTTTTCATCGCCCCAGATTGTTGTCTTATGTGACGTAATTTTGCCATTTATTTGTGATCATGTTTAAGGATGATCATTCACTTTGGCTGATTTTGTACACGACTAAAACTATTTCCTCACTTGCTCTTCACACTGGCCTGTGCGTCTCTGCATACTTAACCAATAATATACACGTTAAGGGGGATTTGTCTTGATATAAGGGGTCTGTATGTTTGTTAGGTCGTGTACTCATAAAAATATTGGTATGTCATTGTTATTTATTTATATATGTATTAGGGCCCAGCGTTTATGCAGGAGGAGCCTTACAGTAATCACCCTGTTATTTATTTTATCCAGCATGTATCAATAACCTAACCTCACCAGCATGTCTCAACAACCACTTACAATAAAGGTGTATATATTATGTATCTCTTCTGTAGGAGTTATGTACATGTTTTAAGGTTTTATTCCCCGTCCGTCCGTCCGTCTCCTTTGCCATTAGCGTTCTACATTATAAAAGTTATTTCCTCATATATTTATCCATGAACCTTGGAGCAAATCTCTCAAAATGGTAATAAATGAAGACTTCAATCACCAATACGAGTCTCTTAACGCGCTTGAAAGACCGACCTAGATGGCGCTCTAGTGTCTCATTTAGTTTTGGTTTTGTATTGATTTAAATTTAGTCATATTAGGTTTTCATCACCCTGGTCGTATTTGAAATATAGGGGAGCCTAAATGTTTAAAAAAAAAAAATGATTTCCTCCATATATTTACATGTGATAAGAATGGTTTTGTCACCTGTGTTTGAATCATATATTTATTTTTCTTGTTTGCGTTAATTATCTTTATTTTATTTTATGTTCGAATGTTTGGATAATATTTTGGTCAGGTTATAAGCTTATGTGTGATGTTTCAGATTGTGATGAGGTTGTGATCAAGGCGGGTCAGTACCAGCCTTGTAGCATCACACTGGTCTTCCATCTGTGCCACAAAAAACCATCATGCCGCTCAGTTCAGGTAAGTGACTATATGTCCTGCCTCTACCAGTCACATCTCTTTATCTCAGCCTCTCTCAGTCACATCTCTTTATCTCAGCCTCTCTCAGTCACATCTCTTTATCTCAGCCTCTAGTCACATCTCTTTATCTCAGCCTCTCTCAGTCACATCTCTTTATCTCAGCCTCTCCCAGTCACATCTCTTTATCTCAGCCTCTCTCAGTCACATCTCTTTATCTCAGTCTCTCTCAGTCACATCCCTTTATCTCAGCCTCTCCCAGTCACATCTCTTTATCTCAGCCTCTCTCAGTCACATCTCTTTATCTCAGTCTCTCTCAGTCACATCCCTTTATCTCAGCCTCTCCCAGTCACATCTCTTAGCCTCTCCCAGTCACATCTCTTTATCTCAGCCTCTCCCAGTCACATCTCTTTATCTCAGCCTCTCTCAGTCACATCTCTTTATCTCAGCCTCTCCCAGTCACATCTCTTTATCTCAGCCTCTCTCAGTCACATCTCTTTATCTCAGTCTCTCTCAGTCACATCTCTTTATCTCAGCCTCTCCCAGTCACATCTCTTAGCCTCTCCCAGTCACATCTCTTAGCCTCTCCCAGTCACATCTCTTTATCTCAGCCTCTCTCAGTCACATCTCTCAGCCTCTCCCAGTCACATCTCTTAGCCTCTCCCAGTCACATCTCTTTATCTCAGCCTCTTTCAGTCACATCTCTTTATCTCAGCCTCTCCCAGCGACATCTCTTTATCTCAGCCTCTCCCAGTCACATCTCTCAGCCTCTCCCAGTCACATCTCTTAGCCTCTCCCAGTCACATCTCTTTATCTCAGCCTCTTTCAGTCACATCTCTTTATCTCAGCCTCTCCCAGTCACATCTCTTTATCTCAGCCTCTCCCAGTCACATCTCTTTATCTCAGCCTCTCCCAGTGACATCTCTTTTATCTCGTGACTCCTTGTGACATATCTCTTATCTCAGCTTTTCCCAGCAGCATCCCTTATTTCTTGTCTCAGTAGCGTCTTATTGTCCCAGCAGCGTCTCTCATCTGTCCCAGCAACGTCTCTCATCTGTCCCAGCAACGTCTCTCATCTGTCCCAGCAGCGTCTCTCATCTGTCCCAGCAACGTCTCTCATCTGTCCCAGCAACGTCTCTCATCTGTCCCAGCAGCGTCTCTCATCTGTCCCAGCAACGTCTCTCATCTGTCCCAGCAACGTCTCTCATCTGTCCCAGCAACGTCTCTCATCTGTCCCAGCAGCGTCTCTCATCTGTCCCAGCAACGTCTCTCATCTGTCCCAGCAACGTCTCTCATCTGTCCCAGCAGCGTCTCTCATCTGTCCCAGCACCTTCTCTCATCTGTCCCAGCACCTTCTCTCATCTGTCCCAGCACCTTCTCTCATCTGTCCCAGCACCTTCTCTCATCTGTCCCAGCACCTTCTCTCATCTGTCCCAGCACCTTCTCTCATCTGTCCCAGCACCTTCTCTCATCTGTCCCAGCACCTTCTCTCATCTGTCCCAGCAGCGTCTCTCATCTGTCCCAGCAACGTCTCTCATCTGTCCCAGCACCTTCTCTCATCTGTCTCAGCACCTTCTCTCATCTGTCCCAGCACCTTCTCTCATCTGTCCCAGCACCTTCTCTCATCTGTCCCAGCACCTCCCATCTGTCCCAGCACCTTCTCTCATCTGTCCCAGCACCTTCTCTCATCTGTCCCAGCACCTTCTCTCATCTGTCCCAGCACCTTCTCTCATCTGTCCCAGCACCTTCTCTCATCTTTCCCAGCACCTTCTCTCATCTGTCCCAGCACCTTCTCTCATCTGTCCCAGCACCTTCTCTCATCTGTCCCAGCACCTTCTCTCATCTTTCCCAGCAGCGTCTCTCATCTGTCCCAGCACCTTCTCTCATCTGTCCCAGCACCTTCTCTCATCTGTCCCAGCACCTTCTCTCATCTGTCCCAGCACCTTCTCTCATCTGTCCCAGCACCTTCTCTCATCTGTCCCATCAGCGTCTCTCCTCTCCTTCTCTCCCCATCATCATCTCTCATCTCCTTCTCTCCCCTATAGCATCTCTCGTTACACCTTACCTTTGTCCTCACATTAAAATTCGGGGTTTTATTCATCTTCTCTTTATCTAATACACGACTTTCCTCATTTTAAGTGGCCCATATACCCTTAAAGGACCTATCTTTCTCTCCCTGCCCAACAGTTTCCCGTCGTTAAAGTGCTCCGTCTCTCAGTCCTGTCATAAAAAGGTGGCACTGTCCGTAGCTACATTCCCATTGTTTAAGTGCCCCATCTCCCTGTTGGGTTTTTTTCTTCTTTTCTTTATGCTCTCTCTCTCTCTCTCTCTCTCTCTCTCTCTCTCTCTCTCTCTCTCTCTCTCTCTCTCTCTCTCTCTCTCTCTCTCTCTCTCTCTCTCTCTCTCTCAGCCGCCCACTAAAAATCTCGGTTTAAAATGTTTGACTCGGAAAGGTGAGGAAATAGGACCAGGGGATAAAACGACCATAGAGTTGTATGGTTCTGTTGAGTTTATATTTACATGGTTTTCAAAATGGTGGAAGATCAAATTGGTATGTGGCTGCTGAGTGGATAAAGTGCTCTCATGAACCAACGCCACGCCGGTTCGAGTCCTGTGGCGAGATCGGGCCTTGAGTGGAGGACCCTCAGCCAAGCCAGCTGCAGAATATCTACGGTACCTAATTTAATACCAACCGAACCAAATCGTCGGTATATAAGACAGGGTGGCCGGCACTGCACTCGTTACTTCCCTAGCTGTGAAGCTTAATACCCTATTTTAATTAGGTGGAATAAGGGTCCTCTTGGCACGAACCAACGACCCTGAGGATAGGAGGCGATCGCTGTATCCGCTTGGCCACTTCCCCCCTCCCCTACATTCAAAAAAAAAAAGTCGGTGATCAGCTGAAAAACAGGATATTTTCTTGCCCCGGTATCGTCTTTACATGTTTTATCATATTTATTACATTAAAAGGAATTCGGCCGTGAAATATTGTAAGAGGCACGAGGAAGCATCAGCGTCGGGCCAGGAAACAGAGACTTGTTTTTACCAGATGGCAGAAAGCGGTGACTGTTAGGGGGAACACCACACGCTGTATCCTCTCCCCTTACAGCTAGTATTTAACGTTAATAGTTCGTGTTTGTCCGTGTAAGAAGAGTTGACACAAGGGGTTGACCCCTGTAGTGTAATGGTCAAGCATGCTCGCCTCGTAAGCGAGCAGACCCGGGTTCGATCCCCAGGCAGGGTGAAGCTATGGGCATGTTTCTTTACGTTATTTGCCTCTGGCTACTCAGCAGTAATTGGGAACCTGGATGTTAATCGATTTGCGGATCGTATTCCGGGGTAATGGTTAGCCAGTGTAGTTGGCGAATTGTCCGGTCATATCGGACTATTCCTTGACATTGGGTCATGCAGCTCGTTAACTTAGGGTGTGGCTGTTGTGTTGGCGACAGCTTCTACACCTTAACCACTGGGTCATGCAGCTTGTTAACTTAGGGTGTGGTTGTTGCGTTGGCGACAGCTTCTACACCTTAAACACTGGGTCATGGAACTCGTTAACTTAGGGTGTGGTTGTTGTGTTGGCGACAGCTTCTACACCTTAAACAAATTCACGCCTAGGTGGCCTATGGGCCGGCCATCCTCGTTACTCAAGGGGCAATCATTATTATTATTAAACCCATATTAGTTCGACTCATACAAAGATTATGTAAAAAAGCAAAAAACATTTACTATTTATACCAGTATTTTACAATTTGCAACACAGACATTTGAAAGATGTTGATTGTTAACGTCAAAGTCTTGGTAAAAGATTTTCTTCATTTTCCGCCAAACAAGAATGCTCGGCTGGGTATTGTTTTTCAATACGTGGGAGGAAGTGGAGTAAGAAAATGATGTGGCTGGTATCTGGGAGAAGTGGCCACCATTACCTGTGTGAGTGACCATTACTACCGGAGCGAATACCTCCCACAAACATTCACACTCTTATTAACAAAACAATAATATTAAGTAAGAGGTTTGGTTTAACATGATGATATATAGTACTTTAAAAGGAATTATACAAATGTGTAGCCAAATCTGTTAAGTTAAAACAAATAAAACAAAAATCGCTGTTGTGTATTCTTATGTTTACGTCATGTATTGGAAAATCGTCTGCTGAAGGTCATACTATAGCGAGTATTTCCCTCTTTGTAGTTTATAGATTCTCGGGTAGATATTGGCTAAACTGTCTAGGAAATTTTGGCCGTAACTTTACATTAATTTGCATATAATGACAGTCTGGTGAATGTGATTCCTTATGCTATATAGAAATGTGTCTCCAAGTAAGTTCGTTTACACTGTTATGAGATCATCTTGCCTTATAATCCGGCCCCAGAGATCAAGTATACGTAGTAAATTAAATTAATCGAGAATCATATTTAGAATTAACACACAGACACCATTACAGGTTTAGTTAGGAAGCTCATATGATTACAATAATTTCCATTAGGTTATAGCAACACAGGTGGTGCTTTAACTGATATAACATAGAAGTATAGCCAAAATTTGCTATACAGTGGTCAACGAATCACAAATACTACTCTGTCGTTTTACATTTGCACAGCATCAGGGGGTTTTATGTCCCTAAATGTGTTGCAATGTCGGCTATTCGGTCCCTTTTCTCTGATACTCGGAGTCTCTTCCCCTGAGCCATGGTGTTATGGCCACCCGGGGTGAAGGTTTAGTGGAACCATCACCACCCACCAAAATGTTTAACATCTTACGAACCGGAAAAATTGTATTTCTATAGCAGCTGCAGCTATTTCCCTCCCAAAGTGTGGGACACAGGTCGTATCGTACATACACCCACAGGTCGTTACACACACACACACACACACACACACACACACACACACACACAACGTAAACACCTAGAAAAAGTGTAAAAGAGGGCATGCAAGATTATTCTCTCCCCTTCCTACTCCACATATCAAGAAGCGCTCAACACACTGACCCTCTCGGCTCTCAATGACCATCACCACGATCTCATCTGCAAATTTGGTGAGAAGCTTCTGCACCATCCTCGACACCGGCTCCTACTACCACCTGAGATCCCAAGCCCGAGAATTGCTGTTCGACACCATAACCGCATCCAGCCCATACGAGCACGAACTGATCGCTATAAGAACGGCCCAGTCCCATCCATTGTAAAAATTATCAATAACTTGTAATCAACCAGTGTATTCACTCCCAGTCAATCTTACTTTTTGCAGTCACTATGTTGAAATGCCCTGTAGTTTGACCTTCTCCCACCTAGTTATTATATATCATATTTGTATCACTTATGCTACTTGTATATTATTGTAAATCAAGAGACCCATTCCCCAATTATACAACTATATTTTCAGCCTTCCGGCTGCCATGCTCTTTCAATAAACCGTTAATTATTATTATTGTTATTTTTACACACACACACACACACACACACACAGGATCGTATATACAAAATAATAGTACCAGCACGGGCGATCAGCAGCGCCTGGCACTCTACTGATCTCTAGTGATAAGGTGTACAATGATATCCATTTTTATTTTGAGAATAAAGTTTGTTTTATCAAGTATCATCCAAATAAGGAAAGATAAGTTGCAACACTCGCTCGTGTTGAAATGAATTGATCGTCGCAGTAGTTTTCATTATGTCAACAAACTCGCTACCCCACCGTGTGTGTTGTATACATCTTGTTATACATCTCCTCCACTCACCTCCATCCCTCCAACACCCTTCACCCCTCCAACACCCTTCACCCCTCCAACACCCTTCACCCGCCCAACACCCTCCATCCCTCCAACACCCTTCACCCGCCCAACACCCTTCACCCCTCCAACACCCTTCACCCGCCGAACACCCTTCACCCGCCTTTGTCCGTCTGGGTGTCTGTAACATGACCTGACTTTTTTCAAACATTATTGGTCACACAGTCAAGACGTGGTTATTATCTTTACGCGACATAAAATTAGGTCACTATAGATGTATATTATATATTTTTTATATTGGTTAAGCTGTTATGTTAGGTTGGGTTAGGTTAGAATCTTTAAGGGTCAATATGTAAAGTGGGTCATCCATCTCCTGACAGTTTCTCGTTCTTCATTCGTTACCCGTTTTCTTCATCAATTTTCCTCCTCGTTGTTTTACTCCGGCAAACCTTGGCTTCGTGCTAATTAACTTGCCAAAGCCAAGAATATGGAAATCCTTTTTAACACAGCTAATCAGAATTGGATCGTCTTGGTGTCAGTCACTCAGGGTCGACTCTTTAAAAAATGTCCTCAGGGGGTGAAGATCGTGTGAGGGGGAGCCAAGTACCTCTCATCACGCCGCTCCTGCAATACTGTCACATTCTGATTTTTTTTTTTACATTACTTATTCACTCTCATTTGGGACTTAACATATCTAACTGGATGATTTATTGTATGACACGAAGATGGATTCTCAAATGGCGTCGAAAATACTATTAAACTCTACCGTAAATCAGGATCTTTTCTTACACTTTAAGGTCAAGAATCGTATGCATCTCTCAGTATCCTAGACCCAATACTCACAAAGATTGTTAACGTAAATTTTGTCCCTTAACCAGTAAAATATTCAGTTCAGGTAGAATCTCAGTATAACCTTGATGACATTTTGGACTTTTCTTAGCTTAAGTCAGCCAGTAATGTGCGTTCTTACAGCTCTAGTTACGTGGAAAATTTAACATACGAACCTTTTTGTAAACCTGAACCCTGGACTGAGGCGGGTAACGACTCCCAACATCTCACGGAGGAATTTCCGATTTCATGCGAAGTGAATCCTTTGATAACCCATGAACGTATCTGGGATCATATACCGTGAACCCTAAACAAGTTCTGTCGCGTCTTGAAAGTTTGGATTCATTCGGAGTTTCTCGTCGGTGGAGTAAGACGAGGAACATTAGCGTCCTGGAGAATCTTACCTGACGTTTACCTTGCGTCTATTCCGGAGACTCTTGCAACTCTTGTCATGAACTCGGTCAATCGATCAAGTTGCTTCAGTGACAGTTTCATCAACCAAGCGATGGCTGCTGGTTGCTGGCCGAGTGACCCCCCCTTACCATACCCCTCCTACCATACATCCCTACCAAAACCTTCCCATATCATACCATTCCTCCCACCATACCCCTCCCCTTAAGACCACTCCTTCCCTCCACGCCTTCCTTTCCCCCGTCCCTCCACTTCCTCTCCGTTCCTTCCCTCCACCCCTTCAAGGCCGCTCCTTGATGGGGTGTTTGATCAACCAGGCTGTTGAAGTTCGCAGCTCGGTCATAAAAAGTGGAGGGCAGGAACGAAAAGTCAAGGCTGTTGAAGGAACCGTAAATATTTTTTTTATGCTCTTACCAATGAATATTGTTTTGGGAGAGAGAGAGAGAGAGAGAGAGAGAGAGAGAGAGAGAGAGCGCTACATTAAAGTGTATATCGCAGTTTTAAATACAATATAGCCAATTTAACTATAATTACATCGGCTTATTTTCGGGGAATTATAAATGATAAAGATGTAGCCCTATTTCACAAGAGCTACTCAAAAACGCATATAAATAATGTGTGTGTGTGTGTGTGTGTGTGTGTGCAAAAAGTTCTGTAAACACCCTGTCTGTGTCTGTCTGTTCAGTGTAACATGACCACACTCGCCAGACAAACTCTCCCCATAAAGCTCTGTGTTTACCTTTATTTGTGTGATATAAAACAGCTTCAGTATAGGTTGGGTTTTATGTGGGGATGTTACCTCGCTTCATTTCCGGAGTAGTTACTGGGAGGAATATTATATGTGCCGTTTATATTGATTTATAGGATACGAGTTATAGAACGAGTCGCTGGGTATAATTGACTTCACAGTAAAGTATATGTAAAGGGGAATTATAAATGAAGATGAAAATAATATTGGAATTTTAAGTGTTGGAGTTTTCAGTTACTGTATCTGTGAATAGAACGAATATTAGGCAATTGTTAAGAATGATGGAGATGGAAAAGAAAGAATGGTGAAGAATAAGTAGAAAAAAGATGAGGAATTTGGGTGATGTGAATTGCAGTTTTGTGGCTTAAAGTTCACTACTACGTCTCAGGTTCGATCCCCCGCTTGGGTAAGATATGAGAAGGGTGTTGACGAGGCAGGTTTTCTCAAGGTAGTTCAGCCTCATATACTAACACCGTACCCGTGGCTGATGGCCCTCACTGGCCCTCTCAGTGTTGCACCTCTCTCCCTCTTCCTCCCTCACCCTCTCCCCTCAAAAGTGACGTAACATTTGCATCACCTCTCCCCCCTGAACAGAACACCTGCACCATTCATATAGTTAATAGAGGCACCCATTAGAAATATCTTAATTGGGTGGTGATGATTATAGGATAAGGGTGAGCAGGTGGATAAGGGTGAGTAGGTGGATAATGGTGAGCAGGTGGATAAGGGTGAGCAGGTGGATAAGGGTGAGCAGGTGGATAAGGGTGAGCAGGTGGATAATGGTGAGTAGGTGGATAAGGGTGAGCAGGTGGATAAGGGTGAGCAGGTGGATAAGGGTGAGCAGGTGGATAAGGGTGAGCAGGTGGATAAGGGTGAGCAGGTGGATAATGGTAAGTAGGTGGATAAGGGTGAGCAGGTGGATAATGGTAAGTAGGTGGATAAGGGTGAGCAGGTGGATAAGGGTGAGCAGGTGGATAAGGGTGAGCAGGTGGATAATGGTAAGTAGGTGGATAAGGGTGAGCAGGTGGATAAGGGTGAGCAGGTGGATAATAGTGAGCAGGTGGATAAGGGTGAGCAGGTGGATAAGGGTAAGCAGGTGGATAAGGGTGAGCAGGTGGATAAGGGTGAGCAGGTGGATAATAGTGAGCAGGTGGATAAGGGTGAGTAGGTGGATAAGGGTGAGCAGGTGGATAATGGTGAGTAGGTGGATAAGGGTGAGCAGGTGGATAAGGGTGAGTAGGTGGATAAGGGTGAGTAGGTGGATAAGGGTGAGCAGGTGGATAAGGGTGAGCAGGTGGATAAGGGTGAGCAGGTGGATAAGGGTGAGCAGGTGGATAATTAAGTTCACTGATAGAATAAAAGAAGAGAAAGCGTTAAGAAGGGCCAAGAAAACGTATAAGAGTTATTCCGGTTATTTTCACCTGATGCAGAATAGTAAATAACATAAATAAATAAAGCGAATACACTTTACAAAATAAAATCATAATGGAAGTTAAGAGTGAAGGAAAATAATAGAGAAATGTATCAATACCAAGAAAATATATTGCAATTATTTGTTGGACATTTTTTTATACGTAATTCAGAATAACAAGAAGTTCAAATAATTTGCCATAATAAACTTTACGAAATAAAACTAATTTCAGAGAGAAAGTTAAAAAAGAAAGTAAGAGAATCGTGAGTTTTGTTAATGGAATCTCAAGTTTGGCCAAAATATAATGAGAACTCCAGGAGATCCGGTTTCCTTTGGGTGGAAAATTTTCTTTTTTTCATTCTCTCTCTCGTTCTCTCGCTCTCTCATCAAATCAGTAGAGGAAGACGAAGAAGGGAGGAAAACCCCGGTAATGGTAGATTGAGATGGAAATGATAATTGGGGAAGGCGTTTGTTCGTTGTGGTGAAGAACTGAAGATTGTGGCATATTGGCGGACAGATGGGAGAGGTTTGATTGGTGGAGAGTGGAGGGGGAGACTTTGATTGGTGGAGAGTGGAAGGGAAGACTTTGATTGGTGAAGAGTAGAGGGGAGTGCTTTGATTGGTGAAGAGTAGAGGGGAAAGCTTTGATTGGTGAAGAGTGGAGGAGGAAAGCTTTGATTGGTGGATAATATTAAGTAGGCGTGGTTGGTGGATAGTATAATAGTAAGCGTTATTAGTTGGTGGATAGGTTGTGAATTCATGGATACCGTGGAGGATTCTGGTTGTTGGATAGTGGGGAGAAAGGCATTGTAGTGGGCACTGTACTCGGCTGCCTTCACTCCCTCAACTGTAAAATTAGGTTCCCTTGCTGGGTGGACAACACATAAGGCGCGAACCAACGACCCGGAGGACATGAGGTGAATCCTGTATCCACTCGGCCGCTACACCATACCATCGTCAGGATAAATTCGTCTCATTAGTTAGGATAAAGTCATCACAATACTCAAGATAAATTCGTCTGCCTGGTCGTCCGTTTATCTGTCATTTGCGAGTCATTTTTTGGAAGAATCTCTCAAACTGTTTATTCTGCAGGGCGGAAAATTTGCATATACGTTCCTCAGGGCATAATTGTGTGGCTAGAATTGAGGACAATGTAATTTACCGTTCAAGAGATACACCGCTTTGTACTGTGGAAGAATACCATCCCACCACTATGAGATCTGCTCTTGTTCCTGTAATTCTTTTCTGGTTGAGCGGCTTTAACTTTACAAAAAATAATGATCTACAAACACAATGGTAATTTTATGGTGATTGGTAAAAAGGATCCGATAATTATCTCTGAGTCATTAACAATATTTTAAAGTTTTCAAGTTATATGAGGAATGATATATATCGAGAAAGAATTGTTATAGATATGATTATGCTGAGGCTTAAAATGACTATGGTTATTATTTTTCATATTCAGGAACAAAGCACTAAGCTTTAAGCTGTGGGAGGAGAAACAGTGTTTGTATTTTAAAGTTGATTGTATTGTAATGTACTCCCCCTTTGTGCTAAGGGTCGCCAGTACTCGCTCGGGGCACCCATAGTCCACCCAGCTGCTAATGATCACTTACTGTACAGTTGCGGAAGTTGGCTCACTGCAGCGCTGGCATAGTCCTGCTGTAGTATTATCTGTAGGACCCACTATAGTGAGTTAACACATTATTCCATTAACCTTATTGTAAGTGAATACCACATTCCTTTCTAACTGTGACTGTTCAACAGCAGTGTGAGTACACTTAACACATCACAGGATGCACTACTCCTCGTTTATCCACAGTCCATTTTTTCTTGGTCTGTGGCTCGAGCTTTTGAATGTGTAGCTCAGTGCCTCTAACCCGCGACATTACCTGTGAGAGAGATAGAGAGAGTGTTTTTTTTTCTTCGGGTGGTTGTTGGTCGACGCATAACTAAGATAAGGAGGTACACCATCTAACACATCGTTTGTGAACAACTTTAAGACAATACGGTGCGTGTTGAGGACTCGTAACCCGGGTATAGTGCCGGCCACAAGCTGTTTGCTGGTGGCTTCCTTTCTAAATGTAAATCACAGCCCCCGTGAGGCGCGCGGCGGCCGTCTAACTCCCTCAACATTTTAATGCTTATGAAGGAGAAATACAAGTTTACAGAGTGCTCGCGCTAACAGTTCTCAGACCACAAAGGAATTACTTAGTAAATTGGCCACAGGGAAATTGTAAATTGGGTATAAGGAGGATACTGTGTAAATTGGCCAACAGGGAGTTACTTTGCCTTTGTAAATTTGAGGGAATTGCAGTGATGTGTGCTACTGGCTTATGTATACAAATTTACATCTTTTACATATGAAAGTCATTTACAGCTTTGATTTAATGGGTAGTACTCAACATCACCAACTAGTACTCAACCTCTCAGCAAGTACTTGATGTTGTTATATTGTTGAATCGCTAGTGAAATGACGTCAGGATTTATATTTCAGCGTGGAAAATATTGCAACATGACCAAGTGCTCGCTGGGATGTTGCAAAAGGTAATTAAGAGTCTGTAATTAATCACTCCAGTCTCCTGAAAAGATCCATTTGCATGTCTATCAAGTTAAATCCGGAACTATACAGGGTGATACACGAGCCTTCGGTCATGGTAAGGTTTATTTTTCATTTATTTATAGTAACCCAACCTAACCTAACCCGACCCAATCCGATGTAATATAACTTTAATCATCAGGACGATAATGTTCCGATATCGTAACATTAATTTTCGTAAAATTAAAGGAAACATATTTGTAAAACCTGAAAAAAAGTAATTAATCAGGGGGAGGAAAGGAATTAGGAGGAGGACAAAAACAAGACATTGGCGACGTCGATAATGAGAAGATGGTGGAGGTGGTGGCGGCAGATTAAACAAGGGTGGGTGGGGGGTGACCCAGGCGGCGACACGGTCAATGTTGAGAGCAAGTACCACGAACACAAACACTCTGATTCAGTTATTTTTCTAAGGATGTGTATAACTTAACTCGATTTAACTTAACCTAGCTTCAACGAAATCTAACAAACAAACTTGATTAAACTTATCTAACTTCCCAAGAAAAAAAAGTAATAATAAGAGTTTGTTACTAGGTTCTATTCAAGGTAATTTTCCATCATTGTTTCAGGGTTGTGTTCGTGGTAGAGTTGATACATTGGCCAGTGTTGTTTCCAGTCGAGGCGCGAGGCAATATACACGACTCGTGGGAGTGAAAGAAAACAAAGAGACCTGCCTCGTAACTTGTCGCTGCTGCTACTGCCTCTCCTCCTACATGTTGTTCCTCCATCACCCCACTTTCATTACTGGATCACCTGATGGAGATTGGAGGAGGACTTGTGAAGGGAGGAGATGGAGGAGGAGGACGCATGGAGGTGGAGGAGGACGCATGAAAGTTGGAGGAGGACGCATGGAGGTGGAGGACACGTGAAAGTTGGAGATGGAGGAGGACATGGAGGTGGAGGACGCATGGAAGTTGGAGGAAGACATGCTAAAGTTAAGAGAAGGTGGAGGAGAAGGACGTTGTATGAAAGCTGAAGTGGAGGAGGATTAGGACCTATGAATGCTAGAGATGGAGGAGGAGTCGAAGGATGACGTGTGAACTCTGGAGATGTGAGTGGAGGGTAGACCAGGAAGATGGAGGGTAGACCAGGAAGATGGAGGGTAGACCAGGAAGATGGAGGGTGGAGGGTAGACCAGGAAGATGGAGGGTAGACCAGGAAGATGGAGGGTAGACCAGGAAGATGGAGGGTGGACCAGGAAGATGGAGGGTGGACCAGGAAGATGGAGGGTGGACCAGGAAGATGGAGGGTAGACCAGGAAGATGGAGGGTAGACCAGGAAGATGGAGGGTAGACCAGGAAGATGGAGGGTAGACCAGGAAGGTGGAGGGTAGACCAGGAAGATGGAGGGTAGACCAGGAAGATGGAGGGTAGACCAGGAAGATGGAGGGTAGACCAGGAAGATGGAGGGTAGACCAGGAAGATGGAGGCTAGACCAGGAAGATGGAGGGTAGACCAGGAAGATGGAGGGTAGACCAGGAAGATGGAGGGTAGACCAGGAAGATGGAGGGTAGACCAGGAAGATGGAGGGTGGAGGGTAGACCAGGAAGATGGAGGGTAGACCAGGAAGATGGAGGGTAGACCAGGAAGATGGAGGGTGGACCAGGAAGATGGAGGGTAGACCAGGAAGATGGAGGGTAGACCAGGAAGATGGAGGGTAGACCAGGAAGATGGAGGGTGGAGGGTAGACCAGGAAGATGGAGGGTAGACCAGGAAGATGGAGGGTAGACCAGGAAGATGGAGGGTAGACCAGGAAGATGGAGGGTGGAGGGTAGACCAGGAAGATGGAGGGTAGACCAGGAAGATGGAGGGTAGACCAGGAAGATGGAGGGTGGACCAGGAAGATGGAGGGTAGACCAGGAAGATGGAGGGTAGACCAGGAAGATGGAGGGTAGACCAGGAAGATGGAGGGTGGACCAGGAAGATGGAGGGTAGACCAGGAAGATGGAGGGTAGACCAGGAAGATGGAGGGTAGACCAGGAAGATGGAGGGTAGACTAGGAAGATGGAGGGTAGACCAGGAAGATGGAGGGCTAGACTAGGAAGATGGAGGGTAGACCAGGAAGATGGAGGGTAGACCAGGAAGATGGAGGGTAGACCAGGAAGATGGAGGGTAGACCAGGAAGGTGGAGGGTAGACCAGGAAGGTGGAGGGTAGACCAGGAAGGTGGAGGGTAGACCAGGAAGATGGAGGGTGGACCAGGAAGATGGAGGGTGGACCAGGAAGGTGGAGGGTGGACCAGGAAGATGGAGGGTAGACCAGGAAGGTGGAGGGTAGACCAGGAAGGTGGAGGGTGGACCAGGAAGGTGGAGGGTGGACCAGGAAGATGGAGGGTAGACCAGGAAGATGGAGGGTAGACCAGGAAGGTGGAGGGTAGACCAGGAAGGTGGAGGGTAGACCAGGAAGATGGAGGGTAGACCAGGAAGATGGAGGGTAGACCAGGAAGGTGGAGGGTAGACCAGGAAGGTGGAGGGTAGACCAGGAAGATGGAGGGTAGACCAGGAAGGTGGAGGGTAGACCAGGAAGATGGAGGGTAGACCAGGAAGGTGGAGGGTAGACCAGGAAGATGGAGGGTAGACCAGGAAGATGGAGGGTGGAGGGTAGACCAGGAAGGTGGAGGGTAGACCAGGAAGGTGGAGGGTAGACCAGGAAGATGGAGGGTAGACCAGGAAGATGGAGGGTAGACCAGGAAGGTGGAGGGTGGAGGGTAGACCAGGAAGATGGAGGGTAGACCAGGAAGATGGAGGGTAGACCAGGAAGGTGGAGGGTAGACCAGGAAGATGGAGGGTAGACCAGGAAGATGGAGGGTAGACCAGGAAGGTGGAGGGTAGACCAGGAAGATGGAGGGTAGACCAGGAAGATGGAGGGTGGAGGGTGGACCAGGAAGGTGGAGGGTGGACCAGGAAGGTGGAGGGTAGACCAGGAAGATGGAGGGTAGACCAGGAAGATGGAGGGTAGACCAGGAAGATGGAGGGTAGACCAGGAAGATGGAGGGTGGAGGGTAGACCAGGAAGATGGAGGGTAGACCAGGAAGGTGGAGGGTAGACCAGGAAGATGGAGGGTAGACCAGGAAGATGGAGGGTAGACCAGGAAGATGGAGGGTAGACCAGGAAGATGGAGGGTAGACCAGGAAGATGGAGGGTGGAGGGTAGACCAGGAAGATGGAGGGTAGACCAGGAAGATGGAGGGTGGACCAGGAAGATGGAGGGTAGACCAGGAAGATGGAGGGTAGACCAGGAAGATGGAGGGTAGACCAGGAAGATGGAGGGTAGACCAGGAAGATGGAGGGTAGACCAGGAAGATGGAGGGTAGACCAGGAATGAGGGTAGACCAGGAAGTGGAGGGTAGACCAGGAAGATGGAGGGTAGACCAGGAAGATGGAGGGTGGAGGGTAGACCAGGAAGATGGAGGGTAGACCAGGAAGATGGAGGGTAGACCAGGAAGATGGAGGGTAGAGGGTAGACCAGGAAGATGGAGGGTAGACCAGGAAGATGGAGGGTGGAGGGTAGACCAGGAAGATGGAGGGTAGACCAGGAAGATGGAGGGTGGAGGGTAGACCAGGAAGATGGAGGGTAGACCAGGAAGATGGAGGGTAGACCAGGAAGATGGAGGGTAGACCAGGAAGATGGAGGGTAGACCAGGAAGATGGAGGGTAGACCAGGAAGATGGAGGGTAGACCAGGAAGGTGGAGGGTAGACCAGGAAGATGGAGGGTAGACCAGGAAGATGGAGGGTGGAGGGTAGACCAGGAAGATGGAGGGTAGACCAGGAAGATGGAGGGTGGACCAGGAAGATGGAGGGTGGACCAGGAAGATGGAGGGTAGACCAGGAAGATGGAGGGTAGACCAGGAAGATGGAGGGTAGACCAGGAAGATGGAGGGTAGACCAGGAAGATGGAGGGTAGACCAGGAAGATGGAGGGTGGAGGGTAGACCAGGAAGATGGAGGGTAGACCAGGAAGATGGAGGGTAGACCAGGAAGATGGAGGGTAGACCAGGAAGATGGAGGGTGGAGGGTAGACCAGGAAGATGGAGGGTAGACCAGGAAGATGGAGGGTAGACCAGGAAGATGGAGGGTAGACCAGGAAGATGGAGGGTAGACCAGGAAGATGGAGGGTAGACCAGGAAGATGGAGGGTAGACCAGGAAGATGGAGGGTGGACCAGGAAGATGGAGGGTAGACCAGGAAGATGGAGGGTAGACCAGGAAGATGGAGGGTAGACCAGGAAGGTGGAGGGTAGACCAGGAAGATGGAGGGTAGACCAGGAAGATGGAGGGTGGACCAGGAAGATGGAGGGTAGACCAGGAAGGTGGAGGGTAGACCAGGAAGATGGAGGGTAGACCAGGAAGATGGAGGGTAGACCAGGAAGATGGAGGGTGGAGGGTAGACCAGGAAGATGGAGGGTAGACCAGGAAGATGGAGGGTGGAGGGTAGACCAGGAAGATGGAGGGTAGACCAGGAAGATGGAGGGTGGACCAGGAAGATGGAGGGTAGACCAGGAAGATGGAGGGTAGACCAGGAAGATGGAGGGTAGACCAGGAAGATGGAGGGTAGACCAGGAAGATGGAGGGTAGACCAGGAAGGTGGAGGGTAGACCAGGAAGATGGAGGGTAGACCAGGAAGATGGAGGGTGGACCAGGAAGATGGAGGGTGGACCAGGAAGATGGAGGGTAGACCAGGAAGATGGAGGGTGGACCAGGAAGGTGGAGGGTGGAGGGTGGACCAGGAAGATGGAGGGTAGACCAGGAAGATGGAGGGTGGACCAGGAAGGTGGAGGGTAGACCAGGAAGGTGGAGGGTAGACCAGGAAGATGGAGGGTGGACCAGGAAGATGGAGGGTGGACCAGGAAGATGGAGGGTGGACCAGGAAGATGGAGGGTAGACCAGGAAGATGGAGGAAGAATAAAGAACATTGTGTCTTTCACCGTCTAGATGAAACAGAATTTCCTATGTATTGTCTCTCCTCCTCTTCCACTTTCCTGTGTGGTGGATCAATGGAAACTGCTACCTCAAAAAAGGATTGGGAGGGAGGACGGGGGAGGAGGGGGAGGAGGAGGAAACGGATGGTTAGGGAAGAAGAGGAGGGAGGGTTGTAAAGAAGAATGGTGCAAGACAAGTGTAGGAATGAAAAGAAATAAAGAAAAATGTGTTGCAACGGTAAACAAACAACTACATTCACTTGTATCATATCCCCAGATGAATCATTAACCTGTACTGTGATTCAGAATGCTTCATGTTAGTTCACTGTGCAGTATGTACTGAAATCGCCTGGTTTGTTCATTTATAGTTTTGGTCTGGGCAACGGGTGTTATGGTTAGGTTAGGTTCGGACAGTTAGCGAGTGTTATGGTTAGATTAGGTTAGGTTAGGGTCTTAAAGTGGCAGAAATTGGGCGTTGCTCAGCCGCCGTGCTCACCAGTGCTGGCATAGTAATGAAAAATATTTTGAACGGTTCATAACCTCTTCATATTTTTGCAGAATTTTTCCCGTGAAAGATGGAGGCAGCCTTTGTGGCCGACCGGGTCTTTTTAGGTACCGGGAAAGGCTGCGCTTCTAAATTTTGTCAATAATGAGATTGTGAGTGGTTTGGGAAGTCGATAAAAGTCATCACTTCGAAGTAGGTGAAATTTAAACAGGTTTGAGAAAGGTTAACTTTAGGAGTAATAGGAATTTTTTTACTCTAAAATAAGAGAAATTAAGAAAAAGTCATGGAAATTACACATTTGTTAATAAAATTTAAAACATTGACAAAACTATATAAAAGTCACTTATGTGAAGTAAATCACCAGAGAGCTTCAGTGACCGTATACTAAGATCAAACTATTGGCGCGTTCAAAATTACGATAAACTAAAAATATAAACAAACAAACAAGACTTAAGAGAAAATTCTAACCAAATTTATGAAGGTTGGCGGACGGGAGGATGGTGAAGGCGGCCCCGGCCCGGCCTGGAGTTTTAAGTGCGCCGACGTCACTTGATCAACTTCGTCAGGAACTTGTAGTCAACTCTTTGATCCTGGAGACCAAGGGGAGACGTGGGAATAAGTCAGTTTGTGCGGGAAAATAAGTAAGTTTGTAGGGGAAACAGGTTAGTTTATGGAAAAATAAGCGGTTTGTTGGGAAATAAATCAAGTGTGGGAGGAACTGCGTTAAGTGTGTGAGGAAATATTTCAAGTGTGTGGGGAAATAAAGACAGTGCACTGGTGAGGAAAAAAATCAAGTAAGACTAAAATTCCACAATCCTAAGTTGGGATAAATAACAAGATATAAAATACCCAACTTAATATACTTTCCATGAACAAAAAACAAAAACATTTAATTGAGCAATACAAGTTGGGGGAGTCGTTTATGTGAGCACTGAGGACTAGCTTAAGGAGGAACACTCGACAAGTTGCTCCTTTTTACTTCTACATCAAGGCGGTAAAATGCACCACCATGTTATTAGTAAGACGGAAGTTATATACTCAGAAGTTCAGCGAGTGTAGTGAGGTAGTTCATACCTTTAGAGGCCTGTGGGGGAGTTGGCCTACGAGGAGGGTGAGGGAGAATTCGTGAAGCAAGGTCAACGTTTTGGAGAAGTAACTTTTTTATTTTTGTTTATGTGGGTAACGTTTGTGGTATCGAATTGTTATCGTGTTGGTAGCTAATGTTTACTTAGGTTAGGTTAGGGTTATAAGTCCGATTTAATTTAGGAAGCTTCCTGTGTCTTGACCTAGGTTGATAGGACGACACCCATGGCAGACAAACACGTTGAATAAATTTTTGGATCGACAACGGAGATTGACAGACAGATCGGGGCCTTGGCTTGCGGGGAGGGAAACAGGTTGGGTGAGGGATGGTGAGAAACTGAGGGTAGACGGAGGGGAGGAGGAGATAGGGTAAGGCATTAGAGGAAGGGCTAGGAGGAGGAGATGAAAACAAAACTCCCTTAACCTAATATTCAGGTAAACGCCACAGGTCACAGGTGTGCCGAGTGAAAAAATAGGAAAACAAAGTGTTACGGAAACTCAGCAATCAAGAAGGCAAATGTCTTAAGTTACTTAACTTTAACTTTTATTTTAATCTCAGAATTTAAATAATATCTTTACCTGTGTGTAAGCCGCGCACGTAAAGGTGAAGACTCAATGTATTTACAGGGAAGTGTGACCCTTCTATGTTACAAAAGTGACGAGTGAGATCACCTGAAGATTTTGCCCCCAGCTTAATTCACCTAAAGATTAGCTACCCTCATATTTTCGGGGGTGGGGGGGGGGGGGGTTAACGTCAGGACGGTTAATTTTTAGGTGAAATTAGCTAGTGGGAGAATTTCCAGGTGTACCAAGGAATAGGTATCTTACATTACCCATGGCGAGATGTCTTGTAAGATTTTGATGGGGGGGGGATATATGTTAATGAAAGACTTGCGAGAGTTTATCTGAATTTCAGTCATTTCTGTCTTCTTAATCCCTCTTCTTGTTCTTTTCTTCCTTAAGCTTCTTTCTTCCTCCTCCTCTTTCTTCCTCCTGTTCTTCATCTTCGTTTTGGCACGTGATGTCCGCAGTTAGTGGTGACTGTACTATATCTAAGAATATAGTGGGAGTTGTTGCTTCAGGCTGCGTCTTTTGTCCCCTCGCTCTATTGTTTGCGAAACTCTCTCCTGTATTAGAATCTTGGCCCACCACCTCCCTCCCTGCATTGTGACTTGAAGCTCTGGCAAGTTCATGGTAGGTCATCGTAGTGTGTGAGTTAAGGAAGGCTCCGTAGTGTGGGAAGCTTCGTAGTGTGGGAAGCTTTGTAGTATAGGGCTCCTTAGTTTGGGAAGCTATGAAACATGAAATAGTGGGAGAAGCTTCGTAGTGTGAGGGTTAAAGGCATGCTGTTAACCTTGCACAGCCTTACACACATAACTAATAGTGTTAGTGAATATTTAATGAATATAAAATACCCATCGTACCAACCTCTTGGGGACACCAATATAAAGAAAATAATGTATCGGTACCCCTATTATCACTAGTCCAGGGGGATATCAATGTTCCCTTCCAAGCATCAATTAAATCCATCCACTGCTTCAAGAGTTATCACGTTCACACTTTAGGTTAGCCCACTAGCCCAGACTAGGCGGCAGCAGTACGCGTTAGATTCCGTAATATTCCCGGAACGCGCTGCAGAATGCCTCGATAAAGACTTCCATGACTGATTCCTGGACTCTTAGATCGGGATGAGTCTTGATTGAAGAATATGGCTTTAATTCTCTCTTCTCTCTTTTTCTCTTTCCCTCCTCTATCTCTTTTTTAAGTTTTCTCTCTCACTTAATACAATTGGTTGGATTCGTTGATTACGTTTCCTGGTCTGATTTCTCTCTCTCACTCTCTCTCTCTCTCCTTCATTCCTCATTTCTTTCTCTATCATCTGCTTCCTCCCCCTTTCTCTGTTCTCCCTCGGGGTTTGCGTAAGGTGTTATTTACCTTTGATGTTAGTTCTTTTCTTCTCATATTCCTGTGTTCTGTCTGTTCTTTCTGACATTGTTTTACTCTCTCTCTCTCTCTCTCTCTCTCTCTCTCTCTCTCTCTCTCTCTCTCTCTCTCTCTCTCTCTCTCTCGTATCTTTCACCTTTTTATATACCTCCTCACCTGCTTTTCTCCTCCCGTTCTTTCTTTCTTGCTTCTTTCTTCCTCTTCCTTGCTTTCTCTTCTACTCTTCATCCTAGCTTCTCTCTTTTCATCTTCTTATTGTTTCTTGCTTCTCTCCTCTTCTCTCTTACTTCCCTCTTCCACTTCCTGATTCTCTCTTCCCCTTCTTCCTCAGCTTCTCTTCCCTTTTCCCCTGCTTTACCCTACTTCCCCTTCCTCTCCCTGCCTCACCCTGCTCCTCCTTCCTCTCTCTGCCTCACCCTGCTCCTCCTTCCTCTCTCTGCCTCACCCTGCTCCTCCTTCCTCTCCCTGCCTCACCCTGCTCCCCCTTCCTCTCCCTGCCTCACCCTGCTCCCCCTTCCTGTCCCTGCCTCACCCTGCTCCCCCTTCCTGTCCCTGCCTCACCCTGCTCCCCCTTCCTCTCCCTGTCTCACCCTGCTCCCCCTTCCTCTCCCTGCCTCACCCTGCTCCCCCTTCCTCTCCCTGCCTCACCCTGCTCCCCCTTCCTCTCCCTGCTTCACCCTGCTCCCCCTTCCTCTCCCTGCTTCACCTTGCTCCTCCTTCCTCTCCCTGCTTCACCCTGCTCCCCCTTCCTCTCCCTGCCTCACCCTGCTCCCCCTTCCTCACCCTGCCTCACCCTGCTCCCCCTTCCTCTCCCTGTCTCACCTTGCTCCCAACAGATGAGCAACTCTTCCCAGCTCCCCGTTAGTGGTAGTGGCTGTCATGAAGAAGGCAGACAAGCGACCAACTCATCAACCTAACCTAACCGAGCCCACCACTTTCTTCTTCTTCTCCTCCTCATTCACCACCTCCCCCACTTCCACCAGTTCGTCCTCCTCTTCTTTAACCTCTTTCTCCACAAATACCCCCCCCCCCTCCTCCTCCTCCTCTTCTTCTTTCACCTCCTCCTTCTCCGCAAGTACGTCCTCCTTCAGCTCCTCTTCCTCCGCCTGTATCGCCCCATTTCTGGTCTGAGTTGAGACGTTCTTGCCAGGTCGCGGTATAGTGGTGGTAGTGAGTATCATGACGTATGAACAGGCCACACTAGCTACCCCACTCACTAACCCACTCCATCTTTCCCATTCCCTCCTCCCCACTCCATTTTCCCTCTCCCTTCTACCCATTCCATATTTTCCTTCCTTCTCCCCCTCTCCCCTCTCATCCTCCTTCCTACCTCTTCATATTTCCACCCCACTCAGGCCCCTCTCCATCTTATCTTTCCCTCTCGTGTTGTGTTACCTCTCATCTCTTCTCCCTCTTGTCTTCCCCCCCCCCCACCTTTCCTTCTTCCTTCCCCCACTCATTTTCCTCTCCCTTTTAATCTTCCCTCTCACATCTTCATCTTCCCTCCCCCTCTCCATTTTCCCCTCCCTTTCATCTCCCCAGCATCACTCGACTCCCCCCCCCCCCAATTCACGTTCCCTAACTTCCCCCTCCCCCCATTATTTTTTCATGAGATCACTGCCCGGGCTGGTCGTACTGGGTATCATGGGGAAGTCAGAAAAGTTACTCACTCACTCACTGAACCGAGGCCTCTTTTTTTTTCCCCTTTTCTTCACCTCATCTTCCTCGTATCACTCTGCTGTTTTTCTTCACTCGTATTTTCTTCCATCGTCACCCTCAGTTCTCTTGTAAGTTAAGGGTCTTTGGCCAGAAAAGCGACCCACTCACCAGCTAAACCGAGTCCTCCTCCTCCTCTTTTCTTCTCTTCCTTCTCTTCTCCTCCTTCTCTCCCATTGCTTTACCTCACTCTTTCTTTCCATTTATGCTTCCCACCTTCACCCTACTCTTCGCTCCATTTATTCTCCCTTTCTTCACCCCAGTTATACTCCTGAGTACCCAGTTAAGGTCGTGAATTTCATGAGAATTTCGAAACGGAGAGAGACTTGTTCACGAACCTAACCGAGGCTCTCTTCTCCCCTCGTTATTTTCCCTACTTCACCCCCTCCCCCCTCCACTCATACTTTCCATTCATACTCCCCTCCATCACCCCATTTCTACTCCCGAGTTGAGAGTCTCTGGCCAGTACCTGCTGGTAGTGTAGGGCCTCATGAGGAAGCCAGATAGCGAGCCACTCGCCAACTTAGCTCAGTCCCCTAGCGATTGCTGAATCGACCCCTCGGGCTGCCTAAGAGCGCTCCACAAATCCAGAGTTTCGGGGCTGGTGCTGGGGTCCCGGTTGGCACTGCCGGGGTCCCGGTTGGTACTGCTGCTGTTGGTGATGCCGTTTCTGCTGGAGTTCTGGTACTGCTGCTTCTACTCCTGCTGTTAAAACACTGACCCCACTACCCCCCCTGCTATTTTTTGCTATTCTTGCTGTTACTATTACTATTGTTACTGTCTGTTATTACGATCATTTTGATCCCTACTACTACTACTCCTGTACCACCATCGTTGTTGTTCCCGTTACTCCTGCCTGCCCGCCTGACTCTCTCTGCTATGACTTAATCTTTCAGTGCTTCCGGATGCTTTGGTTTGATTCTCCCAGGATTCTCTACCTAACTGGCCGTGTTGTGTTAAATTACCTGTTGCTTCGTTCTGACTTTTCGGTGTTAAACCAAGATTATACTCGGTTTAGTGTCCTTTGTTTCTCCCTCCTGATTCTTCATGATTCTGTGATTCTTTATGACGTATTGTATAGTCCCGTGATTAATGTTTTCGTTTAGTGATTCTGTTTTTCTATAGATACACGTGATTGTTATTATATAGCCACGTGATTCTTGTTGTATCTTTTTGTGATTCTTATATAAACTAATTGTTATTATATCGCTTCATGCTTGTTATTATATCTACTAGTGATTTTTATAACGAGTTGAGATTCTTGATATATCGTCTCATTAGATCGTCTTGTGATTCTTAATATATCGTCTTGTGATTCTTAGTATATCGATTCGTGATTCTTATTATATCGTCTCGTGATTCTTATTATATCGTCTCGTGATTCTTATTTTATTGTCTCGTGATTCTTAATATATCGTGTGATTCTTATTATATCGCCTTACGATTCTATCCACCTGACTTCTCATTATCCTCTGATGACTTTACCTGACTTCCTGTCCTTTAAACTCGTCTACTGCCGTGTACTTTAAATCTCTCATCACTTGCCACTTCATCTCCCCAATTCTTTCCTCCTCCTGTCTCTTCTTTACCTGCTCCTTCTCCTCCTGCTTCACCTCATCCTTCACCTTCTCCTCTCTACTCCACCTGCTCCATCTCCTCTTCCTTCTCCCTCACCTGCTTCACCTGGTTCCTACCTGATTTTTGTACCTGTGCTGGGTCCAGGCGAAATTGGGGTCATCTCAGGTGAATAGTTGCCGTTGTGCCGAGAACTGCGAAATTCACCGCTTTTGGCATAATTTACGGTACTGTTTCTATTGGGTGCTCGGGAGTCAGTGAGAGAGGGAGTCCATGGGGAAAAAAGTCCAGGGTATAAAGTCCAGAGTGAGGGTTTGAGGAATAAAGTCCAGAGTGAGGGTTTGAGGAATAAAGTCCAGAGTGAGGGTTTGAGGAATAAAGTCCAGGGTGAGGGTTTGAGGAATAAAATCCAAAGTATGAATTCCAGAATGAGGCTTAGAGGAATCAAGTCCAGGGTATAAAGTCCAGAATGAGGGCTTCGGGAAAAAAATCCGGCCCGAGGGTTGAGGAAATAAAGTCCATGAAGAGGAATGAGGTCCAAAGGGAGGGTTTAGAGGAAATGAAGTCCAGGTGGAGGGAAAAAAGTCCAGATTGAAGGGGAATAAAGTCCAGGTTGAGGAAAAAAAAAGCCCAGGTTGAAGGGGAATGAACTCCAGAGCTATAAAGTCCAGGCCAGAGGTAAGAATATAAGTCCGACACCGGGGAAGGGAATAAAGTCCGAGGTGCACATGGGATTAAAATCCAATGCGAGTGTGTATTGAATTCCAACACCAGAAGGAAGGAAAAACTGGCTCGGTATTTTTTTTTTTCACGGAGTCAGGTGAAGCTTTAGGATATTACAGAGCCTTAGAATGTATGAAATGCCTAGGAGAACAAATACCGGAGCCTTAAGATATTAGGGTCCTAGGAGAAATATGGAGTCCCAGAAATATGGGGTCCTAGGAGAAATTTGGAGTCCTAGGAATATGTGGTCCTAGGAGAAATATTTTTGGAGTCAAGAGAAATATGGAGTCCTTGAAATATGGGGTTCTAGGAGATATATGGTGTCCTAGGAGAAATATGGGACTCCTAGAAGATATATTGGGTCGAAGATATACGGGTACTTGGTATAAATCTCAGTATTAATGTGGCAGATATTTTCCTTCAGTTAACTTTGCCAAATGTCCATCTGGCGTCTAGGAAACACTACACTACACCACACCACACCACACTACACCACACCACACCACACTACACTACACCACACCACACCACACCACACTACACCACACTACACCACACTACACCACACTACACCACACCACACCACACTACACTACACCACACCACACTACACTACACCACACCACACTACACTACACCACACCACACCACACTACACCACACCACACCACACTACACTACACCACACCACACTACACCACACCACACTACACTACACTACACCACACTACACCACACCACACCACACTACACCACACCACACTACACTACACTACACCACACTACACCACACTACACTACACCACACTACACTACACCACACCACACTACACTACACTACACCACACTACACCACACTACACCACACTACACTACACCACACCACACTACACTACACCACACCACACCACACCACACCACACTACACTACACCACACCACACTACACCACACTACACCACACCACACCACACTACACTACACCACACTACACCACACTACACCACACTACACTACACTACACCACACCACACTACACTACACCACACCACACCACACCACACCACACCACACTACACTACACCACACCACACTACACCACACTACACCACACCACACCACACTACACTACACCACACTACACTACACCACACTACACCACACTACACCACACTACACCACACTACACTACACCACACCACACTACACTACACTACACTACACCACACTACACCACACTACACTACACCACACTACACTACACCACACCACACTACACTACACTACACCACACTACACCACACTACACTACACCACACTACACTACACCACACCACACTACACTACACTACACTACACCACACTACACCACACTACACCACACTACACTACACTACACCACACCACACTACACTACACCACACCACACCACACTACACTACACCACACCACACTACACCACACTACACCACACCACACCACACTACACTACACCACACTACACCACACTACACCACACTACACTACACTACACCACACTACACTACACTACACCACACTACACCACACTACACTACACCACACCACACCACACCACACTACACTACACCACACTACACCACACCACACCACACTACACCACACTACACCACACTACACCACACTACACCACACTACACTACACTACACTACACTACACTACACCACACTACACTACACCACACCACACCACACCACACTACACTACACCACACTACACTACACCACACCACACTACACCACACTACACCACACTACACCACACTACACTACACTACACCACACTACACTACACTACACCACACCACACCACACCACACTACACCACACTACACTACACCACACTACACTACACCACACCACACCACACCACACTACACTACACCACACCACACTACACCACACCACACCACACTACACCACACTACACCACACCACACTACACCACACTACACTACACTACACTACACCACACTACACCACACCACACCACACTACACTACACCACACCACACCACACTACACCACACTACACCACACCACACTACACCACACTACACTACACCACACTACACTACACTGCAGAGAGGTTCTTTATTTTGTTCTTAAGAAGTTTGATGACGAGCACATTTACAGGTTCACCGTCAAGTAGGGTTACCTAGGAGAATAAAAGGGGGTTGTAGGAGAATTATTGGAGATAATGTAAGCTTCGAGGACAAATACAATGGCCCTAGGAGACTTAAATTTAACGTAGAGATCCGAGGAAACGAAATTTAACATAGGAATTTCCATAATACAAATTTAACCCAGGAATCCGAAACACACACACACACTCTCTCTCTCTCTCTCTCTCTCTCTCTCTCTCTCTCTCTCTCTCTCTCTCTCTCTCTCTCTCTCTCTCTCTCTCTCTCTCTCTCTCTCTCTCAACGCACCACTCCAAGACGAGGAAACTAAATCAAGACAAACGCGGCTTTCCTGACTCACCTGTTATTTTCCTGACGGTGAAAACTTGGCCGTGATCATCAAGTGAGAAGTGCGGTAGCATTTCTTACTTTTTTCCTTGGGGGGATGAGGAGTAAGATGGGGTTAGGGGAGGAGAGGGGGGTGGGGTGAGGGGAGGAGAAGGGGTGGTGTTGGGGGGGGGTGAGGGGAGGAGAGGAGGGTAAGAGGTGAGAGGAGGAAAGGAAGGTGGGTACATATTTATCAACCCAAACACACGTGAGGTACTTATTTATCAACCCAAACACACGTGAGGTACTTATTTATCAACCCAAACACACGTGAGGTACTTATTTATCAACCCAAACACACGTGAGGTACTTATTTATCAACCCAAACACACATGAGATACTTACTTATCGACCCAAACACACATGAGGTACTTATTTATCGACCCAAACACACATGAGGTACTTATTTATCGACCCAAACACACATGAGGTACTTATTTATCGACCCAAACACACATGAGGTACTTACTTATCGACCCAAACACACGTGAGGTACTTATTTATCGTTGGTGAGAGTGTACTGTACTACTTGTGTTTCAGCAGCACAAGTGAGGGTGACTGAACAACAATATTCTGTTGGCTTAATAAATCTTGTTTATATTGCACCGTGTAGTTTACTCTTCGGTACAAGTGGGTGTTATTATTGTTCCTGAACTTGGTAAAGCGGACGTAATCATCTGTCTGTCTCTCTGTGGAAGGTCGGGTCTTCTTTTGTGGCAGAGTGATAGAGTTCCCCTTCTTACGGGTGCCATGATGATGCTGTAAACGTTAAACTCACTGACCTGTGGAGTTACTTTTAATGTTACCTTTGTTTCTATGTCACAGACGAGTATCTTTCCCGGGTATATGCTGACTTGTTAAGGTGAAGACTGTTTGGTCTGCTTACATAACTGTACATATATGACGTAATTGTGTTAACTTAGTCAAATCTTACGTGAATATTTATGACGTAGGTTTCAGCAACGTGGCAACTAATGGATAATAATAATAATAATAATAATAATAATAATAATAATAATAATAATAATAATGATGCATGTAGAAAGGAACGAAATAATGTTTCAGTCATAAGTTTCAGTTATGAGTTAGTAACACGTCAAGTATCGGCTACATTGATATGTCTATATTAGTATGTTATGTGTATGTTTATAATAATTTACGGTTATATGAATCAGTTTGTGCTTGCAGTAGTGTGTGAAGTATACAGAGCCTCCGGTGATCACACACTTAATGCACAATTTATCCAGTTACTTACAGTATACGTGTGTCAGATTGACTTGTGCGTCACGCCGGCGGTCGTTAGACAAACACAAGTAGTGAGTGAGTACTCAGGAGACTAACCAGCACGTGTCTCAGTGGTGTACGTGTCTCAGTGGAGTACGAGTCTCAGTGGAGTACGTGTCTCAGTGGTGTACGTGTCTCAGTGGTGTACGTGTCTCAGTGGAGTACGTGTCTCAGTGGAGTACGTGTCTCAGTGGTGTACGTGTCTCAGTGGTGTACGTGTCTCAGTGGTGTACGTGTCTCAGTGGAGTACGTGTCTCAGTGGTGTACGTGTCTCAGTGGAGTACGTGTCTCAGTGGTGTACGTGTCTCAGTGGAGTACGTGTCTCAGTGGAGTACGTGTCTCAGTGGTGTACGTGTCTCAGTGGAGTACGTGTCTCAGTGGAGTACGTGTCTCAGTGGTGTACGTGTCTCAGTGGTGTACGTGTCTCAGTGGAGTACGTGTCTCAGTGGTGTACGTGTCTCAGTGGTGTACGTGTCTCAGTGGTGTACGTGTCTCAGTGGAGTACGTGTCTCAGTGGAGTACGTGTCTCAGTGGTGTACGTGTCTCAGTGGAGTACGTGTCTCAGTGGTGTACGTGTCTCAGTGGTGTACGTGTCTCAGTGGAGTATGTGTCTCAGTGGAGTACGTGTCTCAGTGGAATACGTGTCTCAGTGGAGTACGTGTCTCAGTGGAGTACGTGTCTCAGTGGTGTACGTGTCTCAGTGGTGTACGTGTCTCAGTGGAGTATGTGTCTCAGTGGAGTACGTGTCTCAGTGGAATACGTGTCTCAGTGGAGTACGTGTCTCAGTGGAGTACGTGTCTCAGTGGTGTACGTGTCTCAGTGGAGTACGTGTCTCAGTGGAGTACGTGTCTCAGTGGAGTACGTGTCTCAGTGGTGTACGTGAGTTAGGCAGAGTTAAGCAGTTAACGTTGTGTGCCTAGGTTGGCCAACATGTGTGAGGACGACTCTTTTACGTTATTTCCTTAACTTGGAGAGATAAAATAAGGCATCTGACTTCACCCCCTTAACTTGGGGAGATAAAATAAGGGGGGGGGGATAAAACACATAACCACCCCCAATTAACAAGATGGTAGATACGAGAATGCAAATGAAGAAAAATAAAATCCCTCTCACTTGACACTATGACTCTGAGTGGAGACACCCCCCCCCCCCCCCCCCCCTCTGGACGCGGCACGAGAAGACGCTAATAAAACTCCGCTGGACAACGATTGGGACGGATCTGGAGAGCTTCCCGACTATCACTGGCCAAAACAATGATGAAGACTGAGGTTTTATGTGGCATTTGCTGGAGGCGTGTGAGGAGGGGTGGGGGGGGGGGAGAGGGGGGGGCAATAGAAGGAAGGGGAGCAGGAGAATGGGGGAGAGATAAATGAAGAGATGGAAGGTGTGAGAGGAGGAAGATAGATGGAAGGAGGGAAGAAAGGGGTAGGGGGAGGGACAGGTGGATGGAGGGAGAAAACTGGTGGATGGAGGAAGGTGGTGGGTGGAGGAGGGATATATGGAGGGGGGGGGCAGATGAGAGAGAGGCTGACTTGCTTCATTTTCTGTTGGTTTTCGTATCTTCTTTATTTAACTTTTTTATTCTCGTTTTACTCCTGTTCTCCACTTCATCGTCTCTTCCTTTTCCCGTTTCGTTTGTTTTCCTTATCTGTTTTCTTGTCTCTTTTCATTTTCATGTTTTTATTCCCTCTTCTATTGTTTCCTGATTTTCCTTCTCTTTTTTAGTTCTCGTGTTCATCTTCCCTCCTAAACCTCCTTCTTCTTCTTCTTTTTCTACAGCCTTCTCTTCTTTTTTAGTCCCGTCCTCCTAATCATCTTCTTTCTCCTCTTATTTTTCTCTTCTTTTTCTCCTCCTCCTCTTCTCCTCTCCTCATATATCCTCTTCCTCCTCCGTTTCCTTGTCCCACATCTTCCCTCTTATCTCCTTCTTAGTTCAATTCTCCCTCCTCCTCCTTTTTCACCACCTCTTCCATCCTCCTGGCGCCGACGGTATTAGCCACAGTGTCTCTTCTCCTCTGTATTTATTACGTGATTTACCGCCAAATTATTGTACACACGTTGCGGCGATAATTATAGCACTGTCATCCATGCGTGTGACTCCTGGCTCCAGATGCACCGTAAAGTGGCACATCTCTTGTGGGTGTGTGTGTGTGTGTGTGTGTGTGTGTGTGTGTGTGTGTGTGTGTGTGTGTGTGTCATCCCTATATTGTTTCTCCTGTCTTCCGTTATGACATTTTTTTATATCAGCTGTTGAAGTTCTTTGTTAATTATTGTTGTTGTTGTCCGTGTTTGTTATTGTCCTACGTGAAACAAAAACAAAAAAGGGAAAAGTTTTTAAATTTATCAAAAACTCTGTATAACTGAGTGAACTTTTTTTTGTTTTGTTTTTAGGTTTCCATCTACATCGTTACTCTCTCTCTCTCTCTCTCTCTCTCTCTCTCTCTCTCTCTCTCTCTCTCTCTCTCTCTCTCTCTCTCTCTCTCTCTCTCATTTATCTTCTAAGTAAGCCAATGTAACAAAACTAGGTCTGTTCCATAGTTGTGCCGTCTGTTTTGGCGACAGTATTTATTTATTAACTATTATGTGCTTGTTTATCAACTGTCCATTTATCTATTGACTGTCTGTTAATTTGTCGAATGTCTATTTATTTATCTGTTAAGTGTTTCTTTCCTCCTGGACTGACCGACTGACAACTGACAGTCCGTTTGTCTGTCAAGTGCCCGCCTCCCTGTTGACCGTACCGAGTTGGTCGTCCCAAGGGTGTATTTACCAGGTTAAGCTTCGGTATTAAAGGCTTTACGGGCGTGCTGCACATGTTGGCTCCGGACACACTTCACTTGTTACCCTCTTGGAGAATTAACACCTACTTTCTTTCTTTCTCTCCCCCCTCTCTCTCTTTTTCTCTTTCTCTTTCTTTATTTCTCCCTTTCTTCTTATCTCTCTCTCTCACCTATTCTATTACCCTTCCATCCCTCAAATGACAATCCATTACCGTTCCATCCTTCCTATCCCTCACTTACCTATTTCATTACTCTTCCATCCTTCCCTTACCTATTCCATTACCCTTCCATCCCTCAAATCACTTAATCCATTACCCTTCCATCCTTCCCTTGCCCATTCCATTACCTTTCCATCCCACACCTCACCTCATCCATTCTGGCAGGACCAACCCCCTAAATCACCTCAGCTCACGTACTCGCCGCCTCCCCTCTCGACCTCCCTCACTCGCCTCCAGAATGTGATGTTCACCTCCGCCAGTGAATCACACACACACACACACACACACACACACACACACCCACACCAGTTTTTTTCACATATTCGCGTAAGTTATATTTTCCTCTTAAATGTTGTCACTTAAATATTGGTACATAAGTGGTGTCCAATATGGCGTCACAATTATACGAAGACTCACGAAATATTATATAGGGTGTCCCAGAAAAATGTCCCTGCCTCCCTCCCTCCTTTTCTGCTCCCTGCCTCCCTCCCTCCCTGTCTGCTCGTTCCCTCCCTCCCTCCCTCCAACTCACAGTGTCTCAGGGAGCAGGCAGGGAGGCAGGGACATTTTTCAGGGACACCCTATATATTGGTGAGCTTCCGAGTGGATCAGGTTCCTGTTTTTCCCAGGTTCACACGTTAAACTTTCCTCCCAAATGGAGAAGCTACAGTCACTTTACTGTATCGTTTAAGTGTGTACAAGTTCACTTAAGCACTTAAATAGGGTTCAAGATGGCGTCACAATTACGCTGAGACTTGGAAAATGGTAGATGTTAGGTCTCGGATTCTGGGAAGTTTGTACGTTAAATTTTCCTCGTAAGTGATGTCACTCACTGAAGCTGAAGCGCCTGGATAACATGTAACATAACATAACATGACGTAACATAACATATAACATATTTACTGGTGCTGGGAACAAAAGTGATAATAAATAAAGAAATAGAGATAGTAAAAGGAGAAATAACCAAAATGGAAAATATGCAAGAGAAAGAACAACAAAGATAATAAAGAAACATAAGAAAAACAAAGATTGAAATAACTCGTTTATGTCACTGTTTCTAAACCTCTGTTACATAACTGGTATTTTTTATTTATTTATTTATTTTTACATTTTTCTTTCCCCTCCCCCTTCCCCCTCTATTCCCCTCCCTCTTGCCTGGCCCCCCTACCCCTCCCTCCTTCTCCCCTCCACCTGCCTCACTGCCCCTCCCCCTCCTCTTCCTCCTTCTCCCTTCCACCTACCTCACTGCCCCCCCCCCCACCTTCTCCCCTTCTTCTGTCCCCCTCCTCTCCCACTTGCCTCGTTACTCCTCCCCCTCCCATCTTCTTCCCTCCCCTTCCACCTTCTCCCCTTCCCCGGGCCCTATGTTTGTGTGGAACCATCATTGGTGATTGGTGTGTTGGGGACCCGTGATGGATGGATCGTCTCAAGGGACTCAGTGTTGCTGTAATTGGGGGAAAACAACTACAAATTGACACAGGAAATACACTCGCCACCTTTATTTTTCCATGGTAATTACTGTCGCCTTTTGTTTTTCTTTTGTTTGCACGTTTCATTTTGCATTGTTTTATTTTTATTTTTACGAACCTTTTCAGTTGTAATTATTCTTTTATTTCCTTATTTTATATTTGTTATGTCATTTACTTCTTTGTTTTTATTGTTACAGCTCGTACAGTCAGTCGTCTTTGTTCAGAAATTTTCAATGTTATTTTTTACTTTTTATTGTGTTATTATTCATATTACTTATTATTGTTTTTAGTTGGGTTATGGAATGGGTTTAGTGAAGGAACGAGTTCAGTGAGAGAACGAGTTTAGTGAAGGCATGACTTTAGTCTTAATGCAATATCTTCAGGTGCTATCGTCAAAAGTCTTAAAGATATGAAGGGGGGTCACTCAAGACGTCTGATAGAAGTAGTAGTAGTAGTAAAATTATTATTAGTAGTAATGGTAGTAGTAGTAGTAGCCAAAGCTGACAACAGCTGCAAATATTGATTATTATGAGGCAACAGTCACTGAATGCCGCATAGATCTGCGGCTCAACTAACTCAACACAGCTAGGATAGCTACTTATGTATTAGGATATTTAATTTTAAGGTAGTAGTAGTAGTAGTAGAGGTAGTAAAAAATTAATTTTTAGTTGTAAAAGTATTAGTAGTAATTAGTAAACACCTGCTGAAGGGTTCAGTAGACAGGTGTGTTGGTTTAGGCTCAGCTCTTCTGTCTCGTCCTTGGTGATCAACCCCCATCAAATTTACGATCAAAATGCTGGTGTGAGTCATCTCTTTAAACTTCCTAAAAACGACCCATTAAACTTCACATGAAAATGTTTGTGATTCACCTTTTAAATTCCCTAGAACGTAATTAAGTGGTGAGTTGTCATGTTTTAATTTACCTCTAATTTCAGTTAATTACTAAAAGAATATTATTTTACGTGTATCTAAGCTATTTTTTCTTAATTTTTTTTTAGCATTTACTCAACACCAATTGGTATTATTGTATATTTGCCTATATTAATTTGTTATATATGGTAAGGAATAATTTGTTATGTGGGAAGGAAATATAGATAAAATATCACGATGGATTAAGTGTACAAAAAAGCGAGTGGTGGTGATCTCAGAGCCGTGACTGGTCCTGTTGTAGAATTTTCGGCCAATAACAAACCGAACTCGTGAGATAAAAGGCCACCCACTCAATCCCAGCTGGAGTCGACGGGCAAAATTGTACTGCCGTGGGAGTATAGCGGGGAAAAAACTTTTATTTGGAGTAAACAAGGTAGAGTAGAATGGAGAGCGATGGAGGGGAGAGTCAATAGACGAACAAAAAGTAGACCTCCCCTTGTTTAAAGAGTGAGTGGGGAAGTGTTATGGGTCTTGTACCGTATAGTCTGACATTACTGCCTTCTCTGTGTGTGTTTTGTAAGTCTACACTGCTATAATGGTTTAGTTGGCCGTGCAGGCGCTATTCCTTCTTGGTTCATTTATACATTCAGTAGACCATGGCTTACCCTCGCCAGTAGAAAGGTTTAAAGATGATGTAGAAGGTAATCTGACACAGGTGTTTTTAGAGGCAGAATATTATAGAAAATAAAATCTACTAATTTTCTTATTAATGGGAAGTACGCCATCAACTTGGAGACAGAAAGAGCAGTCTTGTCTGTCTAACACAAGGGAATCAGGTGACGTGTGTGTTATTGGAGGCAGGCCAGTGAAGGACTTGTCTCCAGGCTCACAACAGAGAAACTGGCTGATCGCCCACTTGGTAATGAGCCATCCTCCCTGGTGAGCTGCCCGGGTACTGTTTTACCTTAAACTATGCCATTCTTCTTCCCCCGTGTTCCCTCAACCCGTGTCTCATGGTTCAATGTCCGGTGGTCCTATGGGAGGCGTGTGTTTTCGTGTTGATCCATGTATACATAACACTCTTACACACACACACACACATCCATGTATACCGTCCGCACAAACAGAAAACATTTGTTAAGAGATTGTGATGTAACTTAACGAAATGTAGGTCATTAATGTGGTATTGGCGGAACTACAGAGTGACGGTAAAAGGGAGTCGCTAGATGAGCCTCTGGGTAGACCATAAAGAAGAGGTGTTAGACTGTGCCCCGTTACTGGCACTCACAGTAATGAAAGGTAGAGCAAAATGTTGGTGATTCTTTTTTATCAGCGTGATGTTATAAGAGTGTCAGGGGGAAGTGAGCTGCTCAAGATGTGGAAGAGGAAGCAGATAAAGTTTTTCTAAAGTATAACTATTCAGAATTAGTAGTGTGAATATTCAGGCGTAAACACTAGGAACCGTAACAGCGTGAGTGACCAGACTGCAGGTAAGGAGGGGGGGGGGGGGGGGGGGCAGCCATATCCTCGTGACCCTCTTAAAGGATTCCCAATTATAAATTATAACCTTTTCACCCAGTCAATATTCTTTACCTAACCTCGGGGAGGGGGGGGGGGTATTTTTGATAAAGAGACCATATTAGTAAAATTTATGAAATTTGTCCTTGGGTAGCTACTGTCCACCACCGCAGACATTGATGAAGAGATTCAGCATCGGATCAGATGTGCTTCTCATCAAGCCTTTGGTAGGCTCCGAAACCGTGTCTTCAGTAGTAGGCAGGTGAAATTATCGGCAAAGCTGCACGTATATCGAACAGTGGTCCTCTCCACCCTGCTATATGGCAGTGAGACATGGGTCACATACAGGAGGCACCTCAAGGCACTTGAAAACTTTCACCAACGTAGTCTACGTTCCATCCTCCGAGTTTGCTGGGAAGACAAGAGAACAAATGCCAGTATTCTTGCTGACACTAACTGTAGGAGCATCGAGGCTACCATTATCCATGAGCAACTACGCTGGACTGGCCGTGTTACCCGCATGGACGACAGTAGACTGCCAAAGCAACTACTTTACAGTCACCTAACGAATAGTAAACGTAATGCTGGCGGGCAACTGAAAAGGTATAAGGATAGTCTTAAGACAAACCTGAAAAAGTGCCAAATCGACCCCCTCACCTGGGAGACGATTACTCCACATCGTAACGCTTGGAGGAGCACCACACAAGGTGTCAATACTTTCGAGTTAGCCCGACTGCAAGCCGAGGCAGACAAGTGCCATCGCCGGAAAGACGCTGCCACCGCCCCTCCCGCATTAGATGCAGCCCTCCACATGCGCAACGAATGTGGACGACCCTGCGGATCCCGTATCAGCCTTTTTAGTCACCTCAAAACTCACCAACCTAGGTGACAAACTTAATAACTCATATCATTGTTTTATAGCTGGATGATCGTTATACTCTATTCCGAGTGACAGCAAAGTAGTAGTAGTCTCTCTCTCTCTCTCTCTCTCTCTCTCTCTCTCTCTCTCTCTCTCTCTCTCTCTCTCTCTCTCCTGTGTTAGTGTCTGTCTGTTTCTTTCATTAATAATAAACCTTTTACTCTCAGATAGGTTTTCTCTTTTATTCCCGTTTTCGTTATTTTTCTTCCATCATGCCACCCAACGAAGGATTTTATATTGAGATCTGTCCATCATGCCACCCCCGGCGAAGCTTTTCACTCTCAAGTCTCTCCTCCTCCTCCTCCTCCTCCTCCTCTATGCCATCTCTCCAATTTATCAAACATGTCACTCAATCACTTTTAACCCTCCTGTTCCATATTATCATCGTCTACGCCTTAACCCGTCGTGCATCTTCACTGTTTCCTTCACATTCTTTATAATTTTTCCTTCCTATTCTCTCTCTTTCATTGTTATTGCTTCTTCCTTATTTCTAAGTTTCGTAATTTTGGGGTTATTCCTCATTTTTATTAGGTTTTATTGCTGATTCTTATGTATTTAGCTTTCCTTATTTCCCTATATTCCTTACTTATTAATTTCCTCATTTCTATTATATTGTATTGTCATTTCTCTTATGCTGTTCTTCCTTTGTTTTCTTGCTTCATTTTCTTGACTTTGTCTTAGTTTTCATTTTCATAAATATTTCAAGTTTTTAATTTTCCTTAACTTTTCTTAGCCTTCATTTTCTTCACTTCTCTCTTAGCTTTCAGTTTCTTCATTTTTCTTTTAGTTTTCATTTAAAAATTTCGTAGCATTAATCTTCACTTTTTTTACAATTTAGTTCATTTACTTAGTTCATTATCGTCATTTAAACAACCTCTGATATTCTAAGTCGCTTCGTGATGGTGGGCAGCGCTGTGGTGGAGCTTGACCATTTTATGCTATTTTCTTGGGTGGGCAGTTTCTTGACCCTGCGTGACTCAGTGTTGTTTGTTGTGTAAGAATAGTCAGTTTGGTAAGCCGTGTGATTCGCTGGAGAGATTCCCATTGACCCGAGGTTGAAGATGTTGGTAATAGTTGGAATATTTTAGACTTATGATGTTGGTAATAGTTGGAATATTTGTTGACAATACCATGCTCTTGGACGGGAATGGTAGCGAGGTGTAAACAGTGGCAATAAAGCCTTATAAGTAGTGGTTGCCACGGTAACATTGCTTTGTGAATGATATGTAAGAATAAAGCTTTTTTTTTATTTTATAATTCACACGAAAAACAGGTACACGGATAAAGATGTTTGGTACTATGTGGTTTAATTGTAGAACTACCTTGTTGAGTTGGACAGGTATAGCAACAAGAGATATACAGTGATATTAACGTATAGTAATTGTTGTATGAATCACTTGGTTTGTGTATGATTTATGAGGAGACATTTATGACATAATATCTGGTGTATTTATAAATAATAACTCCTTGTATTGATGGTCAGTCGTGTTGTTGTGTTCTAAATAATTTATCGTATAAGTCAAAGTTTTCATGAAAAGTTCCATTTACTTAAGATTATTTGTGGAATATTTATCGAAGCAGCCATAAAATTAGACAAGATTCGGATTAACCGTATTGACGTGTTGTAAGTGGTAGTTGGTTGTGGTAATGTTGTTTTGTAAGAGATTTATTATAATAGACAGGGAAGTTGTAAGCCGTCGGGTTGTCAGGGAAAACTCACATTTACAGAAGATTGAAGATGTTAATAGTATCAGAAATATTTGTAGGAACAGCGGTGATGGTAGACGGTAATGGACCAAAAGTTAAATCGAGGTAATAACGCCTTATAGTTGATGGGCCACGGTCATGTTGTTTAGTGAATAATATATTATGCAGCCACAGTTGTGAGAATGTTTAATATGTTATTGTTGATATGTGGTTAGGTATCCCATTTAATATACACCAGTGTTAACTCTGAACACTCTCTAGTGACGCACAGACTCTGTTACTGCCACGATGAAAAAATTATTCAATTTAGTTTATTTTGCAGACTTTTCTCTCTTTCTTACAATAGAATTGTTGGGGGTTTGATCAAAGCATGTGCTCTGATGTCTGTTCCTCAGGTAAAGTGGAGTCCTCACCTGGAGGAGTTACCATTGTTTACCTGGAGTTGCCTGCTGGAGACTCGCCTCCCCCGCCCTCCAGCTCGTCCCTCCTCATTGTCTCTTGGTAAACTGTACTAGACTGTTGGAGTTTATTCTTTTTCCCAAAGGAATTGTTTCTCTTCCCTTTAAGCTTTCTCCTACCACTCTTTTTCATCATTTCCACTTTCATTCTGCACCTCCCTCTCCTCTCTTCTGCTTCTCCTCTCTATCCCCTTCTCTCTCCCCATTTGAACCCGAAACTTTATTTTGTAAGAAAATATACTGATATAAATTTTATAACAGGACTTTTACACGGCTGAGCCTTTGAGAGAGGTGAAAGTGGGCCCCCGAGGCATGCCTGCCCTTTAGGGACAGCATGGATAACAGCCTACTGTACACTAAGGCTTCAGCACGCAAAGAGACAACGTGGCCGCCACTGTGTTGGACCACCATCACTTCCCAACAGTTAAGTTAGGTACCCATATAGAGCTGGGCGAACTGGTAGAGCCCCGGGACCAAACTGGTGACCTGCACCCCACGAGAGAGGCGCTGTAGCTTACATGAAGAGGCGTCTGAAAAAAAAAAACACCTTCAGTCTTGACTTGGATTCATCAGCAATCTATAGGTCCGTCCCATAGACAGTGCCAGTACGAACAGTCAACAGCGCCTGGCTTTCCCTACACCCCATAATGACACTTTTATGGAAGCTCTGCCACACGAGCGTTCATCCTACTAAGACTGCATATTTTTATCACTGGGGCCTACTAGGACTGCGTTCTATTATCACTGGGGCCTACTAGGACTGCGTTCTATTATCACTGGGGCCTACTAGGACTGCGTTCTATTATCACTGGGGCCTACTAGGACTGCAGTCTATTATCACTGGGGCCTACTAGGACTGCAGTCTATTATCACTGGGGCCTACTAGGACTGCAGTCTATTATCACTGGGGCCCCTTTGACCAGCAACTAACTATTTGCGCTCGACAGTATCTCAGTGAATTTATTTCCTCGGTGCTGATGCTGATGGTTTTTTTTTTTGCCTGTCGCTCCACCTCCTAACTCTCCCCATCTCTCTCACTTCTACCTCAGTCTCTCTTCTCCTTTCTCTCCCCAAGTCTCTCACTCCTATCATAGTCTCTCCTCTCCCCAAGTCTCTCACCCCTACATCAGTTTCTCCTTTTCTTTCCTCCTCACCCCCCAAATCTCTCGCTTCTCTTCCAATATCTTCTCTCACCTCTCCCTCAATGCCTCTTCTCTCCCCATTTAGTCACCCCAACCAGTCTTCCCTTCCCCAGTCTCTCACCCCTCCCTCAATACCTTCCTCAGTCTCTCACCCCTCCCTCAGTCTCTCACCCCTCCCACAGTACCTTCTATCCTTTCTTCCCTGCCAGTATCTCTCCTCGTCTCTCATAACATCTCTGGGGAACTCGCTTGAAGGCAATACTCGGGCAATAAACCTGGTTATTCGCCCTGTTCCCACAATCTCGGTTTCATTCGCCTTTGTGAAATAGAACTCGTTTTATTTTTTTTATTTTTATTTTGGGGGCTACTGATGCCTTGAAATGTGTCCCTGTGATGATTGTGTGCGTGGTGGGGGTGTGTGTGTGTGTGTGGTGGGGGTGTGTGTGTGTGTGTGGTGGGGGTGTTGGGTGTGTGGGGTGAGTATTTTGTGTGTGGGGAGTTAATTTATTCTTAATTTTGACACTTACCGACTGCTAGTTTATTGTGCACCCCATACTCATCCTGTGGGCGGTAGCGGAAAAGGATTACAGATACACACCCTACAGGCTGATGATGACATCACACAAACCATCTACACTGATGGATCTCTTAACACCGCCTGTGGGAGGCCTGGAAGTGCCATCGTTGTGACTCAACCTGACGGTAATACAATTGAAAAAGAAGTTAGAATTTATAACTTGGCATCCACTCTACAAACTGAATTAGTTGTCTTACTCACAGCTATTAAATTATTGAAACTGTAAGTGTATATATGGTACATACCTCTGTGTACACGTGTGTAGGTGTGGGGTAATACCATCCTGGACGTCCACAGCTCTACGTAAGTGTGCGAGAAGGCATTAAATGTTTTGTAAATATTTTCAGTGCATAAGAGCGCAGGAGGTGGAGGCAGTTACCAAATGTTTACTATATTTCTTGCATTATTGGCAGTAATGTGGGGTAACGAGTCGTGCCTGACTTACTGAATTGCTCTGCTTTTTCAAAATATTTTTCTCCTGCTAAAATCTCATGAAACTCAGGCACGACTTTATGGATTTTTTTTATGTTTGAATTTCCTGGTTTTTTTTTTTTTTTTTTTTTTTTTAAGTAATAGTTATGGATTTTGTGTGGACGTTGTGGCAAAGCGTTTATAAGACTGGATTTGGGTTTTTAAGTCCCCGGGTTCGAGTCTTTGGTCGTGGTGATGTGTTTGTTGGTGTCATTTTAGGGAAGGTTAACCATAGTCAGTGTGACTCATCTATCTACCTAGTTTCTCTCCCCTCCAGCCTCTCATCTCTCCCCCCTCCAGTCTATCACCCCTCCTTCCTCTCAGTCTCTCACCCCTCCCTCCTCTCAGTCTCTCACCCCTCCCTCCTCTCAGTCTCTCACCCCTCCCTCCTCCAGTCTCTCACCCCTCCCTTCTCTCAGTCTCTCACCCCTCCTCCAGTTTCTCACCCCTCCCTCCTCCAGTCTCTCACCCCTCCCTCCTCTCAGTCTCTCACCCCTCCCTCCTATCAGTCTCTCACCACTCCCTCCTCTCAGTCTCTCACCCCTCCCTCAACCCCTTACCCCTCCCTCAGAGTCTCACCCCCCCAGTCTCTCCCCCCCCTCAGCTTATCATCATCACGTCCAGGTTCTTTTTAAAGTTCATAGCCAAGTCTGGCGAGCTAACCAAGTATATGCAAATGACATCCTCAGACTTATACTGTGAGGTAATGAACCAATTTTCAATATTTTAATGTTAGGTTGAATGACACGTGAAGAATGTGTTCAAATTTTCGAAGTATATATGTATTCCGGCGTCTCTATGTAGCATTAAGGATTTTTTTTTATTGTGGGGGGATATAGCTAGTGATTTGTATGTGGGTGTGTATGTGTGTGTGTATGTATGAATATGTAGGGGTATGTGTGGCGGGTTGGAGGGTAGGTGGGGGGTAGAAGGGTGTGTGTGGGGAGGGTGGGAGGTTGTGTGTGGGGGTGGAAGGGTGTGTGTGGGGAGGGTGGGAGGTTGTGTGTGGGGGTGGAAGGGTGTGTGTGGGTGGAAGGGTGTGTGTGGGGAGGGTGGGAGGTTGTGTGTGGGGGTGGAAGGGTGTGTGTGCGTGGAAGGGTGTGTGTGGGGATAGAAGGGTGTGTGTGGGGGTGGAAGGGTGTGTGTGGGGGTGTGTGGAATGGTGTGTAGAGGGTCGGAAAGTGTGTGTGTACGTCGGGAAATATAGCAATCGATGTATGTGTCTGTCTGTGTGTGTGTGTTTGTAAAGTTTCCATTATATATATCACACTGACAAAACACACCGGACTGTAGTAGTGTTGCAGGTACCACTCAGTGACGTTACCTGGTAAACACTGATCTAATAATGTGTAATTTGTCGGCTGCTTCTAAATCAGTGGTTATTGATCGGTTATATTCCACTACTGACAGTGTTGACTTTTGTATGAGGTAAGAACAGTAACGAGGTGATGTTCTTTACTGTTTATATTTTATCTAACTGAAACTAAGACATTAACTGTCCTTTGTGTAGGGTTTTAAGGGGAGTCAGGAAAGGCATTCATAGAGCTGCTTAACGTAGCTCAATATGTAGAGTTTAATCTAAGATAATTATGTCATTACTATTACCATTGAGATTTCAGTCGCTTGTTATTGCTGAAGCGATAAACTAACCCTTGAGTTGGGGCTGAGTAAAGGGCTATTCATTCAGTGAGACAGTCAGTCATTCGGTGTAGTCGTTTATAGAGTTGACTGAAGCAGCTAAAATCAGTATTGTGTCGGTAGGTCCATTTGTGTTATATACAGGGAGTTGGAGGTATTCTCTCTGCCAGGCCATGAGTTGCTGGACCAGACGTGGGTCGTTGTCTTAAACGGCGGAAGATGGTTGAGCTGCAGGATGGACGAAAGTTCTCAGAATGAACTAAAGGTAAATAATTAGTCTCGGAAAACGTGTTGCAGGTGAAGCTCTCGTACACTACAACTGTTACAGTCTTCGGTGTTCTTGTCTCCCCATATACTAACTTAACCGCTAGCCTAACTTCCTGGGTTTCAGTACTAATGGGTTCCTGTCTTAAGGAGCTCCAATCGTAGTGGGCCCCAGTCCGCAGCCCTAATCTTTATGGGCCCTAGTCTTAAGGGGCCCTAATCCTAATGGGTCCCATTCCTAAGTGGCTCTAATCCTAATGAGCCCCAGTGCCAAGTGGCCCTAATCCTAATGGACCCCAGTTCCAAGTGGCCCTAGTCGTAATGGGCCCCAGTTCTGAACGACCTCAGCCCTTATTGTTAGGTTAGGTTAGGGTCCATTTGACCTGCAATCGACAAATTATCGTGGGAACCTCTGAGAGTGGCGACCGGTCCTCGTGAAGGTCTTGCTGACTACATTCTTGTCCTCTCCTTGACAGATGCTCGACTCCTGAATTATTTTCTCTCTTTCTTTATCTCTCTTTCTCTTTCTTTCTCTCTCACTGGAAAAAGGGGAAAGAAGAAAAATGAAATGAGTCTGTGAGAGTAGGAGGTGAAGGAGGAGGTGAGGGAGAGGGGGTAAGGGAGAAGGAGGAGGTGAGGGAGAGGAAGGAGGAGGAGGTGAGGGTGAGGGGGTAAGGGAGAAGGAGGAGGTGAGGGTGAGGAAGGAGGAGGAGGTGAGTGAGAGGGGGTAAGGGAGAAGGAGGAGGTGAGGGTGAGGAAGGAGGAGGAGGTGAGGGTGAGGGGGTAAGGGAGAAGGAGGAGGTGAGGGTGAGGAAGGAGGAGGAGGTGAGGGAGAGATGGAGTAGAGAGAAGACAAACACTGGGTCGAGTAGTAAGTGGGGGTCCATCTGCCCCAGTGTGTGTGTGTGTGTGTGTGTGTGTGTGTGTGTGTGTCATTTTGTTTATATTACTTTGTGTGCTCGTATCCTCTCTCTCTCTCTCTCTCTCTCTCTCTCTCTCTCTCTCTCTCTCTCTCTCTCTCTCTCTCTCTCTCTCTCTCTCTCTCTCTCTCTCTCTCTCTCTCTCTCTCTCTCTCTCTCTCTTCCTCCTTTCTAAGAATCGGGGAGATCACAGAGGAAGGAAGAAGATAGTAAAAGGGGGAGAGAGGATGATGGAGATAGAAGGGAGAGAAGAGAAACGGGAGAGAGTAGATTGCCGAAGGGGAAGAGAGAGGAAAGAGGAGATTGAAACGAGGGAGGAGAGAGGAAGGGAGGAAAGAGGAGATTGAAATGAGGGAGGAGAGAGGAAGGGAGGAAAGAGGAGATTGAAATGAGGGAGGAGAGAGGAAGGGAGGAAAGAGGAGATTGAAACGAGGGAGGAGAAAGCGGGTTAAAATATGAGAGAGGGAGAGGGAAGGTAAAGTGAAGGAGATAGGAGAGGAGGAAAAAACGAGGAAGGGAAGTGAAAAGGAAAGAGGAGATTACATTGAGAAGGATAGGAAAGGGTGAGATGGAAGAGAGAGGGATACATAGAACAGTGGAAGGGGTGAATTAAGCGATAAACGAGGAATCGATAGAGACAAGCCAAGAGAATAGGGAGAATATAGGCAAGGGAGATGAGCCGATAGGAAAGGGAGCGGAATAGGAGACGGAAGGACGAGTGAAATAGGATGAAAAGGAGATGGGATAGGTGGAAAAGATGGAAGAGGAGAAGAAGAATAACAGAAGAAGGACGATAAAGGAGGACTGAGGGAAAAGATGGAAGGGGAAGATAAGGATAATAGGAAAGAAATGAGAAGGAACGTAACATGATTTATGGAAAAAGATGGAACAGAAGTATAAAAAAATGAAAGGAATATAGATGGATGGGAGAAACAAAGGAAAAAATATGGGAAAGAAATAAAAGAACAGGGGAGACAGGATGATGGAGGAGATAGGATAGATGGAAATGGTGTGAGAGGGGCGTGGAAAGGGAGGGAGGGAGGGGGAGGAAATACCAGAGAGGTAACATTCCTAGCGTGTCTTTCCCTCCTGACACGCTACTGAGGGAAGGGCTGTATGGGAAAGGTATAGTGTAGTGAGAGTTATAGTGACGGTGTAGAGTGAAGATATAGTGAAGGTGTATAGTAAAGATTTATACTGAGAAATACAGTGAAGGTTTATAGTGAGTTACAGTGAAGGTCTACAGTGATGATGAAGAGTGAAGGTATATAGTGAAGATTTATAGTGAGTTACAGTGATAGAGGGAATAAATACAGTCATAGTTATGGTGAAAGTGTATAATGACGACAGTGACAGTGAAAGTTATAGTCGATAGCTACAGTGAAATTGCTGTAGTATAGAACTGTAGTAAACATAGTCTTTCGTGCAGTCAAAAATACAGTGAAAGGTTAGAGGGAAGAGCCGTAGATCTGAACATTGAAAAATATAGTGAAAGTATGAAGCGAAAGTTTGTGTAAAGAATAAGTTGAAAGTTTTAAGAGTTTATAATGTTGATGTAGATTAAGTGCTCTGAAGACTTGACCAAAGTTTAAATCAGTCGGTCTTGCGTATCATGTAATTAACTAACCGTGTGATTTAACCCACATTAATTGTCAACTAAATAAAGCTAATATAAATAAGTTCAAAGTGGGTGGATTATATGAAAAATTATAGTTAGGTGGGTTTAAATTTGGGTGAATTATATGAAAATTTTTAGTTACGTTTAAATTTGGTTGGGTTTAAATTTGGTTGGATATGAAAAATTATAGTTGGTTGGGTTTAAATTTGGGTGAATTATATGAAAAATTATAGTTACGTTTAAATTTGGAGGAAATATAAAAAAAAATTGGTTATGCTCAAATTTGGTTAGAACACATTTAGATTTAGTTTGGGTAATAATGTTTATGGAGTGATTAATTGGTATTGAAGGCAAATTAGAGAGGGGAAATAGTTATAGTGACGTAGTGTTTTGATTTTAGAGCATCATATGGGTGATTTTGTTGTTAGTGTTATGAAGTCGTTCACACACACACACACACACACCTACCTTCCTTCCTTCCTTCCTTATCCTTGTCCTTCATCCACCCTTACCCAACCCCCACCATCCTCTCCTTCTCTCCTCCTTTCCCTTTCCTCTGGTTTCACCCTCTTCATCTTCCTCCTTCCTCACCCCCTCTTCTCCTACTTCTCCTTTCTCCTCCTACATCCCTCCCTCCCCTACCTCCCCCCCCCCTCGCTCCCCTACCTCCCCCCCTCCCTCCACTACCCCCCCACCTCCCCCCCTCTCTCCCCTACCTCCTCCCCCCCCAAGCGGAAGTGAGAGAGGGTGAGAGTTGGAGGCAGTTTACCCGCCAACATTAGCGTGGAGGTGCTCCATGGGCCGCCTCTACCGCTTAATTTGTAAAGTTCACTAAGGTTGCTAGACAAATTTGTGGCTTCATTACTATGTTCACGTCGCTGCTGCCGAGATCTGGTACCTCACTCCCCGGAGGCTCGATTGATGGAGTTTGTGGAGTGGGGTGAGAGGGAAGCCAGAGACAGAGAGAGGAGTGGGGTGAAAGGGAGGGAGGTAGGTGAAGGGGGCGGAGAGGTCGGGGAGTAAGGTGAGAAGGAGAGAGAGAGAGAGGGCTGGGGTGAGGGGAGCGAGGGAGGAGGGGGGAGAAGCGAAAGGGAGAGAGAAAAGTGGGGTGAGGGGAGAGAGGGAGGTGAGGGAAAGAGATTGGGTGGTAGGGTGAGAGGGGGAGGAGTGGGAAAGGGAGGGAGGAGTGGGAGAGATTAAAAGAAGAGAGGGGTAATGGGGTGAGAGAGAGAGTTATTTACCCTCATAATCGACATTATTTCACCTGACATGAATTAGATGGGACAGGTATAAAAATTGGTCTTCTTGTCTTTTTCTAGTTAAGATCTATAATTCTCTCTCTCTCTCTCTCTCTCTCTCTCTCTCTCTCTCTCTCTCTCTCTCTCTCTCTCTCTCTCTTTCGGCTTTATATCTTCCTTCCTCTCTCCTTTCTTCGTCCACATACCTCCTTTTTTTCCTACATCCACAGTTCTGTATCTCTCTTTCTCCTTTATCGTTATCTCCTCTTCTCTCCCTTCATCGTCCTTATCTCCTCCTCTCTCCTTCCTACACAGTTCTCCATTCACGCTCTTCCATCTCATTCCTTTTTTTTTTCGTCTTCATTCACATTTAATTAAACACGACACTGTCTCTCCCCCACGTCACGTTTTAGCTCGCCTTTCTCTCTCTTACTTGATCCTCCACTTAAAATTCCCCTTATTTGAAGTGTCAGCTGTGGAAATTACACAACTGGGCACTTTGTCTCATTCTCTCTCTCTCACACACACACACTCGCTCGATGTCATTCTCTCTCTCTCAATCTTTCTCTACTTTTTTTTCTCTCTCTCTCTCTCTCTCTCTCTCTCTCTCTCTCTCTCTCTCTCTCTCTCAATGTTCACTTACAATGCAAATAGTCGCCTCTACTACCACTTACAACACACAATAGTTGCTCCCTTGAGTAACTAAGTTAGCGTCGGTGTGTGTATGTTGTTCACCTGGCCCGTCTTCCATCCTCAGGGCAGACCAAGCTGGTTCCCACAACAGTTTTGGTCGAGGGTAGAACAGAACACCTCAACCCATGTGTAACGTGACGCTATAGTATATTGACTCTGATATAGTATACTAAGGTGTGTGTGGTCACTTAAATCATTACTTACGACTACTTGTAATTATACTTATTTAATGTGTTAGGTCTGAATGATACAGTATATTGCTATAATCTTTACTTATAATTCTTCTATTAACTTGAGTACTTGGAATTTCAGTTGAGGGATTTCACAGGTGTACTACTTGTAGAATTTACATGTTTACACTAGACATGACGATCTCTTCAAACACCAGGGAAGTCACACTTAAAACACTTATATTCACTTTTAAGTTTACTTTGAAGTTATAAATGTTTACTTACAACGCTTGTATTCCACTTGTGCGACCACTTGGAATTTTACTTGTTGTCGTAGGCGAGGAATCTTGTAGTCTTATCAGTAGTGTTATATAAGAACAGCAGCGCCACAGTACAGAATTCTCGTGTTTGCTGTGATATTTATGGACACAGCAGCACAGCACTGGATGATAAAACTTCGCCACATACTTCCTTTTATTTGATGTGTTGTCTGTGTAAATTGGTGGCACAGAAGAGCTTCCACTTATTCGCTGTGCCTTTGTTAATAAAACCAATAGCACAGCACAGAAGCCTCCTTGTTTATTCTGACATGTAAACTAATATCACAGCACAGGAGTTTTCTTGTTTGCTGTACCGTCAATGTAAACTAATACGATACGACGTGTTACCCGGAGTGGCGAGAACGTGGCTTCATGTTGACCCAAGATCGAATACCACAACTCAGAAGTCCCCTGTGTGCTGTGCTTTCTTTGTAAACTAAAACCACAGCAATATCCCAGTCACTCCCCCTCCCACCTGTGCGTCCTCCACGTATACACAGCAACAGGAGTGTGGGCGGGTCACCTGGGCGGAAGTGACAATTTGTGTATAACATGGAACTGCACTTCACCAACACAATATAATTTTATTCCCTATATTTCACGTGTCACTGTTCTTCTATAGCTCTTGACTCCTGCGTTTTGCCTGGCATTTGGGGCTTATATTTCTTCTATATTTCCTTGTGTGCTATATATTTCCTGCGGTACAAACTCGCCCCCACAGGAAAACTGTGTCTTCCTTAGTTGTGTATAGTCTCAGGTCAAGAGTGTGTCTATAGCCAGCTACTAGTTTAACTAACCCAAGGTAACTTATTTTAATATAATCTAAACCAAGTTATTCTATTCTAATATAACTTAACGTAACCTATTATAATTAAAGCTACTGTAACCTAATATATTCCAATATAGTCTAAACTACCAATTAACCATGACAAACCTTACTAAACCAACCTAAGCTAAACTAAAATAACCTTTTATAACCTAAACCAATCACATCTAACCTAACCTAGTATAATCTAACTTTAGTTGTAATTCAGGGACTTTGTTTGCTGTGCGTGTGTCTTGGATCAGGCGAACTAAGACGCCTCCTTACCCACTCAGAGCGAGCTAAGTATGGCTATCAGCAAGTAATGATCCTCAAGTGTCCCGTTAATAAGGCGATAATGAAACCCTCACTGGTCGACCCACTCGCAGCCGCCTCGGGGATATGTTTTCAACATTTACGATACGATTCAGCTTTTGTGTTGTGAGTGCTACGTGGGCTGCGGGTACACGAGGTGTATCATCGTTAATATTAAAAGATATTATGACTTTTTTCCTCGAAAATCATTCACAGATAAAAAGTGTAAACACTTCCCATCATTCTCTGAGCCTTAACGTTGGCTCAGCATATGTGAAGGTACGGCGCCCTATCAATCACGTTTCCAAATATTAATAAATAAAAAAATATTAATTTATGCCTGATGAATTGAGCTGCTATGACTTCCAAGTGTGTGCACTGTAGACTCTTAAACAGTATAGTTGAGCGTAAGACGAGGAAGACAGCCTAGTCATGACCGTGTGTGTGTCTCAGCCAGAGGAAAGCAAAGGTGTGGTGTGGAGTATCAGTCAGGTATTAAGTGTGTATTTCCTCAGAATGTAATGATAACATTGTCTTGGGTTATATCAGTATGTGTAGTGTCAGTACGCCGGGGTGGTGCGGAAAGTAAGCGCCCTCTCTCGCCTGGTGACTTAACCTTACAGCGACGTGACTGTTGTGGCTAAATGTGTTATGTCGGCCGCTACTACTCACACCTTCAACAAATTGTGCAACAAAACTTTTCACTGGGTGTACAGAGCTGCATGGCGCTCCCTGGGGAGAAGTTTTGACTTAAAATACAGACTGCACACAAAAATAACTCCCGGCTGGAACAAAAGGCGCGGTATAGTGTACAATACAGCTTCATAGGGGTGCAGTCAGTACAGTAGAACAGTGTCAGCATCAGGGCCAGAGGCTCTTAACGTTTGTCAGAAAATGAAAGGAATATCACGTGAGAGTAACATTGGACGTCTTCAGAAGAGAATTGGACTAGTTTCTTCAGAAAATAATTATCAATAGAGCTATAATGAATAATTTGACATGCGGGTTACAAACTGTAGCAGCCGGGTTGATCAAGAAGCTTAGTCTGAAACCGAACTGTAGAGGATAGACTGAACCTCCAAAATGGAAGTTAGATATACAGCTAACAGGACACCACCACCACCACCACCACCAGGAAAAGTCTGTCATAGAAAATGTAGTGATAAGAATATTCTGCCTAACTCAATTATTCTAAGATTTTTAATGAGTATAGTATGCCGGGGTGAGAGTTTGTGTGTCATTGACGGAGGAAATGGTAAATTAAGTTTGACTTATTTCATGGTCATGTGTCTGAGTGGACAAATCACGCCTGAACTTTATGTTCTTTCGTGTAAACATAATAGCAATTACTGACCCATTAGCTCTAATAACCATTAATGGTATACAAACAGTTGAATATCTGGATGTATAATGTGCCTGAAGTTGTCGTCCAGAATGATCATAACTAGGGCAGAAGGTGGCAAGTGTTCATACATGTTCACCTTTAAGATACGACTGAACAGCTCTCTCAGGAACACATTGTCTCGTATCTGTGCGATTATCCCGATTATTTTTGCTTTAATTATTACTCGTTCAAGAGATTTTCAAATTAACCCGATATTCACGTAGTTCTTATCACAAGTGTTTGATAATTAGATGGGGGACGAAATTGGAAGAGCGGGAGAGAGAGAGAGACTTTGAACTTAGGTAATTTGCATGTTATTTCTCCATAGGAACGAGCCGTCGGCTTTAGGTAAACATAGAAGGATGCCGACAGTAAAGCCTTTCTCACGACCAAACACACACCGAGCATAAACTGTTATAAATGATTGTATATATTCTTGGTTATGTTACGTTGGTTGTAGTTATATTGAGAAGTCGTCGTGATTGCCGGTGATTTGAGGAGCCAGGATAATGGTTCAGTATTGTAGCATCTAAACAAAACATCTTCCACAATTAATAGAAAACGGTCAGTCCAATTACAGGAAAAAGAAATTAAATGCGATTAATAAGAAGAAACTCAATAATTAAGAAAAAAATAATTAGCTTAAATTATACATTGAAAACTAAATTAAAAATAGAATAATAAGAAAACAATATGGAGAAGAACAAACTTGTAGACTCATCTTTTTCTTAGACTAACCCGGAAGTTTTTCACGTGAATGTTTCCTCGTTCTAGTTTCGTTCCTCAGGTAATATCTTCGTCTTTTTGCCTCTTATTATACGAACAATGTAAACAGCGCGTTAGATTAAACTTCTTAGAAACAATCTAAACCAGGAATGATGTATTCTGCCACCATCATTACCACCATCACCACAGGCACCACCACCACCATCACAAGCACTACAGTCACAACCACCACAGTTCACTACCACCATCACAAGCACTACAGTCACAACCACCACAGGCACCACAGTTCACTACCACCATCACAAGCACTACAGTCACAACCACCACAGGCACCACAGTTCACTACCACCATCACAAGCACTACAGTCACAACCACCACAGGCACCACAGTTCACTACCAATATCACAAGCACTACAGTCACAACCACCACAGTTCACTACCACCATCACAAGCACTACAGTCACAACCACCCATCACAGTTCACTACCAACTCCACAAGCACTATAGTTACTACCACCACAAGCACCACCACCATCACAAGCACTACAGTCACTATACCACCACAGGCACCACAGTTCACTACCACCATCACATGCACTACAGTCACTATACCACCACAGGCACCACAGTTCACTACCAACACCACAAGCACTATAGTTACTACCACCACAAGCACCACAGTCACTACCACCATCACAAGCCCTACAGTCTCTATACCACCACAGACACCACAGTTCACTACCAACACCACAAGCACTATAGTTACTACCACCACAAGCACCACAGTCACTACTACCATCACATGCACTACAGTCACTATACCACCACACCACAGTTCACTACCAACACCACAAGCACTATAGTTACTACCACCACAGGCACCACAGTTCACTACCAACACCACAAGCACTACAGTCACTATACCACCACAAGCACCACAATCTTCGCCTCCATCATCACCACTGCCACCAACAGCACATCACCACACTTGTACCAGCATCAGCACAATCACCACCACTAATACCACTATCGCCTCCACAATAACCACCACAAGCGCTACCACCTCTATGACCATCACCAGTGTTGTTAATCCACCACCACTACCACCTTCACCATCAGCCAATCACAGGTACTCATCATCCCATCGTGCAGTATTTCACCTCCAGACTATAACAGGATATATCCCCCCTCACCATCTCTCCGTTATAGGGACTATCCCCATCAGTTACCTCGTACAGAACATTCCCAACCAACACTAGTCCATGTATGAAAACTTCCCCTGCACTTGTAATATTCCCCCAGTAGCAGCACTATAGTGAGAGATTCCCCGCCACCTGCCCATTGTAGAATATTTACCCTCAATAGCACCATAGTGAGAGATTCCCCGCCACCTGCCCATTGTAGCAACCGTCCATCACGTCCGCCGTCTCCTATACTGCAGAAGTGAGCTCCCAGCTGCCCTAAGTCCTCCATGCACCAGTTCCTTGTGTAAATAAGTCGTGATGTGATTAAGCTTTGCTCCACTTTCTGGGAAAACGTATTATATATCGGCGATAAAGAAGCTTCTCCAGACACAGGCCGTAAGGTATTCACGTTTGTGCCGGGAGAGTCTTACTCCTCTTGACTCTAAATGAAGCGGATTGAAAGTGGTGGCGTTAGCGTGTGAGTAACCAGGATTTACCCAGATGAGGCCGAGGAGGGAAGGAAGGGAGGGGTGGGGGGATGAAAGTGAGGCTTTCAGGGGGTGAAGATTTGCTTAGCTGTACCGAGGCCATGCTGGATATTAAGGGATTTAGGTAATGCTCGTGAACCAAAGACGGAGTGAAAGTGTTGAGGTGGGGTGTGTGTGTGTGTGTGTGTGTGTGTGAGAAATAGGTCTTTGGAGGTATTACATATATTCAAGGTAAAGTAAATTTATTTAGCTGCTATTTGTATCCTTAAAAACTTGTATCAAGATGAAGTGGAATGTTTAAGGTAATGTTTGTATTAAAAACATAATGTAATCGGAGTTTTGACTCAAATCTTCAGGTACTTTTGTCCACAACTATACCTGCAGTGTGGTTGATCTTAATTAACGTTCATACAATATTATATTTTATTATACCTTAATATTTTTTCTGAATTAATCTTACCGGTATGAAATAAAATATGTTCTTAGGGAATTATAACGACTCGGCGCCTGTGTATATTTAATTTAGCTACCTGGTGTTTACCTGGAGTCGGCTTTAAGCGGCTTTAGGTGAGTGGTTAAACGTTACCAACTGTTAATAGGCCTTAACCTAACTTTAACCATTAAGAGTGGGGTATAGTCTTAATGGGTCATAGTATCTGTGGGACCTAATTATAATGGGTCATAGTACTAATGGAACCAAAATTTAGTGTCGTATTATTAATGGACCTTAATCCTAATGTGTAATTCTCTTTCTTCCATCTCTCTTTTCCTATTTTTATAATTTTCCTTTCCTCATCCCTATTATTCTCTTTCTCCCATCTCTTTAATTCTCCTTCTCCCATCCCCACTATTTTCCTTCTCCCATTCCCATTATTCCCCTTCTCTCATTTCTATTCTCATTCGTTCCTTCCTTTTAACTTTTACATTTTTTTCGGACTCGGGACTAAGGATAAGAAATTCCCAACCATGACATAACTGGGCCTTGAGGGTGCTCCATCTCTCCTTCAAGCCACCAGGTAAACACTCTACATTTACCTTAAGAAAACTATTAAATCGCATAACAGTATCATCTAAAATACCTGTAATCAGCCTAGATCTTCCCCTCTTGGTTCTCCTTACACCTGTGTAATGAGAGACACATCATCACAAGTCATTAATCTAGTGTCTTTATATCTTGAAGTAAACGACAAACTTATACTAGAGGAAGATATGCTTTAATAGAGCTAAAGATATGTTTGTTTTAGCTGAACGTGAAGCAGCTTGAGGAAGGAGTGAGATAAAGCTTCAGTATTATAACTGAACGTGAATGAGCTTGAGGAAGGAGTGAGGTAAAGCTTCGGTATTTTAGCTGAACGTGAAGCAGCTTGAGGAAGGAGTGAGGTAAAGCTTCGGTATTTTAGCTGAACGTGAAGCAGCTTGAGGAAGGAGTGAGGTAAAGCTTCGGTATTTTAGCTGAACGTGAAGCAGCTTGAGGAAGGAGTGAGATAAAGCTTCAGTTAATTAGCAACACAGGTTTATATACAAGTTAACATCAAAAGCCCTCACCCAGACGACTCTCACAGGTCCTAGTGTTATGGTGACCAACAGGAGGTCGTGAGTGAGCAGCATGACAGTCAGGTCCACAGTGGCAAGACGCCGAGATGAATGGCAGGAGAATCTGGCAGGGGGCGAGGCATGCAGGGTGATTGTGGTGGAGACTGGCACCTAAGCTCTCTCTCACATGGCACTAAGTCTGGCACTGATCCGTATTGTCCGTCAGTAATGAACGTCTCCGTGATACTGACACTCAGAAAACTTTTACGATTCCCATTTTGATTTCGTAAAAGTGAATCTATATTTAATTTCCCCAAACAAATAATTGAAGGTATAGCGATTTGATTATTGTTGTTCTTTAATTAACCGGTACTTTGTAAAGAAAAATTAAATGCTTTGTTACCTGTATTTAATTATCACAATATCGAGGCGTAAAAGTATTTGACACCTGTACCAGAATTGTGTTTATTAATTCATCCCAGTTGTTATTGATCTTTTTAATTTATTTTTATTGCCGGTGAGTTTTTAGAAATATGTTCGTTACCTGTACAGACACACGTTATGTTATGTTACGCAATATTCACTCCTAGTTTACAATTTTATTTTACTTGTTGTACTTAGTTGAAAATACAATATAGGTTACGATCACACGATAAATTAAACGCTCGACAAAGGTGACTAATGGCCGCGAAATCCTGACTGAACCCTCGCATAGTTTGGTCCCATCCCCCCAACCCCCTCTCCACCCTCTCCACCCTTCCCCTCTCCCTTTTAATCCCCCTCACATCCCCTCACCCCCCTTTCAACCCCCCCCCCCCCCTCACTCCTCACACCCCCTCCCCGTTAAAAACAGTTTGCATACCAGTAGAGAATGTTATTTGTCGTGATACATCGTGTTTGGAATAGTGTATTTTTGCCCCTCCCCTCCCCCCTCCCCCTTCTGTCCACCAGTCAGCACTTTGTTGTGGGGGGTTGGGGGTAATTAGACTCGAGTGTGAGATTAAACGTCAGCCATTGCAAGCTTGATGCTGACGTTAATCCTGACAGTCAGCTTTAGGTTAATTATCTTGGTTGTAAGGTTGAGTTTCTCTGGGTTATATCGGAATGCAAGGGTCCGACGTCACTTATTTTGGTTGTTTTTCTAACTGTGGATAGGGTCATTAAGGGCTGGGAGGATTGGCTGGGGGAGGGGGGACGGGGACTATGATTGGCTAACCAACTATCTCTTGTTTTGGATGAGATTGAGAAGCGAGGTCATGAAGTGATTTTTTTCAGCTGTGATTGGAATAATTATGGTGTTTATATCGCTAGATGGTAGGGAAGAGGGAGGGAGGAAGGACGGAAAGAGGGAGGAAGGACGGACGGGAAGGAGGGAGGAAAGAGGGAGGGAGGAAGGACGGAAAGGGGGAGGGAGGGAGGACGGAAAGAGGGAGGGAGGAAGGACGGAAAGGGGGGGAGGGAGGAAGGACGGAAAGGGGGGGAGGGAGGAAGGACGGACGGGAAGGAGGGAGGAAGGACGGAAAGAGAGAGGAAGGACGGACGGGAAGGAGGGAGGAAAGACGGAAGGAGGGAGGAAGGAAGGACGGAAAGGGGGAGGGAAGGAGAGAGGGATGGATGGAGGTTCTCACTAACTCACCAGCCATGACTGTGACAGATGTGTTGAGGAAGACACTGGTAAGAGCTCCCAGATTTAATATCACGTTTTAGGGGCGAAATAACCTGTCAGATTGGCCCTAAACCTAATAAGTCTCATCCTTACCAAGTTTAGCCCTTAGGATTAGAGCGCAATAGAATTGGCCTCCAATCCTGATGGTTAGGATTAGGGCCCATGAGGATTGGGCCCCATTTTGAATGGTGAGGATTAGCGTCCATTTGACTAGTCGTCAGTAAATTAATCATTAATTATTGGTGGAAAAATCATTTACGTGAAAACATCAAACAGCAGTCAAACGCATATACACGTTATGAAACTGTGTATATCCGTATTATTGTTAATAGTGAGTGCACACGGGTAAATTATCATCATATTAATCACATTACTATCAAAAAAGATTAATTTAAAATTTGATTGCAGTAATTAGTATGAACATAAGATTATCTTGTGATGCAATTATACCCTCATTTCATACTATGTAATAATAACTGTAAGATATTGTCTTGTGTGTTTACATCTGCTCGCTACCCTGGCCGGGAGATGAGTGATTTCAAGTTGATTGCTTAGAACAAACACGAGTTTAATGAGATCCTTCAAATGACGAGCAGAGTAACAGGGTTCGGGGAGAACCACGACTGAATCCCTGGAGGTAGGAAAAGACCCGGAGAGAAAAATCCGATTAGTAGGATGATGAGTGAACTTCAGAAGACCCGAAACAAGAGTGACAGTGAACTTCAGAAGACCCGAAACAAGAGTGACAGTGAACTTCAGAAGACCCGAAACAAGAGTGACAGTGAATATCAGAAGACCCGAAACAAGAGTGACGAGTGAATTTCAGAAGACCCGATTAACAGAACTACCGTGGACTTATTGTTCTTAATGTCATCTACTCTTATAATTTGGTCAAAGGCTGAGTTATGAGGTTAGAAAGAGCGCCAGAATCGACACCAGATATATAAGAAGGTAACTTTTAAATGAGTTTCAGACTTGGTGTAAAATGTAACGAGATTCATTTCCGGATAAGGAATCACGTCTTTAGTTTTCTTATTTTAAATCCGTGGGTTTGGTTCCTTGGTCTATGTAAGGGTGAAATTGTGTTAAGTTATGCTGGTTAGATTAGATTAGATTAAGTTAAAGTTATGAGAAGTTACAGGACCTTAAACTGAAGATGTCTCAGGTAAATCTGTGTTGTGGGAACAGTTTATCTAGTGTGGTGAGTGGCAACAGTTAAGCTTGGTTGTGGTGAGTGGGACCAGTTAAATCTTTATTGTGGTGAGTGGGAAGAGTTAAATCTTTATTGTGGTGAGTGGGAAGAGTTAAATCTTTATTGTGGTGAGTGGGACCAGTTAAATCTTTATTGTGGTGAGTGGGACCAGTTAAATCTTTATTGTGGTGAGTGGGACCAGTTAAATCTTTATTGTGGTGAGTGGGACCAGTTAAATCTTTAGTGAGTGGGAAGAGTTAAGCGTAATCCATAACCGATACACAGCTTTACACAGATAAATTTGGGCTGGAGTATTGAGCATGGTGAACCTACTTTAGGCTCGTATCTGAAAACCATTGATGTTAGAAGACGATCGAACGTTCTCCTGCCTGACTCACCTCCTCTCACCTGACTCACCTCCTACTACCTCACTCACCTCCTCTTACCTGACTCACCTCACCTACCTGATTCACCTCCTGTTTAACTCACCTCCTACCTGACTCACCTTCTGCTTGACTCATCTCCTACCTGACTCATCTCCTCCATGACTCACCTCCTCTTAGCTGATTTACCTTCTCTTACCTGACTCATCTTTTTGACTCACCTCCTCCTACTTGACTCACTTCCTACATGACTCACCTCCTCCATACCTGACTCACCTGCTCCATACCTGACTCACCTCCTACACGACTCACCTCCTCCATACCTGACTCACCTCCTCTATGCCCTCGCTGCTTACTCGGCTAACAAGCTTTCGTATGACAACATAATCAGTGCGGCTGTTTGCGGGTCAATATATCAGTTAACTCTTGGAGGACATGAGGGTCAAATCATAGTCTTCTAAAAGGTTAAATCATCGTTCTCCAAGGGTTAAATTATCATCCTTAAAGAGTTAAATTAGTGTATTCATCGTTCTCAAAGTGTTAAATCATCGTCCTCAAGGGGTTAAATCATTTTCTTCAAAGAGTTTAATCATTTTCCTCAAAGGGCTAAATAATCGTCCTCGGGGGGTTAAATTATCATTCTCAAAGGGTAAAATTATTATACTCATCTTCCTAAAAGGGTTAAATTATTATATTCATCGTGCTAAAAGGGTTAAATCTTCGTCTTCAAGGGTTAAATCATTATCCTCAAGTCCTAAAAGGGTTAAAGCCTTGTTGACATGGGTTATGGTAGCTGGAGCGCCAGACACCTTTGATTGCTCGTGCTCGTGCTTGTTGACATGGGTTATGGTAGCTGGAGCGCCAGACACCTTTGATTGCTCGTGCTAGTGCTTGTTGACATGGGTTATGGTAGCTGGAGCGCCAGACACCTTTGATTGCTCGTGCTAGTGCTTGTTGACAGGGGTTATGGTAGCTGGAGCACCAGACACCTTTGATTGCTCGTGCTAGTGCTTGTTGACATGGGTTATGGTAGCTGGAGCGCCAGACACCTTTGATTGCTCGTGCTAGTGCTTGTTGACATGGGTTATGGTAGCTGGAGCGCCAGACACCTTTGATTGCTCGTGCTAGTGCTTGTTGACATGGGTTATGGTAGCTGGAGCGCCAGACACCTTTGATTGCTCGTGCTAGTGCTTGTTGACATGGGTTATGGTAGCTGGAGCGCCAGACACCTTTGATTGCTCGTGCTAGTGCTGATTTTATTACGGAGTTGATTGGTTGAAGAGTCAGGGGTAAAAAATTCAGGTTAATGATTCTTGTAAAGGTTTCAGTAGAGTTTTTTCCCCAGGGGAGACAATGTAAAGGTTTCAGTAGGATTTGTTATTCCCAGGAGAGACGGGAAATAAGTTTAGGATCGAACAATAATAATAATAGTATTCATAATAGTAATAACAACAACAACAACAACAACAACAACAACCACCTCCCCTCTCCTGTCCTCCCCACCCACGACACCAATGGATATCTGACATTAAATGCACGATAGAAACCCCGTCAATTTTATGCGAGGTTGAAGCCTTAGAGACCCAGGGAGAGAGATGGAGTGGCGTCTGAGCTGTGGTAATGTGACGTCGTACGTAAGGGAGATTTGCGATGTCAAGATTGGTTTGTGAGTGAGGTTTGGCAGTGAAAATAGCCTTATGCATGGAAGGGTCGAAAATGTTCCGTGATGTATGGAGGAAGAGAGAGAGAGAGAGAGAGAGAGAGAGAGAGAGAGAGAGAGAGAGAGAGAGAGGGGGGGGGGGGTGATAACAGGTCTCAGTAAAAACAAATACAGAACATGCCATTATAACTTGTGCCTCACATACAAAGTTCATAAGGACGAGGAATCAACCATAGAGATATAGGTAGTTCGTTATTAAGGTCTATTTATACAGCGTGGGCGAATACTGTGCTTTACTGGATTTAATATTGTATGTAATAAACGAATAGCTTACAAGGGTTAAGATGTATGTATGTATGTATGTATGTATGTGTGTGTTTGTGTGTGTATGTGTGTAAGTCTTATCTGTCTATTTTTACGCCTGTGTTTGCGTGTGTGCGTGTATGTGTATTTTATGTACTGTGTGTGTGTATGTTAGCTATATACGTTAAAGAAATGATGTTTAATATAACCAGAGTAAAAAGGTAATGATTAACACAGTAAGAAGCAGCATCACAGGTGGAGAGGAGGAAGTGTTGACGCTGTGAGTTAGATTTCCCAGGAGGTCCGGTATCGTCACTTCATATACAGTCCTTATTAGGGAGAATTTTACCTGCTTCATCTTACTCCTTCACATTATGGGCTTCACTATTAATTTCGTTCTTCTTACTTAAATTTTTATCACTACACTATACACACTTTTGCTTCATCCTTTACGTTAATTAAACACTTTTACTGTTTTTCTCTATATTCATGCTGTTGCTTTATTTCCTTACACTACATACACACTCCTTCACTCTCACCTCACCATCCATACTTCTTTATCACTATCTATACCTAACTATACACTTAATGATAATACTAATAATTTTGTAATGACCTTCGTTATACAATATACAAAGGTAAATAAACTAGATAATAATACCAACAGTAATAAGAATATAAAATTGTATTCGTAAAATATCATGCCATTAGCTGTAGACGAGACAGTCAAAAATAGTTTGGCCATTTTAAACGTATTCTGACATCTTATTTCGCGGAAAAATTAAGACGAACGATCCTCTGAGACTCTTACTTCGTGTCATGGCTTAAGTGAGTCAGTTATATACGTCCGCACATCTCCTCGGAGAAGAAAAAAATTACGTGCGAGTCTTTTGGGATTCAGAGAACAAACATGACGGCGGGTGTTGACGGTGAAGGTAATGGCTGCCTTCGTGCACCAGCCAGTCCTAGGTCAGCAAATTCTTAGTCACCAACACGACAACTTGGCGTGTATATATATATATATATATATATATATATATATATATATATATATATATATATATATATATATATATATATATATATATATATATATGTGTGTGTGTGTGTGTGTGTGTGTGTCCTGCGTAGCAGTGAACAGTGATACCACCCTCAGTGCCAAGACCTGACTGAATTACTAAGAATAGGCAAACTGTACTCCAAGTTTTGTCAATAAATTTGTTAAACTAAAAGCCTGTCAGTGATGTTGTGGCTCCCCCCTGTCCCATACTCTCCTGGGTTATCTGCCCTTCCCTTCCATAACCTAGTATCCACACCTTACTGTATATATGTCAGTTACATGGTCGACACACGTCTCATTATCCACCCTACCCACATCCACCCCACATCTAACTTTTCTCCATCCACGCCTCGCTGTTTTCTTCATTGATTCTCTATTTTCCGCACTATCCACACCCCAGTCTATACTACTGCACACCATATTCCCATCCACACTACCAACTGTCACCAACACCACCCACTCTCCACCACCCTCACCCACAACCCTCCACCCACACCACCAACACCAATCACTCTCCACCCACACGACCCTTCACCCACCACTCTCCACCACCCACCACTCTCCACCAACACCACCCACCACTCTCCACCAACACTCACACAGCCACAACAAGACGCGAAGACTTCCAGAGAGTGAAGAATTAGAGTGAAACATCTGAGAGGTTTAACTTGTAAGATGAAAGGCTCTCCGGAGAGAAGGGGTTTGTGTGATGAATGTAGTCGTCAAGGTGAGAAATGCATTTACAATATTCTGACTCAAGGAAACCTGGTTCTCTCAGCCGCTGGATAATGAGGAGTGGGCGATTGAAGGGGAGTTGAATGAGTTGATGGAGACTGAGGGCTTGGATTTGATAGATGGTGGGAAGGAGAGTTGGTTGTTTGAGGGAAGGGAAGGGTTGTAGGATTGAGGTGATGGAGGAGGTTGAAGGAATGGGGGAAGGGATTGAGGTAAGGGGGAGCTGTGAGGAATTGAAAAAGCGGAGGGAGGTGATTGATTGAATGAAGGGAAGGAAGTGAATGAACTGGTGGGAGGGATGAGGTTGATGGATTGAATGAAGAAAGAGAGGCAGTTGATGGATTGAGGAAAGCAAGACCTATGATTGGACTGAAAACATAACAGCTTGAAGGATTTTAATGGCAAATAAACCTGATATTTTGAAGGATGGAGTAAAAAAAATGACAGGTGATTTGAAGGGAATATTTCTGAGTACCGTAACCAAAAAAGACAGAATTCCACTGCTCTCTGTCTCTAGGTAAATGGTGTCGGTACATTACTTAAATTTCACACAGTTAATGATCCAACACCATTGATTCTGATGTTGGTCGTCGGGGTAAACCATTCCACTGATGGCTGTAGTTTCACACTAACTTAACTTCTATTAGAGACATTGTAAGCAAAGTTCAGACATAAGTTATTTACACACAGTTGATGAACCTCTGTTGGTGTGTCTGGGAGGATTAGCCATAAGACATAACACTAATATGTCTTCTTACACTATATTTGTAGTATATTTTGAGGCACAATAATGGGAAGTTCTGTTCTAATAATTTTAATAAGACTTTCAATAGACTTATTAATACATACTCGTAGTTGGTGACTCGGATGTATTTAGTTAACACCAATCAAGCCCATTATGACAGTAGTTGTACAGTAATTGAAGTTTGATTAGGAACACATGAGCTGAACTCCCAATATAAACTTCATAATATACAATTGACTAGTCTCGTGTATTGTGTCGAGGAAGTCCATTGGTGCCATTACTGTTGTGATCCTCCAGGTGTTGGGTGTGTTGCACGTAGACTTACATACACAGAACAGTCTGGTTGGTCTGGGATAATTATTAACTTCCCTATAGGTGATGTTATCCCTGGGAAGTGTTAATACAGACGCGACAAAAAGTTATATAATGTGTGGTGTAAAAAAAATACCACCAAAAGTAGAGTTTTATAATAAAATACTTTCAAATTAAAACAAACACCATCGTGTAGTTTCAGAGTTTTGTCGTAGTGTTCGTTTGATATGATATAAACTTAAGGATGTATAATATTAATAGAAATAAGGAAAAGTTAATGATATCCGTAATAGTTCCAGTGTCATAAAATGTTAAAATTTCTCTATGACTTTTGCCACGCCTTTCTTATCTTGTTTCACCTGTGTGGTAAATTAAATTCCTACGTGTTGCTGAGTTATGTTATATTTACCTTAAAATAGTTTGTATGTATTTATATAATTACTGTAGTACGGTTTGCATATATTATCGAGTTTATGAGCTACTTTTGTTAATAATTACAGTCTGTATGTATTATTGGGTACTGTTCAAAAAATAGTAGTACCTTAAAAAATCTGTAAATATTATTATACCATCTACGGGTAGGTAACAGTGGTGCGCTCTCTCCTCTCTGTATACACACGAAATAAAATGCAACTCCCGGATGTTCCACCATGGAATAGTAATATCATCATGTCCACTTTCTGTCTCAAGGTTTGCCAAGGAGATGAAGAGCTTTTAGGACAGAGGCATCAGCATGATAGACTATGACATAGACAGAGTGGATGGTTGTACGTTTTCCGGGCCATCTGTTTTACCGGCCATGTAGGGTTGAGACCAAGAAAGTCCTCGAGAGTATATAAAGTGTTGTAAATGATCCACGACAGACTTACAACCTTTTTCATTTTTAAGCGACGCAGTACTCTATATATTTTGAAGTGATTAATTTCGCTGTAAATAAATATGTTAACCTGCGGGGTGTGGTGACCCAAGGTAACAAGGACACGGCGTGGAGAGATAGTGAGCCCCGGGACACAACAGTGATGGTGGGTGAGGCTGTCTTCATTCCATTAGTTCCGTCCAAGGTTGTTTGAATTCGCCCCCGGAGGCCTCTTATCCCCTGCAACTTGGCTTATCAGGTAACCTTTGAAGGAACTGATCAAGTTTGCTCAAGAGATGTGTCTGAGAGGCCCACTCATATTGTCTTATTGCCTGCCTCGTGTGTGTTATACTTTTTGGTATTGATTATTGTCTTACTGGAAGAAGAGGAACTTAGGTGTAATAATTTTACTTTGATGTTTTTGCATAATGTTTCTGAAGTGAAATTCTTTTTTTTTTGTATCTGATTTTTTTCGGCCAGATACTTTGTCCAATTTAGAAAGTTTCTGAATCCAGTAAATCTATATCGAGGGAGGGAGGACGCAGGTGGTGGCGAAGAACAGAGTTGGGATTCTCAAACATTCCTACGATAAACTTCCCCACTAACGGGTTATATAGAAATAAAACTCGATGGATTGTTTGATTCCATTACTTAAATTACTCCACGAAATTGAGATAGTTAATTTAGATAGATACAAAGTGAATGGTAATGAAAATACCCTGAGACATTACTCTTTTCTCACTCCCAGTTACGAGGGATGAAGAGTGTTACATCACGAGTTAATTGGGTTCAAAGATACTTTATTTTTTGGAGGGTGGAGGGGACGGGAGTATTGTGTGTGTGTTTGTGAACTGGCCTCCTACTGAAGCATCACTGACGAAGCGTAAACACACCTACTCTTCTGCTACACCTCTCTTACACCTCCACTCCACCTCTCCTGCACCTCCGCTCCACCTCTCCTGCACCTCCGCTCCACCTCTCCTACACCTCCGCTCCACCTCTCCTACACCTCTCTTACACCTCCGCTCCACCTCTCCTACACCTCCGCTCCACCTCTCCTACACCTCCGCTCCACCTCTCCTACACCTCCGCTCCACCTCTCCTACACCTCCACTACACCTCTCCTACACCTCCACTACACCTCTCCTACACCTCCGCTCCACCTCTCCTACACCTCCGCTCCACCTCTCCTACACCTCCACTACACCTCTCCTACACCTCCACTACACCTCTCCTACACCTCCACTACACTCTCTTACCCTTGCTCAGTGTGTGACGTGATTTTGAAAGGGAAGGATGGATACAGAGGAAAATAAATAAATAGTGTGAGTGAGGAGAGGGAAGAGGAGATTAACAGTGAAGTGGAGAATGGAGGGAGGGAGTGAGAGGGAGCGAGTGAGAAGGAGGGAGTGAGAGGGAGTGAGTGAGAGGGAGCGAGTGAGAGGGAGGGAGTGAGAGGGGGCGAGTGAGAGGGAGCGAGTGAGAGGGAGCGAGTGAAAGGGATGTCAGGAGTGTGTGGGAATGTGCAGATATACTGTGTGTGGGCGGGACTGATAGTGGTATTCGGTGTCAGTATATCGACTCCGTTGTTCTCATGTCAGTATTGTACTGTGTATGTAACTCACCTACTGTGACACTCTTATAAAGGGGTTAAGTGTCTTCCATAACAGTGAATTGTCTATGTTGTTGTTGTTATTGTTGTTTATTTATTGTGCTTCAACGGCGAGTTATTTTATGCACCGTCCAGTTAGTCAGTTTCTATACTACACAATATTTTTTCAACATTGTGAACGATTTATTTCTAGGTACCTAACCTAAGGTGGGGTGATTTTTAGTCAGGAAATATTCTTTCGGTGCAATAATATAGAAGTAATTAGGAGTCTTTGTCTTGTGAACAGTCACCCCCGGTCAGGTTTCTTAGACAAAGGTGTTTTGGATATTGTCTGTTAATAAGCACGAGGTGTTAAGCTGGTTATCATCATGTCTATTTTTACTTAATTATATTTCTTATGCCACTGACTGGGACTCGTGGCACAGGTGTGGTGTGTTGGCTGGCATGCGGTGTGTTGGCTGGCATGCGTCTGTTACGACATACATAAATTAGCTTTATGTCAATATTGGCTTTTTCACATATTTATATTCGGTCATGACATTGTGTTTATTTTTCTCTCTTATCTTTATTATGATGTTTACTTCATGATGGAGGCCAGCGAAATGTCTTATATAGGAAGCCTTGTTCTGCTCCACCCTTCATTTTACGCTCCTTACACCTGTATTGTTGGGAGGAGTAACTTGATTATACTTTAGAAAATGTTTAATTAGCAGGAATTTCTTTGATCTTGTTCCTTGTTACGTCTTAGAAATGTTTTAAAGTAGTTGTTGTTGAGTTTGTTTTGGTTGTTGTACTCTACTTTATATATTGTTATTTTTTTTCTTGGTGTTGTTTAATATGTGTATATAATGTTCCTCTTTACGTTATAATAATGAATGGTGACCTGACTACAACTTGGATATTTGTAAAGTGTTTATCTGTGTTTTTAACTCTATATATCCTTAACTCTTTTGTACCAAGGTCACTCTTATCGTCCTCGGTGTAAACAACATTAATTTGAGCTAAAAAAAACGCAACTGTGGTAAATTTGTGGTTTCCTGACAGCATTTTTAATTTACATCACGTCTGCTTAATTATAAACCCTTTTTAGAAATAAATATAAGTGCTGTGAGTCTTTCCGTCTGTGTATGGTTGTCATAAACTTCTCTTTGGTCCACAACATAACTTATATCTATGTAGAATTATATCAGAAGTAGACCAGGTCACCATCACTAATTTCAAGTCTCTTTAGAAAATCTAGGTAAATTCTGAAGGTCAAAGGTCAACTCATGTACTGCGGTGGTTGTTTTTCCTATAGTGTGTCAGTCTCATCGTTATTCTGTAGATCTTTCACCTGTAGTCCAGTAAAGTCACAGTAATTAGGAAGTGTTTTTTGTTTTGTTTTAAGGGATTAGCCCACCCGGGCACAGATCACTGACCCATATCAGGGCCTGGAGGGCGAAAATATAATAATAATAATAATAATAATGATAATAAATAAAAATATAATAATAAAAATAATATTAATAATAACCATAAATAAATACATAAATGAAAAAAATAAATCAAGAGTGAGTGTTGTCGATAGTAAGAGAAACAATTAAAACCGCAATTGTGTGTAAATGAGACAGAAAGTCAGATCAGCAACCTGGGACTTGGTCACAATTTTCGTGATGCCATACGGCAGCAGGGTCTACCATTAGACAACACATTATTCTTCCAATATCTTCCCAGGCAGTAGTACAGTACGTCCCTGTTTGATTGTTGTCCATATTCAGTACAGTTGTTGTGTTGAAAATGGTCTTCGTCCTTATTTGATGCACACGTGTGTTTATTGGTAAAAATGTCACCCTAGATAGCTTTTTCTCTCTCTCTTGTCTAAGTTTTTTGATATACACGTTATTCAGGGAGTGGAAAATTAAATTAGCAGTAGAGGTTTTCAAAGATTTCTCAGAATTTTAAAATTTTTGTGTATTTTTATATTTGTGTGCATTATGACTCGTCAGAATTTTCCAATATATTTTCTTTGTGTATTTTATTCTTGACTTTGAAAGATATAATAAACACTGATAAATAACTTTTTATTATTATTATTATTATTATTTATTGCTAATTTCGACCTTAATTTTGGTAGCAGATTTCGCTAAACATTTTATTCTTGGGCTTAAGGAATGAAATTACCGCTTAAAGAATTAAAATAAGTCTGTGTTTACACTAGCAGGCAACTCGTAATTAGAATTTGTTTGAAAAGCTGACGAGTGTTTTAATTAGGAGTTGACAGGTGCCTCTTTTTACCTACCTGAGAATATTTTAAAGCTGCTTGGCGAGTGGCCCCAGTCCTACTAGACCCCAACCTAACGTAATTAATGGGTCCCAGTCCTACTAGACCCCACCTTAACGTAATTAATGGGTCCCAGTCCTACTAGACCCCAACCTAGCGTAATTAATGGGTCCCAGTCCTACTTGACCCCAACCTAACGTAATTAATGGGTCCCAGTCCTACTAGACCCCAACCTAACGTAATTAATGGGTCCCAGTCCTACTAGACCCCAACCTAGCGTAATTAATGGGTCCCAGTCCTACTAGACCCCAACCTAACGTAATTAATGGGTCCCAGTCCTACTAGACCCCAACCTAACGTAATTAATGGGGCCCAGTCCTACTAGACCCCACCTTAACGTAATTAATGGGTCCCAGTCCTACTAGACCCCAACCTAACGTAATTAATGGGTCCCAGTCCTACTAGACCCCAACCTACCTTAGATTAAGTAATTTGATTATTGTGTAATTCTAATGGGCGCCCATCTTATTAGGATCTAACCTAACCTAACCATGAGGGTGTATTGCACGTTTTCTTCAGGGTCTCATAATTTACTGTTGTGAGACTGGAGTTGTAGGTTGTGCACAGTTTAGAGCACGAGACGCTTAGGTGCTCACTCGGCCTCTTGAGCACCAGGCAGTGTTGACCTCCGCACTTGAAGCACAATTGTTTGCTGCTTCACCTCTTCTTCTCGTCTGTGATATTTTCCTGTCACACAATTTTGTATTTTAAACAAGGACAAACTCGACCTTTTAGGGAGGAATTGATATTATATTATTTGTGCATTATTTAATTATTTGTGTTTTAATAAACTACGATAATTAAAAGTTACACTATTATTTAATTATTTGTGTATTAATAAACTACGATAATTTAAAGTTTCACTACTATATAATTATTTGTGTTTAAATAAACTGGCCTTAATTAAACCGTTAGTTGTTATAGAGGTCGTGATGCTGTTTCTGGAACGACCATGTGTATGTGTATAAAGTTAAACAAACAAACCATATAAATAACATATATCCTCTAACACTAACGTGACCTAACCCCAGTGAGCGGTTAATCTCCAAAATCTTCAAGTGAAATAAACTGGGGTGTCTAATCTTCAGGGGATCCTAAATAAGTAAAAGATACTATAATTAATAAAAGATAATAAAAAGATATTTATTCAGGTCCCAACCAAGGAACAGTTAACATTTGCCACCATCACAAACCTTCATCGTTGTCAAGTAGAGGAAAAAAAATGAAATGGATCTTTTTATCGAGAAATAAAGGAGGAAGAAATATTACATAACAGCGCAATAATTTCCAATTTCGGACTCGATTTGTTGAGGTAGGGGAAGGGGAGGAGGGAAGGGAAGGGGAGAGGGTAGGAGAGAAAGGAAGGGAACGAACGGGGAGGAGAATGGATGGAAGGGGAGGGAAGGGAGGCAGGAAATAAAGGGGAGGGGGCAGGAAGGGAAGGGAGGTGAGTAGGTGGGAAGGGGTAGGGGATATTAGTTAGCGGGAGGGAAGGGAGGGGAGTAGGTGGGAAGGGAGGCAGGAAAGGAAGGGGAGGGGAGGGAGGCAGATAAGGAAGGGGAGGGAGAGGTTGGTTGGCTGTCCATAACTCTATTTCTTTTATGGAAGGCAAAAAATACCTTTATGAGATACAACCATTGTGAGAGAGAAAGATGATGTGCAGTGAGGTCCCGGTGTTTCTGAATTTTCTCCAACATAAGTCTTAATATTTGTCTCATTTTCTTCCCTTTCCTTTGTTGTTGTTCTTTTTTCTACTTCTGTTACTTTTTTTCCTTTATTTCGACTTTTTATTATTCGTTTTTATTTTATTTTTCTTTCTTCCTTTTTTTTTGGCTTTTCTTTTCCGTTTATTTAATTTTATATTTGTTGTTATTGTTGGTGTTGTTGTTCTTATCTTTCTTGTTCTGTTGTTGTTCGTCTTCATGTTGTTATTATTGTTGTTATTATTCTTCCTTCGTCTTCCAGTATTTACCTCCACTTTGCCTGCCCCATTTAGCATCAGTTGCTCTTACATACACTGGCCATGGTGATGTGATTCAGAACCACCTAACCTAACTTGACGACCTGACCTAACCAAACCTAACCTAACCTAACTTGACGACCTGACCTAACCAAACCTAACCTAACTTGACTTGACCTGACCTAACCAAACCTAACCTAACTTGACTTGACCAAACCTAACCTAACCTAACCAAACCTAACCTAACTTGACCTGACCTGACCTAACCAAACCTAACCTAACTTGACTTGACCAAACCTAACCTAACCTAACTTGACTTGACCTAACCTAACCTAACCTAACCTATAAGACAATACCTAATGCTCCGTTCATGTTATTACCTTCTTCATCGTCTCTTATACACTGATTTTGAGGCCATTAGACACAGTATAAATGTTTCTCTTTACACACACACACACACACACACACACACACACCTCTACTTCCTTCTTCTTTCTCTCCTGTTTCCTCTTCTACATTCCCTTCTTCCTCCTCTTCCTCCTCCTTCATCTTCTTCCTTATTAAGTCCATCCACCTTATCCTCTTCGGCCTTCATCGTGTTCTTCTCCTTGGCATCTTCGCCTCACTTAACTCATTTCTTTATTGTTTGCTGCATATCGTCTTTATTCCTCTCTCTCTCTCTCTCTCTCTCTCTCTCTCTCTCTCTCTCTCTCTCTCTCTCGTGGGGAGTGAATCAAGGCATAGAGGAAACCCAATAGAAGAGAGAAAGGGGATAAAAGAGATAATAAGTGTAGAAATAGGCAATAAATGGTTAAACCCGATAGAAGGTGGTAAATATAAGTATAGAAATAGGGAAAATAGGTGTATCTGATAGGCAGCAACAGGAGGTTATCAGCTATTGGTGTGTCCGTCTCACGGGGTCTAACTACTTTTGCAATATATAATGGTAATAAGTTCACATTGATCACCACGTCTGCCTAGTGACAGGAGTCCAGGCAACACGTTTCTCCATTCTGATGCCGCCTGACTCAGCTGGCAGGAGATGTATAAACATTTGGTATATATATGTATATAAAAAACGCGAAGGTTTATTAATAGCTTAGAGAGCAGACCTTTGTGGAGAGGCTTTGATGCTTTATCAAACAGAATACATTGGTACAAGTAAAGGCACCGATTGGGAGCGATTGCAAGTAAACATTAGTCAAGTTTCTTCTGAATATACTGACTTGTGAGAGCCCAGTTGATGAAGGTGTCAGCCGAGAAGTTTGGCCGCAGGGAGGAGGAGTATCTGTAATATTGGAGTCAGAAATAATAACACGAGACAGTTGTTATAGTTTATACAACCCTTGAATATAACCGAGGTAACGAGGTTGTTAATGAAGGGTGTGCAGCCTGTCCACACTATCATCATCAGTAATTACCGACACTGAGTAACAACAAAATAGTGAACACGCCACAACGCCACCTCCAGAGAGAGATCATCACATACACGACAGTCACCACCGCCACCATCGTTAGGCTCCTCTTCACACTTCATCGTAATTCTCCAGATAGAGGAAGTCAACAATACTTCCCGCTATGAGTAAAATCAGCGAATTCAACCAAATTCCTCCACCCAGCCAACGAGCTCATGTCATTCTCGTCACTCAGTCATCACCATCACCAAAAGACCTCCCTTTATACATCATCATCAGGAGTCAGAGTGTGAGGATCAGCCATCGTGTCTGCCATCAGTGAGAGAAATAAAAGTCTTCCCTCCGTGATCCTCAGAAGGTCCTGGTCGTCGGTAACAGCCGTCACGAGTGTCAACAGCCACAAGTGGAGGCGTCTTGCCAAACGTCAACACCAATCCCTGCCATCACCTCCTCCCGTCCCCTCTTCCATCACCTCCTCCCTTTTCCTTTCCCACTCACTACCACCTCTTCCCTTCCTCTTCTTCCTACCATTACCACCCTTTCCTCTCCCATCCACCATCTCCTCCCTTCCCCACCCACTACCACCTTCCCACCATCTCCTCCCTTCCTCTCCCACCCACCTCCTCCCTCCCACCACCCATCACACCCACCCACCATCACACCCACCCATCCAGCCGCCAAAGTTATAGATTTTCTCGCCCGTGATGTGTGTGATCGATGGAGGTAATCGTGAGTGAAGCAATTACAGCTATTGTCAGCGAGGTCGTTCTCAGCTCTTCCTTGCGGTACAATAGCATCTCCAGCAGTCGGCCAGGAAGCGTCAGGGGGGAGGGGTGCAGGAATGATTTTGCAACCCCATCTTTTCTTATCTGGGTCTCGTGGTACAGGAGGTTCTTCCCTACTGTTAACAAGGATATTTTCACCTGTATTTTACGTCTGTGTGTGTGTGTGTGTGTGTGTGTGTGTGTGTTTTGAAGCATCAGGCAGTTGTCGGAACTTTTATTTTAGCAGTTTTAATTGTTCTTGAGGTCCTAAAACTGATTAAATCTATAATGTTGAGGATATATATAATTAAAGAAAACAATTAGTAAAGGTAAACGATTTAATTAAGGTTACTGTTAGAGAGAGAGAGAGAGAGAGAGAGAGAGAGAGAGAGAGAGAGGCACAACTTCACAACGGGACGGGAGGAGGCGTGAGGTGATGGTCAGTCCTATAGGAGTATCTAGTAGGAGTGATCGTGCCTTCACTGCTATGCTTATCAAAACTTTAAGAAAGATCAAGTTTACATTACCTTTTAACAGTTAAGTAAGTGTTTCTGGAGCATAAGTGATCAGTTATGTCATTGGAGACGGAAGGTTTCACGCTGCCAAACACCTGGGTGAACGTGGTAGGCATTGTCACAACACCACACAACACCACCACCACTTCCACCAATACCACTACTACCACACAACACCGCCACCACACCACACAACACCGCCACCACACCACACAACACCGCCACCACACAACACCACCAATACCACTACTACCACACAACACCGCCACCACACAACACCACCACCACTTCCACCAATACCACTACTACCACACAACACCGCCACCACACCACACAACACCGCCACCACACCACACAGCCACCACACAACACCACCACTTCCACCAATACCACTACTACCACACAACACCGCCACCACACAACAACACCACCACTTCCACCAATACCACTACTACCACACAACACCACCACCACACATCACCGCCACCACACAACACCACCACCACCACTTCCACCAATACCACTACTACCACACAACACCGCCACCACACAACACCACCACCACCACTTACCACCACTTCCACCAATACCACTACTACCACACAACACCACCACCACACAACACCGCCACCACACAACACCGCCACCACCACTTCCACCAATACCACTACTACCACACAACACCACCACCACCATCATCACTTCCTCCTCCTTCGACATCTGTCAGTGTTTGGGTCATATAAAATTGGGTTATAGCTTGTGAGTAAAGCTTCCCATTATAAATTACGTTACAATACCATGGAAACAACAACAGCAACAACAACCAGCACTATAACACAAAAAGTTTCATGACACAGAAGTTAAAATTTCAATCCACCTTACCTATATGACCAGAGAGTGCCAAGTGTTAGTGCCTCCCATTATACACACATAAGGCTCCAGATATATGTGTTTTATCCCCATAATATTCATCACTGTGCCCATTCTCTCGGAACACCTTGGTAATTACTGCTTTCAAATGACTTTATAATCGCGTGTACACGAAATCCTTCATAAAGGCCATTATGTTAATGACCATCAAGGAACCGAGGCGAAAGAAATGAATTTAAAAGCTGCTGGTCTTCCTCCCCCTCTCCCCTCTGCCCCCCTCTCTCTCCCCTGTGGTTAGCCTCCCCCCTCTCTCTCCCCTGTGGTTAGCCTCCCCCCTCTCTCTTCCCTTGTGGTTAGCCTCCCCCCTCTCTCTTCCCCTGTGGTTGGCCTCCCCCTCTCTCTTCCCCTTGTGGTTGGCCTTCCCCTTCTCTCTTCCCCTGTGGTTAGCCTCCCCCTCTCTCTTCCCCTGTGGTTGGCCTCCCCCTCTCTCTTCCCCTTGTGGTTGGCCTTCCCCTTCTCTCTTCCCCTGTGGTTAGCCTCCCCCACTCTCTCTTCCCTTGTGGTTGGCCTCCCCCTCTCTCTTCCCCTTGTGGTTGGCCTTCCCCCTCTCTCTTCCCCTGTGGTTAGCCTCCTCCCTGTCTCCCTGGTGTTGACCTGCCCTGTCTCCCCCTGGTGTTGTAACTGCGGGTGTTGTTGAGTATCGCGTTAAGCACCATCTTGGGTGTCCTCGATCGCCTCTACACCACACTTTTGTTCTGCCTAAGAGGGCCATTTAAGAGCTCTTGACGCCTCTTGCCCAGGGAACCCACCGCTGTCGATGACGGCCTTATGGTATTGTCTCGCGGCACACTACACTACACCTTTTTATTACCGTCACAATATGGATATCACTGTAGCTATATTGTGCTTGTAATTATATGTTGGAATAAACGTTTTGGGATTATATAAAAAGACAGAACGTTCACTGTTGCTTTCGACTGCGCTGACAAATCGGAATGAGATTGAAAATTTGTTTACATATGTTTATATTCGTATGCACATAATTTCTATAGATATGTATGAGAATTTAAATACTCACCTTTACTCTATGCCAGGATCTCCACTTGAATATTTGCATTCCCGATTAAACTTGTTCATTCTGTTTGCTGTCAAAACGTTGCACATATATTATGTTGATGCTGGTAAATAAGAACACTTTGATGGTATTGCCTCCACCAGCGCCTCTTATGGGAGCTGGTCCTTAACACTGGTAAATGTAATATCTCACTTGAATGTAACATCAATGTTAAATGCAGATGTGACCTAATGCGTTAAATGTGTGTGTGTGTGTGTGTGTGTGTGTGTGTGTGTGTGTGTGGACGCGGGGTTATTTCATTAAACACAGTACAGTACATTGAATAAAATAAACAAAATCATATGTTATTTGTTTTTATTGGATGTCATTCGATAGAATAAAAGAAATACATTGGATTTTATACAAATAATGTTTGTATTTATTTGATTTGCTTTTAATCAGTTGAAATAATTGTATGTATATTAATAAATCATGTTTTTGTTTTACAGGTAAGGTTTAAACATCATGAGGCAGTATGGACATCTACCTGTAAGTGCCTGTGGTTCTTGATTACGTTTCAGGACGGTATTCTCACATCTGATTATTGTATTTAGTTAACAGTATACTCGGCTCGCAAGGAAGACGTCCCGGCTGCAGTTCCCGTGTTGGGTGGAACTTAGAATAAGTTACCAGTGTCGGCTCATTAGTGATTGGGGACCAGGCTGTAAATCGATTGGTGGATCGTGTTAAGGGGTGATGGTTATCCTCACGCATCTCGCTACCTTTGGCTGTGGCTGTGTGAGCGGTGGCTTCTGTACCTTGAGGAAATGTTGGAGGTGGCTTCTGTACCTTGAGGAAATGTTGGAGGTGGCTTCTGTACCTTGAGGAAATGTTGGAGGTGGCTTCTGTACCTTGAGGAAATGTTGGAGGTGGCTTCTGTACCTTGAGGAAATGTTGGAGGTGGCTTCTGTACCTTGAGGAAATGTTGGAGGTGGCTTCTGTACCTTGAGGAAATGTTGGAGGTGGCTTCTGTACCTTGAGGAAATGTTGGAGGTGGCTTCTGTACCTTGAGGAAATGTTGGAGGTGGCTTCTGTACCTGGAGGAAATGTTGGAGGTGGCTTCTGTACCTGGAGGAAATGTTGGAGGTGGCTTCTGTACCTGGAGGAAATGTTGGAGGTGTCTTCTGTACCTTGAGGAAATGTTGGAGGTGGCTTCTGTACCTTGAGGAAATGTTGGAGGTGGCTTCTGTACCTGGAGGAAATGTTGGAGGTGTCTTCTGTACCTGGAGGAAATGTTGGAGGTGGCTTCTGTACCTGGAGGAAATGTTGGAGGTGGCTTCTGTACCTTGAGGAAATGTTGGAGGTGGCTTCTGTACCTTGAGGAAATGTTGGAGGTGGCTTCTGTACCTGGAGGAAATGTTGGAGGTGGCTTCTGTACCTGGAGGAAATGTTGGAGGTGGCTTCTGTACCTTGAGGAAATGTTGGAGGTGGCTTCTTTACCTTGAGGAAATGTTGGAGGTGGCTTCTGTACCTTGAGGAAATGTTGGAGGTGGCTTCTGTACCTGGAGGAAATGTTGGAGGTGTCTTCTGTACCTTGAGGAAATGTTGGAGGTGTCTTCTGTACCTTGAGGAAATGTTGGAGGTGGCTTCTGTACCTGGAGGAAATGTTGGAGGTGTCTTCTGTACCTTGAGGAAATGTTGGAGGTGGCTTCTGTACCTTGAGGAAATGTTGGAGGTGGCTTCCACTTTACACCATGAAGACATAATGATAATGTATATCTGTGTGTATAACGGCGGTGTACATGGCTGCATCTACATGTGCATTTGAGGATAGTGTACATATGTGCGTATACTGGTGGTCTGGGTGTGTGTGGCTTTTATGCGCATGGTTGCATCGACCAATGAACATGAGTGTATGACGTTGTATTACACACGTACGATATTCTGGTGTACAATGAAAGACAAAAGTCGTGTCGTGAAATTTGGTGAAAACATATGCCGAAGGGTTAAAACTTTTGGTGCGCTCTGCCTTGTGGTAGGGCTCTCATAATGTTTCACCAGTTATATTTAATCTTCGGACAAAACCGCGACACGACTTTTGTCTTTGATTAATACATGGCTGCGTTGACCAGTGCACATGACTCATCGACCAGTATACATGAGTACACGTGTGCGTTATTGTGGTGCACACGGCTGCGTCGACCAGTAAATATGCGTGTGTGACAGTGAAGTACACTTGTGCGTTATTGTGGTGCACATGGCTGCGTCGACCAGTGAACAACTCTAGTTGGACGCGCGTGTCTTTGAAGTCACCCGGGAGTGTCAGGGGAAAGTTGGCTGAGGAAATTGCAAGTGGAGTGAAAATCCTGAACCTGCAAGCGGAGATTAACACACACACACACACACACACACTAGCACACACACACACACACACACACACACACATACACACACACACACACACACACACTGGTCTGGTAATAGACTGGTGCGAGAGGTTAACATGGCGGGTGAGTGTCGTGGTGTTTGTAGGCCGATCATGCACTTTCTGGGGACAATACCAGGACAGGATATAACATGGTATAGGGAGGATAGACAATAGTAAGAACAATGGACATGATAGAACATAATTATAGATTCGTGAAAACATTAAGACAGATTATGAACTTCACGACACAAAAATATCACATAAAATGGCGTCGAAGTTGCACTAAGACTATAGTAACAAGATACGATTACTTAGCTTCTATGGATGAACATTTGTAAAAGTAGTTGTCGAGAGAGACTGTGGAGCTAGATTTCCCGGTACCGTATGTCGCTGCCTGCCTCCGTTGGGCTCAGGAACAGAAACTTGGACCCAGATTGACAAAGGTTCGTACATTTGTGAGTCCGGACCCAGGACGAGGAGTACATCGGAATATTGCTTTTATCACGGAACCATTACTGTATATACCTGTATTTACTCTTCTTTTATTGGGACGCTTTCAGATTATATCGCATGGTTTTAGTTGGTGGAAATCATTTTGGTGCTCGACATTTGGTTTATAAAATATATATATATTTCGGGACAGGCTGCGGCCAAATGCATTTTTTTAAAGCAGGCTCAATCTATTTTAACTATTTGTTTTTAATATTTTATTTTATTTTTTCATTTGATAGCAAATAAAGAAATATACTCCGATTTTCAGGGGAAAAAACGTTTTTGATGTGGGAAAAATGTAAACATAATTCCTGTTCGTGGCTTTTACTGCGACTTCTTGGTGCCCGGTGTCCACGGGGTAGAAACATGCTGGTCTGCATGCTGCAGTTTTGGAGGAAAATAGTGGGTTTTTTTCTTTTTATATATATATATATATATATATATATAAATATATATATATATATATTTATATATATTGTGATGGCACCTATTTATTGTAAAAACACCTGTGATCAAACTTTCTTTGACTGACTCCTAGTTTGGCAACTTGACTGACTCCTTGGTTGATGCCTTGACTGACTCCTTGGCTGGCTGACATCTTGGTTGATACCTTGGCTCACACCGTGGATTAACTCGAAAATAATTTACCCTTGAATATGGAGTAGCCAGAAGGTGATCCGTAGCTCGTGTCCGCTAATAATTGAACTAATATTAAGAAAAAGGAAATACTCATCCGCCATAACGTTGAGTTCGGCGGCTAATTTCGTTTGTGATAATAGAATTGGCAGCGTGTGAAACCCTGAATTAAATTGCCATCACTTTACGGTTCGAGTCAGGGTTGTTAAAGCCACTGAACTAGAATATTTTCTTAATGTTTACCCCTTTGTTGATGGTATAAACAGCCTGAATGACTTACCAGGATTGTTAAGGGAAAGAATAACATGATAGTAAGATAGAAAATACTGTATAAACTGCCTGAACGACTTACCAGGATTGTTAAGGGAAAGACTAACATGATAGTAAGATAGAAATTGTTTAAACATCCTGAACGACTAACCAGGATTACTAAGGGAAAGAAAACGCATGATAGGATTACAGAAGGTATTTAAATCACCTGAACGACGTACGGTACGAGAATAACGACTTATCATGATTGTTATAAGAAATAATATGATGGCAGGGTAGAATATATTGAGAGGAGTACTCGATTGAAGTTAGTCTTACGTTACGCAGTATTGACTCAGTTTTCCTACGAGATGTTTCTAGACTTAACAAAACTTGAATTATTCTCATATACGTCAATTGTTTCTCTGTTGATGTTCTTATGATTAATGTCAAAACGTCGTGGTTATTGATATTATAATTTATTACTTCGCTTTAATAACTAAGGTCTTTAAGTCAGGGTTCCAGGTTAGTAGATACGTTAACTATCAACAAGTAAGAATTATGAGAGAAAAAATCCGCTGTTAACTATTCGTCTTGTCAGTGTGTATGTTGAATCATCTCATGTGACTTGGGGTGGTAATGATTAAGGGGAACTAAATGGAAGGTCTAAACTAAACTATAGACCCGTCACCAGACCCACCACAGGACCCGCCATCCGACCCCATCAAACCCGCCAAAGGACCTGCCACCGGACCCGATTTTTTTTTACTAGAACCTCGGTTTTACTTTTATTGGAGGTTCGATTCGACTTGGTTAAAATAACTAGTACGGATCCATTTCCGAGGGTTAGTGAATCCCTTAATAAATACCATCAATATATACCGCTGTATATGTCGACCGGGACAGCTAATCCGCGATAGGGTTGTGTTGGTGTTAATTCCAGGTGAACTCCAGGTATATACATTTTAAAAGATCATTCTTGATGCATGAGGCAAGTGGTGGAATAACCCTTTCAGTGAAAGTCTGCCACACAGGTAATAACAGTAAGGTGGGTAAACATCCCAGGACGGTTGCCATTCGTCACTAACTACGGTGACCAGCCCTAAAGATGAGGCTGTAGTTTGTGCTAGAGATAAGATAAATGTATTGAGTTACGGTAAAGTCTGTAAGAGGTTAAATCTTTTCGTGTCTCGTCTTTGTGTTTCGTTTTCTTGGGTGAACAGGTGTTTCTCGTGTCTTATTACGGGAGAAATTAAACCACGAACCTTTGACCTTTGTATGGAAGCTTTAGGGAATTACCTGAGTCTTGTGTCTTGTTGTGAGGAAATTTTACTTATGAACTTTTGAAAATCTTGACTGAGGAGAGATTGTAATCTTAGGGAGAGGCGCTGGTGGAGGCACTTCCTACTGGTGTTTGTGTATTACTGGGAAAGGCTTCTTTTGTTTTCCTTCATCCCGCAACATTTTGCCCGGCCAAACTTTCCACGGCTCCCGAGATGACTTGGTCCACTCGCAGGATTTTTTTTTAATAGAATATAACTTTTTTTTTTGTGGGTGTGGGCCGAGTGGATTCAGCAATCGTTTCCTGTCCTTGGCGTCGCTGGTTCGGTCTCAGGGCACTCCCAGTCCACCCAGCTGTAAAGGAGTACGTAATACAGTTAGGGAAGTGATATTGATATTGAAAGTTTATTTAGCCAGAAGAACACTGATACAGAGTCGATTAAAAAATCATGATATTAACATCGCTGAGCCAGTTGAGAGCCTGACCTCGCTTTTAGGCACCTGATATATACTGTAGATATATTTGTCAATTTACTAGTGTCAATTCAATTCAATCTGTGACGACGACGCGAGGAGTCGGCCCACCAAGCTCCCGTCTGTGCCACTGCTTGTAATCCGAGCCCCTGTCCACATCACCGTCCTTCTCCCCCACCGTCAAATATCTCATTACTCTTAGAATCTTTATATACATATTTTACCCGTGGCTATAATGTGCCTCTTGTTTTAAAATGGTTCATCTAAAGTTCATCAGTAAGTGTCCAGTAGTGAAGAGAGAGAACTGTGTCTGCAGCTTTTTATAGTTTTCTGTTTAATTTACGTAACATTAATAGAATACTCACCTTCATTGTCTTTATTTTGTTCTTGTATAGTGTAACGAAGTAATGACTTTCTTGTATAATAACATCATTTATATTCTTGTTTGTAGAGTTTTGTTGGTTGTCTGTATGTAAGTCAGGACCCTGTTCGTAGAGTGTAAAGTTATCCATAATCTGTATGTAAGTCTGTCCCCGGTAAACTATCAGACTACTTACCATGCCGAAGCCATACAAACTTTCATCGGAAAGGTCGTGCATCAGTGTCCTGTTGGTCTGAAAGAGGCAAGGTGAGCGGGAGGAGGCTGGGTGGGCGGGGGAGGAGGCGAAGTGGGCGGGGGAAGAGGAGAGGGTGGAGGGTAAGGAGGCGATGGGGGCAGGAGGAGAAAGCGTTGGGGGAGGGGGCAGGGGGAAGAAGCGAGGGGGGCAGAGGAGGAGGAGGAGGCGAGGGGGGGGGCGGGGGGGAAGAAGCGAGGGGGGCAGAGGAGGAAGAGGAGGCGAGGGGGGGCGGGAGAAGAAGCGAGGGGGGCAGAGGAGGAGGCGAGGGGGCAGGGGGAAGAAGCGAGGGGGGCAGAGGAGGAAGAGGAGGCGAGGGGGGGCGGGAGAAGAAGCGAGGGGGGCAGAGGAGGAGGCGAGGGGGCAGGGGAAAGAAGCGAGGGGGGCAGAGGAGGAGGAGGGGGCAGGGGGAAGAAGCGAGGGGGGCAGAGGAGGAGGAGGAGGAGGCGAGGGGGCAGGGGGAAGAAGCGAGGGGGGCAGAGGAGGAGGAGGCGAGGGGGGGCGGGGGGAAATAAACAATAATTTATTTTATCAACACATTAATTAATATTTCTACCACATTTTAGAAATATTAGGTAGTAAAGTAAAAGGATATTTATATATTACTTAACAATAATGTAAAGTAAATACATAAATTAAAATGAGGTAAAATTAAATTCCACATTGTTTATTGTTTGGCTGCGAAATGTTGGTAAGAATATTATGATGCAGATAAAGTGATAGGCGGGTGGCGGCTCACACAACTAGGTCACTTCCGGGCCAGAATAATCCCCAAACCCGGAAGTGAATTAGTTTCTCTTTTACCAGAAATTGTAAAAAGAGAAATAGAATTAAAAAAATGAAAGAACTAGAGCGAAATTTAACTCAAATCACCAAATTAAAACTTAACTAATCTAGGTTAGGTTAGATGTTTACTTAATAAAACAGTTGAAGTTATATTCACCGTGTTTATATAGGTTTAGGTAGGTTTGGTTAGGTTATGTTGACAAAGGTTGTTAGTTGTACTTAGGCTAAGTTTGATTACATTTGGGGGTCAGTTAGGTTAATTCTGGTTAGGTTAAGTTTGGTTGCATTTGGGTTTCATATCAGTCAGGACAACTTAACTGTTTAGTCTTACGTAAGTTTAAATTATTTTATTATATATAAGTCAGGTTCCGGCTCCGAAGATTAGCGAATCCCACCACTTCCGCCTTAAACTTCTGTGTACGTGGGAACGAGAGAGAGGCGCACGTCAGCAGTATCAGCAACCCTGGTCCACCATCGCTACAAACTACACTTTTATTGTCCCAGGAAATTGTTCCATAATATCGTGAACCTTTGTAATAGAGAGGGTGATTAAGATGATGGAGGCCTGTTATTACTGTGGGCAGGGTGTGTCTTATAGAAAGAGGGGCTAGGGGTCTCTCTCTCTCTCTCTCTCTCTCTCTCTCTCTCTCTCTCTCTCTCTCTCTCTCAAATCTATCGTTACGAATCAAAGAAAAAATCACCGTACATCAGGTAAAATTACAATTAATACTTCAGAAAGAATTACAGACCACATTCTACTGTACAGTGGTTAACACATCGCGAACACTGCCATGAAATCTTACATCGCTCAAGGGGAGATGCCTGTCGCAAGATGTGATGTGATGATAGTTGAGGCTCTCTATTTTATTCTTGGGTTTATTTCGAAGTTTTATGTTTATATTCGTTTTTTATGTCTTTATAAAAAATTTCAAGTTTTACGTTTTCTGTCAGACACCAGATATGGATACAGTGCAGAGGCAAACATTTATGGTGGTTAGGAAGTGGTGAAGTAGTTCGTATCAAGGAGGAGGAGGGGAAGAACGAGGAGGAGGAGGAGAAGGAGAAGAACGAGGAGGAGGAGAAGGAGGATGGTAAGGAGGAGGAGAATAAGGAGAAGGCGGAGGAGAAAGAGAGACTTTTGCTTTATACTATTTATTTAAGCTTAATTATTATACTGACTGGCTCACTTGACATACATACGTACACATGTATATTTTTTTTGTTTATGACACAAGTGTAGGAGTTTGATCGCCGCCAGAAAGTGAAACTGTGGATATATTTAGAGGCTAATGGCGGGCGTCAAGCACTTGGAGTGGTGGGATATGATCAGATTTCACGGCGCTTACGACTGCCTCTCCCTGTTGCTTGACGCTCTATCATACATCATCCTCGTACAGGTAAAGCTCCCCCCATCATCACCCCTCCTCTCCCCACCCCTCCTCTCCCTACCCCTCCCTCCCCCTCCTCGCCACACAGGTAAAATACATGATTGATGGTGTCTATATGGCGGGAAAATGTTCGAGCGTCACCAACTTTTAAGATAAATTGGTAATATTTCTCAAGCATTTTGGATAAGACGATGAAGTTGTTTTTGAAGAGATGTGAAATTGTTATAATTTTGTCCTCTGGTGACTCGACATCACATTTTTATTTTAATAATAATAATAATAATATTATTATTATTATTATTATTATTATTATTATTATTATTATTGTGCGGGTGTCACAGAGTCCCAGTAATATCATTAAATACTAAAAATGTATTTGATTCTCCTGTGAAATCAACCTTTTATACGTATATATTTTTGGGCAAGATGGTGACGACTCCTAAACTAGTACAGGTGTGTAGGACGACCACTCACATGTCCAAGTTTTCATCATCACATGTGACTGATCTCTGACGCACAGTTTATATTGATTACTATTATTAATTGGGATATCATACATGTCGCGTGGCAATAGTGTATGTGACGTATTTAAAAATTATCTATTCATTACTAATGAAACAAAATAAGAAATATAATACATACATACATACAGATGAAGCTTCACTTAGAATATTCAAAACGTTGTATTTTAATTACTGGAAGACACCAGGGCTTGTATATTGATACCCTACACCTTGTATAGCTAGGGGTGATACACACAGTCTTGTTATGTTACATGAGGACACGAGAGTTCATGGTGACCAAACACACAGGTCGTATTAAATAAAATAAATAAGTGTGGAAGAAACGTGTGTTGTCCCGAGTCTGCTGGATAAAGTAATATTTTTAACACAGTTTATAAGATAAGTATATCAATTTAATTTCCTCCCGCGGGACCACCACCTCCTGGGTGTGTTTTGACGGTACAGACGACAGCCTCACCAACTACTTTTATGATTACTGATACTAAAGTTATGATAACTACCGTAAGAAATGGTGAAAACTCAACGTAAATCACCAGTCCTGGAGTTAATGGTCTACACGGGGAGAACATCAACTGGGGCACCGAGTTTAACATATCATTGATTTTAGCCGTGTATAAAAGACACACCTGCTGTGCTTCTAGGAACTGGTGAATGGTTCATAAGAATAAAAAACGTTCACCTAACCAGAGTTTTATAGTTTAATGGTTGGTGTGTTGGGGAGACCTTCACCTGAAGATAAGTTTAAACAAAATTAGAAAAAAACCATATTAGATAAACAGTCTACAGTGTGTTCCCAGCCAAGGGAGCAAGATGTTTACTCTATCGGTGAAGAAAAATGTCAATAAGGGTGAAAAATATGTCTAAGCAACATGTCTCCTTCAGAAAAAAAATTGCAAAATGTACTTAATTAACCAATATCATTAAAACAGTCTCTATATTAAAAAAAATATACACGTTAAAAAAATCGATCAATAAAGAAAATATTATACTCCAACAAGCAGTTTTGGGTGAGCGTGTAGGTGTGTCAGGTGGGGGGGCGGGATCCTCTGCGGGGAAACATGTTTACGGCGTCACATGTTTTGACAGGAGGATGGATGTATCGTAAGGGGGAGAGTGACGGGCCCTGATGCACGGTCTCTACCTTCCTCCTCCAATATCTCGTCCTCTCGCCTCATTCAAAGTTTACCCTTCACTAAGTTGGAGGTTAAATGCATCTTGGTCTTAACTTCCCTGGCATCGGGAGAGGCAGTTCAGAGAGGCTTTTGGCTTCAAGTTAGAGAACGGGAGAGAGTTAAGGATCACACGTGTATTAATGGTGTTAGTAGTCGAGAGGGTTAATGCTCAGTGGGGGTTAAAGTTACGGTAAGTTAAGAGAGGTGAAGATAAACCACATTTGGGTTTAGAAGGGGAGGTGGTGTCTGATGACTGACTGCTGGTTGAACTTGGTAGTTAAGAGTAGTACAGTAGTTTGTTGAGGGGTTTAATTATGAGTTGTAATATGTGTTAGTCTGGTATTTAAGGTCATATATATTATCACCAAACTTAATGAGCACCACCAAAGTCAAGTCTCAATGTGTTAGGCAAAAGGTCATATCTTAATTGTAAGTGTTGTAACGGCCTTATCATTTACCACAATACTCTTGTTACATTAGGAATTGTACCGCGGTAAGTTAATGTGGGTGTTAAAGGCAGAGCTACACGTTAGGGACAGTACTAAACCTTAGGTACTGTACATGCAGGAGGTAAGGTGGCCGACGCTACACTTGACCGTGGCCAGCAGTGGTAGTATTCCCTCAAGTTGTGGAGTTATAATGAATGAGAGATAAATTGCGATACTTTTTCTTTTGTAAGTATTTATTGTTCTTTATTGACGCCTCTGTGTAGCTCTTGTTAGTATACCTTGTTCATGAAGCCTTTAGTGAGGACCCTTGATTTAATTAGTAATACAGTTAACATCGATTTATTACATAAGAAAATAAACATTTGCTTAACCCATGAAAGCATAAAAATACAAATATACATAAGAGAAAATTCATAATTTATTGAAATGTTCAGCGGAGTTTTCAAACCATTTATTCCAAGCACTCTGATTTCCGGGAAACTTGGTCGTAGAGTAAGGGCAGGAGAGTGTACCCTGGAACCGTTATCAGGTAAATTTCTTGGTATTATATCATAACAGGTATGACTAAGGCAAAAAAATTTCTGCATATAGTGCTATGATTCTTGGTTTTATAATGTTGAGGAAATTCTTAAAACGTGTTCTGGTTTATAGAGAGAGAATGTGTGTGTGTGTGTAATAATAGTAATAATAATAATAATAAACGGTTTATTGAAAAAGTTCTGCAGCCCGAAGGCTGAAAATATACATTGGACATAAATGACTTATTACATACATTGGTGGTTTAACAAAAGCCTTCATTAGAGAAAGGTAAAGGAACATACAGTGAACATACAGATTAATGTTTACACACGTAGATCATGTGAGCTGAGGTGTTGAACAGGTGTGTGTGTGTGTGTGTGTGTGTGTGTGTGTATTTGTGTTTGTGTTTGTGTACTAATAAACTATTTCTTAACCTAAAAGTACATGGTAAAAATGTTAAGTAATCTGCCACTACATCTCCAAAATAATAACGAGAGAGAGAGAGAGAGAGAGTTAGCTGTGGTGGGTGTGGTACATTGGGACTTCCTGTGGTTTATAGACTAATGTGCGATAAACTCTCAGGGCGTATTATATGACAGTGGCCTTCACGTTTTTGGTTACAGATTGCTGCATAATGTAGTTTACAAACTTTGTACAATAAACCTCGAAAAGTTTGTATTGAAGCATCGTAAAGATACACAAGACTTGGAAAAAGCTTGTGGGTGTGTGTTTCTTTATGGTGAACATCCTTAGGTTTTGCTAGTTCCAGAGCCCTTGTTGTTAGTTCCAGGGCTCCTGTTGTTAGTTCCAGAGCCCTTGTTGTTAGTTCCAGAGCCCTTGTTGTGAGTTCCAGAGCCCTTGTTGTGAGTTCCAGAGCCCTTGTTGTTAGTTCCAGGGCTCTTGTTAGTTCCAGAGCCCTTGTTCTTAGTTCCAGAGCCCCTGTTGCTAGTTCCAGAGCCCTTGTTGTTAGTTCCAGGGCCCTTGTTGTTAGTTCCAGAGCCCTTGTTCTTAGTTCCAGAGCCCCTGTTGTTAGTTCTAGGGCCCTTGTTGTTAGTTCCAGGGCCCTTGTTGTTAGTTGCAGAGCCCTTTTTAGTTCTAGGGTCCTTGTTAGTTCCAGGGCCCTTGTTGTTAGTTCCAGGGCCCTTGTTGTTATTTCCAGGGCTCTTGTTGTTAGTTCCAGGGCCCTTGTTGTTAGTTCCAGGGCTCTTGTTGTTAGTTCCAGACCCTTTGTTGTTAGTTGTAGACCTTGTCAATGGCAGACTTTGTTAGTTGTAGACCTTGTCAGTGGCAGACCTTGTTAGTTGTAGACCTTGTCAGTGGCAGACCTTGTTAGTTGCAGACCTTCTTGTTAGTATTTCATAAACCTAACTATATTTTTGTTCAGATACGTAGCGAATTACGTAAACAGTTTGATGGGTAGTGTTGTGGGCCCGTTCACCATAGAGGGACACAGGAAGCATTAATGCCAGAGCTGCTGCTGTACCTGCTGTCCCCTTTAAGGTAGTGACCGCTTGATGAGTCAGTTACAATAGGTTTATGAAGGCCTTGCCCCAATACTAGAGGTAAGAGATGTATAGGATACTACTTGTGACATCCGGGTTCCCAAACACTGTATAGGAGAGAGAGAGAGAGAGAGAGAGAGAGAGAGAGAGAGAGAGAGAGAGCAAATGTATGCAAGTTGTTAATCACCCTGAGAACATTATGCCACTTTACACGTTTTACTAAGTCTATCAAAGGCGGTGCATAACAGAACATAGTATTTTGCTCTCATTACACTCTTCAGGGTAATTATTGCTGCCGCGTCTCTCTCTCTCTCTCTCTCTCTCTCTCTCTCTCTCTCTCTCTCTCTCTCTCTCTCTCTCTCTCTCATGAACATAGCCCCTACCCTCTCTCTCCTTTTTTTATTTTATCAGCTCCACAATACTTCCTCCAATCCATTATTTTTCCACCTCACACACACACACACACACACACACACACACACACACACACACACACACACACACACCTCACCCTGCTACTCACTCGACACCCTCACCGCCCACCACACCGCCCATCACACCGACCTCTCCTGCCTTTAATTTAATACAACACTACACTACGTCACGCCCAACACCTACCATCACCCCTCCCTTGAGCTACACTGAACTCTGGCTTAACACCTACCGTGACCTTTAACCTAACACCTGCCATAACCTTTAACCTAACAATTAACACCTACCGTGACCTTTAACCTAACACCTGCCATAACCTTTAACCTAACAATTAACACCTGTCATAACCTTTAGCCTCACAATTAACACCTTTCATAACATTTAACCTAATAATTAACTTCTGTCATTACCTTTAACCTAACAATTAACACATACCGTGACCTTTAACTTAACATCTATCATAACCTTTAACCTAACACCTGCCATAACCTTTAACCTAACAATTAACACCTGTCATAACCTTTAGCCTCACAATTAACACCTGTCATAACCTTTAACCTAATAATTAACAGCTGTCATTACCTTTAACCTAACAATTAACACCTGCCATAACCTTTAACCTAACAATTAACACCTGTCATAACCTTTAGCCTCACAATTAACACCTTTCATAACATTTAACCTAATAATTAACTTCTGTCATTACCTTTAACCTAACAATTAACACATACCGTGACCTTTAACTTAACATCTATCATAACCTTTAACCTAACACCTGCCATAACCTTTAACCTAACAATTAACACCTGTCATAACCTTTAGCCTCACAATTAACACCTGTCATAACCTTTAACCTAATAATTAACAGCTGTCATTACCTTTAACCTAACAATTAACACCTGTCATAACCTTTAACCTCACAATTAACACCTGCCATAACCTTTAACCGAACAATTAACACCTGTCATTACCTTTAACCTCACAATTAACAACTGCCATAACCTTTAACCGAACAATTAACACCTGTCATTACCTTTAACCGAACAATTAACACCTGCCATAACCTTTAACCGAACAATTAACACCTGTCATTACCTTTAACCTAACACCTGCCATAACTTTTAACCTAACAACTACCGTGACTAAGGACGTGTGTGTGTGTGTGTGTGTGTGTGTGTGTGTGTGTGTGTGGAGGCTGCCGACAAAAGGTCAGGTAACCCCCGCGGCTGACACAAACTGGACCTGTTACATCATTCACTCTCTTGCCACATAATTACCTTGATTATTCATCTACATCACCTGAGGTAATATACTAATGATGATGATGATAATGATGGTGATGATGACGATGATGATGATGATGACAAATGAGGATGGCGAGATGAATGATGATGGTGGTGTTGATGATGAGTCTATTTCTGATGGTGATGATGATTATGATGATAGCGGCTCGACAACAAATGATAGTGACAGTAAGAACACAATAATGACAGGTTGTGACAACATATGATAGTGACAACAGCAGATACGTCAACTCCAAAGGGGAAATAACTGCAAGTGAAGATGATACGGTCAGGGCTGAAAGTGATGGTGAAAGTGCTTATCGGCGTTAGTGTTGATAGTGAGGGAGGTGATTAACGACCACTGAGGCCTGCCAGCGTGGAAGACCTTGCGGCTAATGGTGATGAAGACTGATTTAATGAGAAGTAATTATGTACATTCTTACGGTAGAGATGATGATGAAGGTGATAAATATTTGGCAATACTGTAATAATGATAATAATAATATGTTGATGATAGTAATGATGATAATACTATTACTACTACTGTACGTCTACTACTACCTTATATATATATATATATATATATATATATATATATATATATATATATATATATATATATATATATATATATATATATATATATATATATATAAGGCCTCCAGCCTCCCCCAATAGCCACACCTTCGCCACCATTTTATGACCTTAATATTAAGTCTCCTAATACATAAGTAGCTATCCTAACTGTGTTGAATTACTGTAGTTGAGCCGCAGATCTATGCGGCATTCAGTGACTGTAGCCTCATAGTCAGTATCTGCAGCAGTTGTCGGCATTGGGGCAGAAGCTCTCGTTCCCCTGAGGCAGAGCAAAGCCGACCGAAGGAGAGAAGGACAGTCGACATCTCATCCAGGTTGTAACATAACTTCTGGGCTGCTGCTTCTGTTCGGAGATCACCTCCGCGAGTCTGGCGTAGAAACATCTTGCACTTGGTCCCATCCCACCAGAGGTTGTGAACACTAGAGGAGTGAAGCTGCCTTGATCAACGTTCTGAATTCTCTCCCCATATGCTCTTCTCTTGTCGTTCTCGTTCCTCCTGTGTGCAGCATCGAGAGCTAGGTTACGGTGACAAACGGCCATGGGATCAAAAATCCTGATGTCGAAGAAAGCTCGCTGTCCCCGCGTCCAGAATCCTCGAGCACTGACGTCCACACGGGCTTCGTTGGATGTGTTTGAAGTCCTGTGTTGGAAGATCTCACCATCTACTACTACTACTACTACTGCTACTGTTAATGTTACGGCTCCACATATAGTATAAAGAGAGGGTGAGTGAAACAGTACAAGTTTGTCGAGATATATAAATAGCTGTATGGAATTAAATAGTCTTCATTTAAATGCTTTCCGTACTACAATGTGTCATTAACTTTTTACCTTTGTGTTAATATTTAATAATGATAATAGAGGCTGGTATGTGTCCTAATTGTCCGTGGTTAATATAATTTACTGATATGGAACAGACTTTAGTTGGTTAATGTTGAGGTGATGTTAAATGGTAATGGGTATGTGATTATCCTTGGTTAATGTGTCCTAAAATATAACAGTATTATGTTTATTTCCTGTTTACTTAATGTTAATCGCAATTAGTATGTGTCCTAATTGTCCGTAGTTAATGTTATGAGCTAAATGGTAACATTATTCGTGTATTTACCATTATTATGAATAAGTTGTGAGCCGCAAAGTTTGTTGATATTTTAAGAAGAGGAAAGTTTTAATAGCGCATTTTGCTACAGTGTTTGGTGGCCATTCCTCACTTATGAGAAAAGTTAACATTTTCTTGTGATTTTTAAACTTGTTATTATTAATCATGTGTTAGTAGTGTAATAAAGTGGGAGTGTTGTCGATATTGTCGTTTACGAAGTGGAATGACTATAATGAAGTGGAAATTGAGGTCCAGTACTGATGTATGTATATATGTATGTATAAGTATGTCTCTAAAACACCAGTGGACCCGTTGCCGCTAAACTACGTCACATACATTGACTACAATTAGAACAAGTTAGTTACATCAAACAGTGAAACGGACTGTACTCCCCCGGGAACTTGGTTAACACGGTAGAAGCGAGAGCAGAGTTGTGAGGGCGTCGGTGTATGCGTGAGTGGCTGCCTCGTGCAGTAGTGGCGGCCCGTCGTGTGTGGCAACTAGTGGAAAACTCCTTACAAGTTAAAGAAGTTTTGCCGGGTCTTGCTTTGTGGTATTTTTTCCAGAGATTTATCTTGTGGGAGAATTGTTTCTTTACCGGTGTTCCTGAGACGCTCCTCCAGGGTGTAAATTACCACAGGTTCCCGGAACGTCAGAATGAATTTAATCAAAACAAGGCGAGTAATTTTTGTTGAGTGATAGCAATCCTTCCTCGTTGAGGTCAGAACATGAATACTATCACAGATAAATCTATCCGAATGAATCTTTTCCAGTTCACTCCAATCACTTCGTTTATACGGGTAAAAGCAGTACAGTTTGGTAAAGGAATGTGCTGGGAAGGAATGACATACCCCCAGAATTCTAGTCCAGGTAAACTCCAGGTATCATTACAACCTGGTTAAGAACTGGTATGGCATGACAACCTACCCAATTTTCTCGAAGCCAAGTCCAGGTAAACAAGTTTGATAATTAACACACGGTAACACGATAGTACCCTGTCCAGGATACAACAGAAACACTTACGGCTGCTGAACTCGGTAAACTAACACAGGTTAATGAAGTTAATCTGGTCCTTTGGCTTTGTGTCTTTATTACCTGGACTCAGATGCTCAAAGATGCGTAAGTCAGTTGTTTTTTTCCTCGTAACTGTAGGGTAAAAGACCTTATTCAGTTATGGTTGAGTCTTAGTGCCTTTTTCATACCATTACGACCTCTGTGATTTAGAGGAATATATAATACCGCATTGAAAGGGTAGATGGTGAGGGGGTAGAAAGGCAGAAGACATTACTGGGAATAAAGGAAACAAAGTGACTTAAGAAAAATGACACGTAGGTAGGGAGGGGAGAAGAGGGGAAAACGAATAAAAGGAAATAGTGTTACGTGGATAAAGAGGGGGAGCTGAGGGGAGAAAATGGCTTAGGAAAGGTGCCACGTGGGTAGGGAGGGGAGAAGAGGGGAAAGGTGCCACGTGGGTAGGGAGGGGAGAAGAGGGGAAAGGTGCCACGTGGGTAGGGAGGGGAGAAGAGGGGAAAGAGTGTCATGTGGATAGAGAGGGAAGAAAATTATTTGGGGAGAGGATGCCAACAGGGAGGGGTGGAGAGGGAGGGGAATGTTGTTTAAAGAGGAAGGGGTAACAGGGGAGTAAGACGGGGTAAAGAACGTCATACGAGAGGGGAGGGGTGAGGGGACGTTGAAGGGGAGGGGAGGGGGTGAGGGGACGTTAAAGGGGAGGGTAGGGGGTGAGGGGAGGTTAAAGAGGAGGGGGGTGAGGAGACGTTAAAGGGGAGGGGGAGTTAGAAGTTCGTTGTGAGGAAAGGTAGTTAACGACCGTGTGTGTGTGTGTGTGTGAATGAGCGAGTGTGTTTGTGTATGCAAAGTTATATACCAATTCACAGCAGGGTGGACTAGGAGTGCCCCAGGATCACACTACTTAGCCTTAGATATGGGCGAGGCTAAATGAGGGAGGGCAAGAACGTGTGAAGAACGACTCTCTGGAATCATTTTTACTAATCTCTTGCGCGTTTTGTTCAGTACTCAATTAACTTTCCCCTCACACAGGTGGATGAGTACACAGGGGGAAGTCAATTGCTATTACGAGCGTGTCACCCGGATATATGGGCGGAAGACTTGATTTTTGGGGCGTTATTTTCAGCGCCTGGGTTGTGGACTCATTCAAACTTGCAGACTCACACGACCCCCCCACCCACAGTACAGTCCTGCACAGCACAGCACAGCAAAAACTAGTACAGTAGAGCACAGCAAAATCCAGCAAGCACAACTCAGTCCAAGCCAGCCGCACGCCATATCAGTACTAAGCCAATGATACCTGTATACTTATTTTTCGCCTAATTATTTTGAGAACGCATGTCTCACTTTAAAATACAATACAAAGATCATATAATTTTTTTATGTGTTTTGTTTGAGTAAAATTGTGAGACCTTATCTAATTGCCTCATTTAAGCTTCATCACTAATATGGTGGCAAAATGGCGTCAACATTTCACTAAGACAACCGTAATTATATTTCTTCTGAACCGTAGTTACGGAAAAAAATAAAAATAATGATTTTCATCGATAATTTTTTTTAATCGTGGCTGAGAGAGCGGCTGGTAACTGTTCGGTATAATGATTGATGTGTAAAGCCTATCTTCTAACTTCATTGACTCCACCCAGGTGTTGAGAGAGAGAGAGAGAGAGAGAGAGAGAGAGAGAGAGAGAGAGAGAGAGACCAGTAAGCGGAGGTGTTACGGTGGAAGAAGCGAGTGGGAAGAGAGAGAGAGGGGGGCGACTGACTGGGCGGATCTCTGGTGGTTAAGACAAGGCGTTGGGGAATATCGTGTGACCTTTAAAAACACAAAGGTAAACAGGCAGCTGAGGGAATATTAATGTCAGTGGGGAAGCCTCGGGGGTTGTTTATGTATGGAGGGTTATGGCCTAGTTTGGATTCGTGTTGAGAAAAGAAAAACAAATTACCACGTTTGGGAGGATGGTTTTTCAGGCTATACGGATCAGCCACACCTCTCCTGAACGTAATGGTAAGCTTTTCTGAGGATAATTGGATAGTTAGATTGGGTTTGGTCGTGTTAGTTCGGGTGTGGTTAGGTTAGAATTGATTTGGTTAGATTTGATAAGTTAGTCATCTTACAGTATTTATTAACCATGGGGAAGGGGTTAGGTTAGATTAGGTTAGGTTAGGGTTAGATTAGGGGATAGAAAGGGAGGGGAAAGAAATAATCACAGAAGAACCAGTAGATCATAGCCACCAACACCACCTCCGTTAACCCGAGTGTTCTAGTTACGAGGAAAGAACCTTTGTTGTGTGCGAGGAAACGTATTTCTTATGAGTATGTTGCTGTAAACTATAGATGAGAGGAAAATAACTAGTAATAAGTGTAAGTAATAAATAACTATATAAACCCTGAAATTAAACACATAAATTTCGATATTCTTTTTATTTATAGTTCGTGGTATATTGTTACTGTAGTATATACTTATAACATATTTAATCAGGTTTAGTTAACACAAGTGATTTATTTATATATTTATATATTGTTACCCCCGGGCAACTCTTTCGGAGCTTGACCAGCATGTTCGTGCCTGTATTATTATCTTGAATTAATTATGTTACAAAGTCACTTCAGAGTTCTCAGTGTTGTTTTTGATATTATTTACTTATTCTAAGCTAAATGTTAACAAATGAGTGACTTGAAGAATACGAAAACAAATAAAGATGGAAATCCACCTTATATATGGTACACTGAACAGGAATAATTACCGATCAGTGATAAATAATGTCTTTCTCTTTTCTGGAAACATTTGACCGACCATAAACGATTCTATAGAATAAGGGAACGTTTGTTGTGGCACTCAGGAAGGAGACGTTTGGTTGTGTCCTGGTGAGGGAAGGAAAAGTTTATAATGGGAAGGAGACATTTTGTCGTTGGGAAGGGACCATTTAGTTGTGCTTCTCCAGCAGGAAGGGAACATTAAACTGTGGTTCTCCAGCAGGAAGAGAACACTTAGTTGTGCTTCTCCAGCAGGAAGGGAACATTAAACTGTGGTTCTCCAGCAGGAAGGGAACACTTAGTTGTGCTTCTCCAGCAGGAAGGGAACATTAAACTGTGGTTCTCCAGCAGGAAGGGAACATTACGTCGTGGCATGTTATGGAAGAGAGACATTTGGTTGTCATTTCTGGCGGGAAGGAAACGTTCAGCTGTGGCTTTTTCCTCCTTAAAGAGAAAGTTTTCCTTTGCCCTCAGTGGCCGCCAGAGGAAATATTCTTTGTGTCTTGCGGCCGAAGGGAAAGATTTCTTTATTCTTTGATCCTTTGATTGTGGGAGGACACTTTGGTGGTATAAAATTTGGGAAAGAGTTATTTTAATGGTGTCTTTCTGAAGCCACAAGGAAGTTGGTTCAATCTGCTGCAGCCATAAGGAAAAATGACGTAAATTTACTACAGCAAAAAGTAAAATGACCTCCTGTAATTACAATACCAATATTTTGTAAAGTCTTAAGAAATTTTAACTTAAACTCACAACTAAAGAGGATATCAATGGGCGTCGATACCCTCTCATTACAATAATAAATTCCATCCCGTATTGTGAATTGAATTATAAACTTCGAGTATCTTATAACCTTTTGTAATACAACAATAAACACGTATGTTATTTTGTAGATTATGTGGATGTTACCTGGTTGATTATATATGTATTTACATGTTGTTTATGGTGTATTTATTATTGTTGTGTGTTGGTGAAGGTTAGGCAGTACACTTATCGCCACAACAGGTGTTTTTGACCATTAGGTATGGCAGTGCTTCAGGGGTACTGGTGACACGGCTTACTTAGTTATTTAACAACACATACAAGTAGGAGTTGAGGGAATGTTAATGTAGTACCACACACACACACACACAAGAAGGAATATAAACTCGTGGACCTGATGTGGCTGCCAATGTTTGCTTGTTACTATTCACTGCTCGTACTCGGCGGTGTATCCACAGCAGTCGGGCTCATTAGTGACTTTTGGCAGGAACTTATCAAGCTCCTTGGTGAATACATTCCTTCGTTGGGTTCAGAATGGAGTTCAAGTCTGTGGGTTCAGATTGGGGTTCAAGTCAGTGGGTTCAGTCTGGGGTTTAAGTGAGGGATTTAGTCGGGGGTTCTAATCGGTGGGCTCAGATTAGGGTTCAAGTGGGCGGTTCAGTTGGAGTTTAAGTGAGGAATGTAGTCGGGGGTTCAAGTCGTTGGATATAATCAAGGGGTCTCTCTCTCTCTCTCTCTCTCTCTCTCTCTCTCTCTCTCTCTCTCTCTCTCTCTCTCTCTCTCTCTCTCTCTCGTGGTCGCCGTAGTTAAGCAGCGTTAAGGCTCCAGAAGTCCTTTGATATGTTGAGGAGTTAAAGTGCATCCAATAAATGCTCTTACCGGCAGCTTAATGTACAAATCAACCCACTTAATCAACAGTATGCACTCTAAGTCATGTGCTTAGAGTCCAAACTGTGCACTCTTACTCGCATACTTAGAGTCCATGCTGTGCACTCTTGAGTTGAGTACTTGAGCCAGAAGATATAAAGTCATTAATATGTTGAAAGATTACCGGTCGAATGGGACCCAGTCATAACCTAACCAAACCTAACCTTACCTTAACCTAACCTTACCTTAACTTAACCTAACCTTACCTTAACCTAACCTGCCTTACCTTAACCTAACCTAACCTTACCTTAACCTAACCTGCCTTACCTTAACCTAACCTAACCTTACCTTAACCTAACCTTACCTTAACCTAACCTGCCTTACCTTAACCTAACCTAACCTTACCTTAACCTAACCTGCCTTACCTTAACCTAACCTAACCTTACCTTAACCTAACCTGCCTTACCTTAACCTAACTTAACCTAACCTGCCTTACCTTAACCTAACCTAACCTTACCGTAACCTAACCTGACTTACCTTAACCTAACCTAACCTTACCGTAACCTAACCTGCCTTACCTTAACCTAACCTTACCTTAACCTAACCTGCCTTACCTTAACCTAACCTAACCTTACCGTAACCTAACCTGACTTACCTTAACCTAACCTTACCTTAACCTAACCTGCCTTACCTTAACCTAACCTAACCGTAACCTAACCTGCCTTACCTTAACCTAACCTTACCTTACCTTACCTTAACCTAACCTTACCTTAACCTAACCTAACCTTACCGTAACCTAACCTGACTTACCTTAACCTAACCTTACCTTAACCTAACCTGCCTTACCTTAACCTAACCTAACCTTACCGTAACCTAACCTGACTTACCTTAACCTAACCTTACCTTAACCTAACCTGCCTTACCTTAACCTAACCTAACCGTAACCTAACCTGCCTTACCTTAACCTAACCTGCCTTACCTTAACCTAACCTAACCTTACCGTAACCTGACCTGACTTACCTTAACCTAACCTTACCTTAACCTAACCTGCCTTACCTTAACCTAACCTAACCGTAACCTAACCTGCCTTACCTTAACCTAACCTAACCTTACCTTACCGTAACCTAACCTGACTTACCTTAACCTAACCTGCCTTACCTTAACCTAACCTAACCTTACCGTAACCTAACCTGCCTTACCTTAACCTAACCTAACCTTAACCTAACCTTACCTTAACCTAACCTAACCTTACCTTAACCTAACCTAACCTTACCTTAACCTAACCTAACCTTACCTTAACCTAACCTGCCTTACCTTAACCTAACCTAACCTTACCTTAACCTAACCTGCCTTACCTTAACCTAACCTGCCTTACCTTAACCTAACCTAACCTTAACCTTAACCTAACCTGCCTTACCTTAACCTAACCTTACCTTAACCTGACCTTACCTTAACCTGACCTGCCTGACCGTAACCTAACCTGCCTTACCTTAACCTAACCTAACCTTACCTTAACCTAACCTGCCTTACCTTAACCTAACCTGCATTACCTTAACCTAACCTTACCTTACCCTAACCTAACCTTACCTTACCTTAACCTAACCTTACCTTAACCTAACCTAACCTAACCACTTACCTTAACCTAACCTGCCTTACCTTAACCTAACCTAACCTTACCGTAACCTAACCTGCCTTAACTTAACCTAACCTTACCTTTACCTAACCTGCCTTACCTTAACCTAACCTAACCTTACCTTAACCTTACCTGCCTTACCTGACCACAGGACCATCAGCTTTTTGGCGTATGAGGACTGAGTCGGGGCAGTGAACGCAATGATTGGGACCTTTTAAGATTGGTTAGATTAAGTTTAGGTTCTATTTGGATTAAGACTTAATGGAAATGGGCTGTAATCATAGTGGTATGGTTAGGTTAGTTTGAGGCCTATTAGAACTGGGGCCCATTTGATTAGTCGTCTGTTGAAAAATCTTGCCGTTAATTGGCAAAGTTTGGGGGCAAAATTCTCACCTGGTGGTTGAGAAGTGTGGGTGGGAAGAGGAGGAAGACAGATGGGAAGAGGAGGAGGAAGACAGGTGGGAAGCGGAGGAGGAAGAATGAAGGAAGAGGAGGAGGAAAAGAAGGACATGAGAAGGGTAGAAGAAAGTAGAAGGCATGGGAGAAGAGGAAGAAGATGAGGCGGGCATGAGAGAAGAGAGGCATGGGAAGTAAGGAAGAGGAGACTAAGGCATTGAAAAGGAGGAAGGCGTGTGGAAATACTATTGGGAAGGAGAGGAAGGGGAGGGAGGAAGGAAGATACCGACAGGAAATGGAAAGGAAGGGGAGGGAAAGAGGAAAAAGAGAGAATAGGAGAAGAGAGAGAGAGAGAGGTGTGATAACGACAGTCAGGTGTGGGGACTGTGTAAACTTGAATGGCCAATATAGTCACTGGGAAAAAAAATCGACAGGACAACGTATCACCCTCGCAACTGTGTTATTAAGTCCCCAATGTATATTAATTTCCGATTTTGTGCCTGTTAAGAGTGACGGATGAGAGAGAGAGAGAGAGAGAGAGAGAGAGAGAGAGAGAGAGAGAGAGAGAGAGAGAGAGGAGTAGTTGGGGGAGGTGAAGGATCAGAGAGACTTGGGATGAGTGTGGGGGGATAGTGATTAGTGTCGTCGCCAGTCATAATAGGGCCTCATCACTCGTTGGACCCCAGTTTTAATTGGGGCCAACTCTAGTTAACCTCAGTCCTAATCAGCCCCAAAGATAATGGTTTCCACCCCTCATGTGAACCAATCCTAATGGTGCCAGTTCTGATGACGAAGATGTTGTTGTGGTGTGGTGAGGGTGGAAGTGTGGTGGTAGTGGTGTCCCCTGAAGGTAGTGTGGCGGAGATGTTATGGTGGTAGTGGTGTAATAGTGATAGAGGCGGTGTGGTGGTGGTGGAGTTCCTTGAAGTAGTGTGGCGGAGATGTTATGGTGGTAGTGGTGCAGTGGTGATAGAGGTGTGGTGGTAGTGGTGTTCCCTGAAGGTAGTGTGGCGGAGATGTTATGGTGGTAGTGGTGTAATAGTGATAGAGGCGGTGTGGTGGTGGTGGAGTTCCTTGAAGTAGTGTGGCGGAGATGTCATGGTGGTAGTGGTGCAGTGGTGATAGAGGTGTGGTGGTAGTGGTGTGATATAGGTGTGGTTGGTGGTGGAGTTCCCCGAGGCAGTATGGTGAGTCAGTCAGTGTTGCCTCATTCACGGTCACGTAGACGCACCCGCACACCCTCGGCTCAAGACCCAACTTTTTCTTCCTCGTTAAAATTAATTGAAACTTATTGCGCGGTCGTGGCAGGTGTCGTGATTATAACGCTGTGGTGGGGGGGGGGGGGGTCACACACACACACACACACACACACCAGATCTTTACTACTACTTAAAAAGCTCGGGAGTAACAAAATCCACCCGGAATTCACTTAAGGTTAATATATCACCTGAGTCCACACCTCAACCATATCCTCTTACCTGGCCACTAATTAAGTATTCTCTCACCTGATGTACCTATGACGATGAAAGTGTTCGTGTTCTTGTGACTCGGTAAGAACTGTGTAAGTGTGAGTAGTGAAGATGATAAGAAGAGCAGGAGAGTAGAGAGAGAGAGAGAGAGAGAGAGAGAGAGAGAGAGAGAGAGAGAGAGTAGCCGGAGGTAGGGTTAGGAAGAGAGCTTGTAAAGTTAAGAGAGAAGAAGCCCCGCGTTGACGGTACCTCCTCTTCCTCCTCCTCCTCCTTCCTACAACTTCCTCCTCACCAGGGGTTTCATAACGACCTCAGCGTGCATAATCACCCTCCTTCTCCCCCCCCCTCCCTCTCACACCACCACCTGCTTGTTACAGCACACCCGTCCATCAGTCTCTCTCTCTCTCTCTCTCTCTCTCTCTCTCTCTCTCTCTCTCTCTCTCTCTCAAGCATCATTCACATAATCTTCTCTTATCTCTACGTGTTTCACTTTGTTTAAATGTTTGTTTACGCCTTTCAGTATTTCGTCCGCCTCGTGTTTGTTGGTATGTTTGCTCGCCTCATTTTATTGTGGTCTACCCTGTGCTTGTGGTAGTTCTCTGTTGGGTCTCTATGTAGATGTTTATTTTCTTTTTATTTATTTTTTCTTGTGTTTTTGTAATTTTTAGCTTAAAGTTTATGTTGTTGTTTTCATCTCATTACTTCTCCATTGGTGGATATTAACGATCATCTGGGTATATTCTCGCTCTTCTTACCTCTAGTTCCAGCCTTCTCTCCTCCCATGATTCTCCTGGTTATCTCTTTATCTCCTCCCACCATTCTCCTGCTTATCTCCTTACCTCTGCGTCTTACATCCCAGGTAATAATTTTATTTCCAGTCAGACAACTCAACTCACTGTGATCTACCTCCACCTTTTGAGTATTTGGGAACGTGTCTTAGAGTGATTTCAGCTCATCAATGGAGCACCAAACCTTTAGTTGTCATTATATTTTACTACAATGTGAGACCGTCGTTTGGTAATAGGAGGAGAGATCTTGAGGAATTGTATTGTGTTAAGTTCAGTTCACGTAAATGCACTGAGTCTCCAGGTACCTGAGCAAAACCTGGTGGACTAGATGACATAACAGACAGGTAGCTCATAGTCTCACCTGCTGGAGTTGATTATGAGTGGACGAGATGATTACGTTAGGTTAGGTTAGGTTTGGTAAGGGTTAAGTTAGGTAAGGTTGGTTTAGGATGGGTAAGGTTATGTTAAGTTAGGTAAGAGGGTCAGCGTAGATGGTGTTAAATCTGAGTGGGGCCGTGTAACCAGTGGGGTTCCCCAGGGGTCAGTACTAGGCCCACTCTTGTTCATAATCTACATAAACGATTTAGATACTGGGATCAGCAGTGACATAAGCAAGTTTGCGGATGACACCAAAATAGGGCGGCAAATTAATTCAGGGCAGGATGCAAATGCATTACAGGAGGATCTAAATAAACTGCAGGGGTGGTCTGAAAAATGGCAAATGAAATTCAACACCAGCAAGTGCAGCGTACTTAATATTGGAAGAACAAATACTTATAATGTATACAGCCTGAACAACATCAACCTAGAGAAGTCGACTTGTGAAAGAGACCTAGGGGTACTTGTAAGCCCGGACCTACGGCCTAGAAAACAGTGCGTTAATGTTCGAAATAAGGCAAACAGAGTATTGGGTTTTATATCTAGAAGTGTAAGTAACAAGAGTGCTGAGGTCTTATTGCAACTATATCTTGCGTTAGTTAGGCCGCACCTCGATTATGCGGTTCAGTTCTGGTGCCCCTATTATAGAATGGATATAAATTCACTAGAGTCGGTGCAGCGAATAATGACAAAAATGATTCAGGGACTTAGAAACCTTCCATATCAGGATAGGTTAAAGAAACTTAACTTGCATTCCCTAGAAAGACGAAGAGTGCGGGGAGATATGATAGAAGTATTTAAGTGGGTGAAAGGAATCAATAAAGGGGATATAGATAAAGTTCTTATAATATCCGAGCAGGATAGGACTCGGAGCAACGGATTCAAGTTGGATAAGTTTAGGTTTAGGAGGGAGATAGGAAGAAACTGGTTCACAAATAGGGTGGTGGACGAGTGGAACAAGCTTAGCAACTTTGTAATAAGTGCGGGAACTCTGGAAAGTTTCAAAAGGAGGCTAGATAGATTCATGGATGATAGAGAGTGGTAGTAACTCTCGACAGGAGCTGCCATGCACAGGCCAACCGGCCTATTGCAGACTCCTTATTTTCTTATGGTCTTATGTTCTTATGTAAGGTTGGTTTAGGATGGGTAAGGTTATGGTAAGTTAGGTAAGGTTAGGTTAATTTAAATAAGGTAATATAAGATTAAATTTAAAGTAGGGTTAGGTTTATTTAAATAAGGTAATATAAGATTAAGTTTAAGGTAGGGTTAGGTTAGGTTAGGTTAATTTAAATAAGGTAATATAAGATTGAGTTTAAGGTAGGGTTAGGTTAAGTTAGGTTAATTTAAATAAGGTAATATAAGATTGAGTTTAAGGTAGGGTTAGGTTAGGTTAGTGTGTAGGAATGTATGCAGCTTTAAAAACTCTTAGAGGATGGATAGAGGAGTTGATATTTATTCAGTAAAATCGTCACACAAGTTTACAGTGGTTCACCAGAAACAGTTCAGGTCTGCAGACAGTGTATTTAAAGGAACTGCACCAGTAGACGAATAACTTAATGATATACCAAAAAAAAACGGATCACGTGAAGATTCGCTCCCAAGGTTATTTCACCTGATAATTAAGCATCCTAACGCTAACCTAACCTAACCCCAGCAAGTAGCAGTAGGGTGTTTAATCATCAGGTGAAATAACCTTGGGGGGCTAATCATCAGGTGAAATAACCTTGGGGGACTAATCATCAGGTGATACAAAATGACTAATGAAATTATTCCTTATTACCCAACTTCACTACTTCACTTCTGATTAAATTTTAGGGAGTTAAACTGGCAGCTTATTCACCCAGCAAGTATTTCTCTTCCTGTGTAAACAATGCTCGTAACGAAGTAAATAAACCCATTCAAGAGAAGTTTTCAGTTTATTCAGTAAGTTTGTGAGAGTCACCAGGGAACAGAACCAACACTTTATAAACACACTTCTGATGATGTTATTCATACACACAACGAGTAATGAACCCCCTCAGGTACAATGATTTAACCCCTCGAGTACAACGCCATCTAACACCAGGGAATATGACATTGTATTTTACAACGTTGGATACTAAGTGGATTAAATTCTGTGGTGAAGGAGTTAAGTCATCGTACTCCGGGAATAATTCAGTGTACTCAGAACTTCGGCGTCGTACTCAGGAGGTCGGCATCGTACTCAAAGGACCGCTCTCTGTACCCTCAATACTTTGGATCCATATTGAGTATAATTTGATCATTATAAAACACAACTTCAGCAGCACGAGTGAGAAGAACGTTTAGACTGTGAGATATAACCTGCCTTACTGTACACGTCAAAGTCCGTATCAAAGTCAAGGGCAGCAGCTATTTTAAGGTCCTCACAACCCCGAGTAAACGTGGCAGACCCAACACGTGTACCAAGTAAACGTAAACATGTGGGGGAGAATGGTAGAGTGTGGAAGTGGAATTTGTCAGAGCTGGTTATAGGATGAGGTGTAGGGGGGATGAGGGTGTGGGGGAAGTATATTTATCGAGGGAAAGAATAATGGAATGAGAAAGATGTGGATTAAGGGGAACGTCTTGTAGCAGGAAGAAGCGAGACTCGTGAATCAGATCCATAATTCTCACACTCCTCGTATCACTGGATGAGGGAAAGACCTGCCCCCTCCCACATGCCCTCTAATTTATCGCCTTTAATCGTTGAGGCAGAACTGGAGTTGTTAAAAAAAATTAATTAAAAGTGTTAGGAACAAGGGGGCCACAAGAGCGCTTTCCAATACCCTCCATTAGAGTGAGGGGATAACGTAGTGTAGTGCAGGAAGCCACGTTAACTACCCTGTTGGATGTCTCTTGTTGTCTTCTTTTTACATTTTTTTGTTCGTCTCTTCTGATTGGTGGAACTCACTTGTCCTTTATTACTGTGTCCTGTTTTATTTATTTTTATCTTCCTTTTTTTTTATCTTTGTCGCTTCTACGGTTTTTTTATTTGATTTCTTTAGTCCTCACTTAGTATTTTGTTCGCGAGTTTTATAATGTTTTTGAGTGGGTGATACAATAGAAACTAATTAGTGCACTCAATCACCACCCAACAGTGTGTAGTGGTGGGTACGCAGACTCACCGTGTGGGCTGCCAGCTGGTTGGGATAGCAGCATCCTCAAGTGTAACCCCCCCCCCCCCCCTGTTTTCAGTAAGATACAGTGAGTTACGGGTAGTGCTACAAGTACAGGCAGAGATAGTTCATATTACAGTACAGAAACATTTTCAACACATGTGAACTTGAGACTCAGTAAGGTCACTTCACCGCTTGGTCATGTCCAGACGATAAGGGTATAAGATTTTATATAACTCAGAAGGATGATTCTTTTGCACAGTCCCAGTTTTTTCTTTACTAATTAAAAGAAAAAAGTGTTAGGTGACGTTGTTTCCCACGTGTAGAAAAGATTTACTTAAAATAATGGCAAATGAAAGTGAACAACGTTGCTTTTAGTGCGTCTAATGTTAGTTTCCTTCTACGTGGGTTAACCCCTTACACACTTTGGTTAATTACAGGAGTATGAGTGTAGTTAAGGGTCAAAGAATACCACTAGAAGGTACTTGGCGCTAAAGTGAAAAAAGATACGAAAATATTTGGGTAAAGTTCGATCTGAATTGAATAACCCTTGAAAATGGTGGTAGTTCCTGGTGGCCAGATTGGATCATTAACGCGTTTTTTTACTTGTGATGTCTTTTGTAACCAACGTGTGGAAGGGGGCCGCCTCTCTTATACTGGATCTTTGTTCTTATTTAATATTGGTTTAGTCTTTATTACTCATGTTTTTATTATTATTATTAATCTTATTATTATTATTATTACTAGTGTGGCTATTGGGGGAGGCTGGGGACTGGAGGCCACGTTTAAAAAAGTAGTAGTAGTAGAGAAGTAGTAGTAGTAGCAGTAGAGTAGTAGTAGTAGCAGTAGAGTAGTAGTATTAGTAGAGAAGTAGTAGTAACAGTAGAGTAGTAGTAATAGTAGCAGTAGAGTAGGAGTAGTAGTATTAGTAGTAAGAGGAGAAGGAGGAGCCTGGTAGCGACACACTTAGTCTGAGGTTCATAAAATGTTAACAATGACGTCCTTCCTGATCGATATATTTTTGGGTTTCCTGATGAAAGAAACTCCAATACTTCAAAGAAACAGTTACTTCTGGAATACATTTTGGACTTGTCTCTGACGGTTTCTTAACGTTCCGGCGATCAGTGAAGCTGTGTGGGTATTGAAGCTTTTTTCATGTATTCTTTTCCCCGCTTCACATTCTTGGCTTCATTTCTCCTGACCTAAATGATAATGTTATTTTTTGTTTCCACACGAGTGATTTTTTCCTACCATAAATGTGGCTTAATGGTAATATATTCTTAGTCATTACTGCTTGTGTAAATTGAACGACGGGGGAAATGTGTTGAGCCTTTTAAAAATTGTCTTGAATGAAAGCCTTTTAGACGGTATTGTGGATACAGGTTTTGTGGGGGATAAAACCATCTAGAAAGTATATGAGACAAAAGCCTTTTAGAAAGTCACCTCCTGTAGATGTTCTTCCCTGTGTAAACAACGAGCGGAACTTTTACAAGTCAGAGCCGCTGTCTCTGATGCGACACGTGTACAGTAACTCTCGAACACAATGGACAGGCTACCAATATTTCTCAAGAGGAGACATGATAATTAACTTCTCAATCACTAAACTCGATGATTACACAGGACAACAAATTTTTTATAATTCCCAGTTGCATGAGATTTCTTTACTGTTTCTTACCATTTTTGATCTGCTGATTTCATATTTGAAACCAGTTTTGTTCTGCATGCTCCAGTTTTCATGAAATTTGAGGTTTTACATTCTAGCCGTTTGCGGTCAAATTAATTAATTACACGATTATGGTATCAATAGGGAGATATAATTTTGTCTGTTTTTTCTTTCAGATTTGGTCATGGCTACAAAGAGAAATCAATGTGTGAACAAACCTGATGCCTTCTGTTATATTTGTGGATACTTCACGCTTATTCGTCAGAGGCGCAATATAACATCGTTTGTGAGGCGCGGCTATAAAGCGTACTTCGGACTTACTCTTGGCGACCAAGACAAAAAATGGGCTCCACATGCTGTGTGTCATAACTGCGAAGAAATGCTGCGTGATTGGACAAAAGGAAAACGTAAGGGCTTACCGTTCGGAATTCCCATGACCTGGCGAGAACCGAAGGACCACACAACTGACTGCTATTTTTGTCTGATCAATACGAAGGGTGTTGGCAAGAAAAACAGACATAAAATATCGTATCCTAGTATCCCTTCAGCAATTCGACCTACTTTGCACTCTGATGAGCTACCAGTTCCAGTTTTTAATGGGTTGTCTCCAGCTGAAGAGGAGGGAAGCGACAAAGACCAAGAGAGTGAACATGAAACTCAAGAAATACTTGCAGATTCCGACGATTCTTCTGATGGTACACCAGAGTCATCAACCCCTCAGAAGTTTAGTCAGCCAGAGCTGAATGACCTTGTGCGTGATTTGGGTCTCTCCAAAAATGCAGCAGAAGTTCTAGCTTCTAGGTTGCAAGAAAAGGCTCTACTGAACCAGACCACAAAAGTTTCAGACTTCAGAAAGCGGGAACAGGATTTTGTGCCATTCTTTACAGAGGAGAATAAGTTTGTTTACTGTCATAATATCCCGGGTCTTCTCCAGGAATTAGGGATTCCATTGTATAGTCCAAATGACTGGCGATTATTTCTAGATAGTTGTAAGCGTAGCCTGAAGTGTGTGCTACTACATAATGGTAATGTCTATGCAGCTGTTCCAGTGGGTCATTCTGTGTGCTTACGAGAGGAGTATAATGACATTAAAACTGTGATTCACCTGCTAAAATACCATGAGCACAACTGGACAATTTGTGTTGACCTCAAAATGGTGAACTTCCTTCTTGGCCAACAAAGAGGATTTACAAAGTATCCCTGCTTTCTTTGCATGTGGGACAGCCGAGCTAGAGACAGGCATTGGAACCTGAAGGAGTGGCCCTTACGTGAGACTCTGGAAGCTGGTATGCCAAACATTGTCAATGATCCAATCGTCAGTCGAGAAAAGATCATATTTCCTCCTCTCCATATCAAGCTGGGCCTGATGAAACAGTTTGTCAGAGCATTAAATACTGATGGTGAATGCTTCCAACACATAGTCTCTGCTCACCCTGCTTTGTCATTTGAGAAGATAAAGGCAGGTGTGTTTGATGGACCACAAATTCGTGCACTTGTACGTGATCAAGACTTTGTCAGAAAGATGGACGACAAGGAAAGGGGTGCATGGCTTTCATTTGTGGCGGTAATGGAAAACTTTCTTGGTAATAAAAAGGCTGACAACTATGAAACCCTTGTAGCAACCATGTTGTCAGCCTTTCATGACCTTGGATGCAATATGAGTGTCAAACTCCATTTCCTATATAGTCATCTTGATAGATTCCCTGAGAACCTAGGGGCAGTAAGTGACGAGCAAGGCGAGCGGTTTCATCAGGATCTCAAGACCATGGAAGACCGCTACCAAGGGAGATGGGACAAACATATGATGGCAGACTACTGCTGGAGCATTAAACGAGAGTGCCCTGAGACATTTCACAAACGCAAGAGCTTCAAGCGCAAATTCCTACCTGGCTAAAATGTGATTGGGCTTTGTCTCCTCATAGTAACAAATTTCTTACCTAACAATGAGTTTTATACAAATTTCAACCTTTGTTTTAGATGGAACATGTTTCAAATTGTGTTGTTGAATAAATTTAGAATATGTAATATTTTATTGTTTATTACCCAGCTAATTTAATGACAGTTTAATGACATATTTTTCAAGATAGACGACGAGGTCAATAAGACGAAGACGAAATTTTGAAATTTCAAAATACCTTGATTGCAAAAAAACTAGAGCTTACAGAAAGAAACTAACTTCAGATATGAGATCAGCACACCCAAATTAGGTAGAATCAAGTGTTTATAGCAATGCAACAAAAACTTTGTTGACCAGTGTTATTGACTTGAGAGCTTATCAGAACATCCATGTCAGAGGATAATTTACTTCAAACTATCTGAACTACCATATTGAGAATAGTTTACTTTGAAATGTATCTAAACAACTAAATTGGAGGAGTACTCGGTCATGCGGGTTAATTGGCCAGACTCCCTTCAAGTCCACCTCGTTGAAGACAGAGTTAAGGATTTAAAACGAGCCAGGTAAACCTATTCCAGGTAAATTTCAGCTTTACTAAACTCCGTATATTTAGATAACATAGATTCCAAGTGATATCTTAGCGTATTTCAGCACCGTTGTTATCAGTAACTTATAAGAAATCCGCGTTATTTTATCTCATCGCGGAAGTCAAATTTTCTCTTTAAGTTAATGAGTGAGTAACAGACCAGGTCATGAGTGAGTGAGTAGACCGTGAGTGAGTGAGTCTCAGTTCCAGTGTCTCGTCCAGCGCTATTGGCTCTACTAGAAGATGACTTTAGACCAGCAATAGCGTTATAGGAAGACCTGGAAGTGTCCTAAAGAGGATCGCTTGCTGGCAGAAACCTCCCCGCCTCCTGACCTTTAACCTTCTCTGGTTTTTTTTTGTGTGTAGTAGAATAATTGTTGTGACTACAGTCTCTTTAACTGTCCGGGACATAACTTTAACTAGGGACAAATTAATGGTTAAGTCAGACCTATTGATTGTGTAATAAATTTTGAAAGAGAGGGGATGAGAGAATGCGTACCGTATGTATGTATTGTACTGTATATGTACGAGTATGTATGTATTGTACTGTGTATGCACGATCATGTATGTATGTATTTGCTCGTATCTTTATATGTATGTATGTGTTTGTATCTATGTAAGTGTATATGGGTCTATGTATGTAAATTCCATTGTCGCATAAACACAGACAAACCCGGAACATAATTTACAGTAGTTTTGGCTAGGACGCAAGATTTAAGGGGAAGAAGAATTAGGACCTGGACGACTGGTTATTGGCTCTCAAACTCGTCTTTCTGTCAACCTCAGGAATATGTGAAGAATTGCTGCCTTGAATTATTGATTTTATGGGTTTCAGATGATAGGTTTTTATTATGTAAATATATTGGTTTATTCTATATTTTAAAGCTTACTCAATGCTTTGAAGCTATGGAAACTAAAGCTTGCTGTGGTTTACTCTATATTTTAAAGCTTATGGTGACTTACGCTATACTTTAAAGCTTATTGTGACTTACTCTATACTTTAAAGCTTACTGTGACTTACTCTATACTTTAAAGCTTACTGTCACTTAAGCTAAACATTAAAGGAATAACTTCAGTCCCATTTTTAGCTACTTTTTGAGAGTTAAGGTAAAAGTGTGAGTTGTTTAAGTATATTAATATCTAAGTGTGAAATTTGACATAAGATCGTTCAGTGGTCACTTTAGTCATGCCAGTTTATAATAATTAAATGTATTCGTGTGGACTTGACCGATAAATATGTTAAGATAGTTGGTTGAGTGGATCTAGAAAAGGGAAATATGGAAAATTAGACCACCTGAAGAATCCCCACCCCAATACACCTTGTACTGTTTGGTCACCTGGGGAGAATATTGCCGGAGAGGCTCATGTTGACTCAAATGTCGGAAAGTTTGAAAAATATATTAAAAGTTTGTGGAATATATATGGAGAAATGCCATTTTTTTTCCAAAGTTTGCAAAAATAGTAAGAGTTTCTGAACGCTATATGTAGAAATGCCCGATTTTTTAAAAAAGTTTACAATACTAGTAATAGTTTCTGAAAGTTATATGGAGAACTGCCTGATTCTTTCAAAAGTTTACAAAAATAGTAATAGTTTCTGAAAGATATTTGGAGAAATGCCCGATTTTTTTTTCAATAATTCAATCCATTAGTCATTTTTGACGGACGCGGCACCAGTACAGACACAGAACAATGCTGTAAATTAAGCTCATTATGGCGGCACCATTAAAGAGGCCATAAAAAACACCCACCGTGTATTACCCGGTCATTAAACTTGTAAACAAAAATATCTGAAATAATAATAAATGATAGAACGAACCACATTTCTCATCCTATAAAACAATAAACATTTTTAAGTGGGAGAACAAAGCAGTGTATTGAGTCTATCCCTGCAGCTCTTTAATTATAGGGTATGTGGAGTCACCTCTCCTGACGGGGTTAAATTAGTACCATCTCCTCTACAGCGTTGTGAGGTCTGCTTGAATAAGGGGACAGTGTTAGTCATTTTGTGTGTCGCTGCTGGAGTATGTCATGGGGTTTTATGTTTAGTTTTGGGGTATACAGTGTGTGTGTGTGTGTGTGTGTGTGTGTGTGTGTGTACTGTATATGAGGAGAAACCATGTATACTGACATTGGTCTAAGTGTAGAAGATCTAAACTCACTTAAAAAACTTATGGACTTTGTGTAGTCATAATTCACAATAAGGGATAGAATAGTCACCCCTATTTATTTCATCTCATAATTAAAACACCTTAGCGCTACCTGGGTGGGTTAGGTTAGGTTTTAGGTGAAATAAACTGGGGGTGTCTAATCTTCACGTGATCCAAATATACGCGCGTATACCCGAAACTAAACTTAAAAAATTCGGTGATGAACAGAAGACCCTTAATGTGTGCCCTATCTCCCCCCTTTGACACTCTCCGGGATAAAGAAAGAGAGTTTAAGGGAGGAAACACACTCAGGTCTACGCGCCATCAACCTCACAGCTGGTGGTCCTGAAGGAAGATTTCTTGTGGCGACCATCTTCCTTCTTACCTCCTTCTCCCCTCCTTCCCTCTTTTCTTAAAGGAAGTTTTTCTAAGGACTCTCTCTCTCTCTCTCTCTCTCTCTCTCTCTCTCTCTCTCTCTCTCTCTCTCTCTCTCTCTCTCTCTCTCTCTCTCTCATAATAATAATAATAATAATAATAATAATAATAATAATAATAATGCCGCCAAACTTTCACTGCCAGGATTATAATGTTCATAAATCGTAACATTAACCACCAAGGATAAATGAGTCGATATTTTATAATGGCTTGTCCCTATTAATCATGAATATCGTAGGAAAGTGAGTATTTTATATGAGTATCGTAGGAGAGGGACTATTATATATGAGTATCGTAGGAGAGGGACTATATGAGTATCGTAGGAGAGGGACTATTATATGAGTATCGTAGGAGAGGGACTATTATATATGAGTATCGTAGGAGAGGGACTATATGAGTATCGTAGGAGAGGGACTATTATATGAGTATCGTAGGAGAGGGACTATTATATATGAGTATCGTAGGAGAGGGACTATTATATATGAGTATCGTAGGAGAGGGACTATTATATATGAGTATCGTAGGAGAGGGACTATTATATATGAGCATCGTAGGAGAGGGAGTATATGAGTATCGTAGGAGAGGGACTATTATATATGAGTATCGTAGGAGAGGGACTATATGAGTATCGTAGGAGAGGGACTATATGAGTATCGTAGGAGAGGGAGTATATGAGTATCGTAGGAGAGGGAGCATTATATATGAGTATCGTAGGAGAGGGAGTATTATATATGAGTATCGTAGGAGGGACTATTATATATGAGTATCGTAGGAGAGGGACTATATGAGTATCGTAGGAGAGGGACTATATGAGTATCGTAGGAGAGGGAGTATATGAGTATCGTAGGAGAGGGAGTATATGAGTATCGTAGGAGAGGGACTATATGAGTATCGTAGGAGAGGGACTATTATATATGAGTATCGTAGGAGGGACTATTATATATGAGTATCGTAGGAGAGGGACTATATGAGTATCGTAGGAGAGGGAGTATATAAGTATCGTAGGAGAGGGAGTATGAGTATCGTAGGAGAGGGACTATATGAGTATCGTAGGAGAGGGAGTATATGAGTATCGTAGGAGAGGGAGCATTATATATGAGTATCGTAGGAGAGGGAGTATTATATATGAGTATCGTAGGAGAGGGACTATATGAGTATCGTAGGAGAGGGAGTATATGAGTATCGTAGGAGAGGGAGTATATGAGTATCGTAGGAGAGGGAGTATATGAGTATCGAAGGAGAGGGAGTATATGAGTATCGTAGGAGAGGGAGTATATGAGTATCGTAGGAGAGGGAGTATATGAGTATCGTAGTAGAGGGACTATATGAGTATCGTAGGAGAGGGAGTATATGAGTATCGAAGGAGAGGGAGTATATGAGTATCGTAGGAGAGGGAGTATATGAGTATCGTAGGAGAGGGAGTATATGAGTATCGTAGGAGAGGGAGTATATGAGTATCGTAGGAGAGGGAGTATATGAGTATCGTAGGAGAGTATTATATATAAGTATCGAGAGGGTGAGTATTATAAACGAGTATCATGCGAGAATGAGTAATGGTTCTTGAGACAACCAGTATCCCTTATGGAGGGTCTGTTAAGCCTCAGTGGTCATACAGGTAATTTTCCTTGACTATTTATTCAAGTTTCTAACGTGGATTACCTGTAAGTATCCCACAGGTAAGGCTTTTATTTATCCACGCCACAAGACTACAGTGTACGAGACTATTATTTTTATTAGTAGTGGTGCTTTTGTTTTTGTGGATAAATATTTGTGGAATTTTAAATTTAACATGGAATAAATTTGGCCATGTGATGCTCTTGAGTCCCAAGGGGTTGTCGGTTGGTTTAGGGCGTTGGGGAGGTGGTGGAGGGAGGGGGATGTGTGTGTGGGTTGAGGGTGGGGGGGAGGGGGATGTGTGTGTGGGTTGAGGGTGGGGGGGAGGGGGATGTGTGTGTGTGGTGTGTGGGTTGAGGGTGGGGGGGGAGGGGGATGTGTGTGTGTGGGTTCAGGGTGGGGGGGAGGGGGATGTGTGTGTGTGGTGTGTGGGTTGAGGGTGGGGGGAGGGGGATGCTTCAGTAACTGCCGGTAAATGGAACATCTAAATATTGAAAGTAAAACATAAACACGAGTGGAGTGAGGTAGAGGGAGGGTGGGTAGGGGAGGCTCTGGTCACTGTCAGGAGCATCTTGGTGGGGCAGCAGCTCCGTTTTTCTCAGTCATCGTTCATCCTCCGTAAAGACACAAACGCGCTCCACGCATAGAAAGTGAGAGACTTAAGAGTGATAAAGAGAAAGAGAAACCTAGAAAAGAAAAGTGAGTGAGAAAGTGGAAGATAAAAGAGAGTAAGAGTGTAGGAGAGAGAGAGCAGCACTTCAGCACGCGGTTCGTCTTACATTTACACTGTGATTTACTTACTCCAGGCAGGCAGGGCTCCACACCCCGCCCGCCACGCGGGTCTCTACGCCGCCAGCTCCACCCCTTTATGGCCTCCAACCTCACAGGTACAACACCTGGTTATTACCCTCATGTAGTTTTTAGAAGTGGCTTGTCAGATGGGCCCCAGTCCTAGTTGGTCCCAACGTGTCCTGCCCATTAGGATTTGGCCCCAGTCCTATTAGGGCCCCAACCTGACGTAAGATTGGGCTCCAGTTCTCATAGGCTCTTTACCTATCGTGACCTTGTCATTAGGATTGGGTCCAAGTCCTAATAGGCCCTAACCCTTATCATAGGGATTGTGGTTCATTGAACTGGCGTCCATTTGGACTGGTTCCCACTCCTAATATATAAGTTATCTATTAGGAGTGTAAATAGGGTCTGTTTGGTGAATTAATAAAGCGTTATTTATTATTATTATTATTATTGTATTCAAAACAGTCATCGAGAAACAAGAATAGAGGCAGGAGTGTCAGCCCGCGGTTTGGTTGTGTTCCTTTGCCTTGTTTGTTGTGAAATAGTAAGTACGTCCAACCCAAGCTTTAAATATTGATGTGTGTAAAAACTACACACTGAATTATTTCATCCGGTAAATGTGCTAAGCCTACTTAACACTCAGGCCAGAAACGTGTGTCCGAGTAGAAGGTTTTGTTCCGTGTAGTGAGAGAGAGAGAGAGTGTGTAGTGTGTGTGGTGGGGAGTGGGGTAAGTAAAATGTGGTCGAGGAGAGAGTGAATGGAGGGAGGTAGGGGAGAGAGAAAGGGGAGGAGGGGCGGGAAAAAATCGGAGGCAGCACCAGTTAAAAGAGAACCTGCTGTTATTTCAGGTATTAGGGCCACCCACACACAACAACTACTGTATACCCCATGAATACTATGAATAGTGTCTTGGGGTGGTGGCCTCCTAGCACCTAAACCACCTGAGGGTAGGAGGCGACCTTCCCCCAGCTACACCACTCCCTCTCTCCCCATTCCTCTCCTTCCCTCCAGAGCGTCGAAGGGTAGGTACAACCCCGTTACAGCGTCCTGGAGTAGGTGGGAGCCCCGGTATAGCGTCCGATACGAGAAGTCCTGAGAATTCCTTTCATTTTATGAATTCAGAGACGAGACTCCCGGTGCGGGTACTGATGATCGTAAGAAAAAAACAGGTACAAGTGTAGGTACAGTTGCAAGCACAGGTGCAGATACAGCTGTAAATGTAACTTCAAGTACGGGTACAAAAACAAGGGGCCTACAGGTACAAGTACAAGTGCTGGTACAGTAATTCCACTGTGCTGGCAGTAATCTGGGCATGGTAAGAAATGTTCTTAAAGCTTATAATGTTTATTATTTACACAAAGTAAAGTCTTGTTCTTAATAATGTAAAGGCGGTACACCTCGCCGGTGAAGCCTCGACCTCTTGAGGCCTAGATCACGCTGGTTAAAAGACAAAAGTAAACAGTTATGTAAGACAAAACGTTATATAAAGAAATATATACCCGGTAATAACATATAAAGTTTATAACATCGGTTAACAATTAAAACTTTACTGTATATTAGATAATTCAGGAATAAAATTACAATTACAGGAATATATTAGGCAATTACCATACCGAAATAAATGAGCAAGCATTGGACTTAAGGTATTATAAAGTACAGATGCTATTAAGTGTGGTGAGGCTATTGTAAATATTGCTATAACAAGGGACGCTAAACCAGTACCTAAACTTTACATGGGTTCATTTACAATAAAGTACAGGTGTAGTAATTCCCCTGTAGTACAATAAACGAGTGACTTAATTTAAACATGATAAAAATTTACATGAGACCAACAGGTTCAATTGGTTACTTACATACAGTTGGTCAGGGTGATGTATTATATAAAGCACAGGTACAGAGTTCTCTTTGTTGTTCCTGCTGCTTTAATGTTTATACTGTAAAATGTTCCTGAACGCTGAGGGAAATTAATTGAGATCATCTGAAGATTAGGCACCCCAGTTTATTTTACCTGAAGATTAGGCACCCCAATTTATTTCAATCTAATGCTTGTCTAACCCCCCCCCCCCCCCAGTTAGCGTTATGGTGTTTAATCGTCAGGTGAAATAAGCTGGGGGCTAATCTATACGTGATCCCGGTATTGTAAACCAAATTGCTGTTAATTCCCCAGGTATATGTTGTGTTTATATATGCTGGTATGTCGTTGTTATTATATACTGAACGTAGTATACCGCCCAATCAGTCTAACATCAATAGTAGGCAAATTACTGGAAGCAATCATTTCAAACTCTATTCGAAATCACCTGGAGAAGCACAGATTGATCAATGATTCCCAGCATGGCTTCACAAGCGGACGTTCTTGCCTAACTAATCTATTAACATTCTTTTCATCAGTTTTCGAATCAGTGGACGAGGGGCACAATTATGATGTGGTATATCTCGACTTTAGCAAAGCCTTCGACAGAGTACCCCACGAAAGACTAATTAGAAAGGTAGAAGCTCATGGCATCAAAGGTGACATCCTTAAATGGATTAGGGCGTGGTTACAGGACAGGAAACAGCGAGTGAGCATTAACGGCACTAAGTCCCATTGGAGCAACGTCACAAGTGGAGTTCCCCAAGGCTCAGTACTTGGACCATTATTGTTTATTATATACATAAACGACATAGATATCGGCATAGACAGCAACATAAGTAAATTTGCTGATGATACTAAAATAGGACGTGTTATCAAATCTGACGAGGACTCGGCAAAACTACAGGAGGATCTAAACAAATTTTTCGAATGGTCTGAAAAATGGCAGATGAAATTCAACATTGACAAATGTAAAGTACTCAGTATAGGGAATGTAAGCAGGGAAACCAGATACCAGATGAACAACGATGCCATAGAGAAATCCGACTGCGAGAGAGATTTAGGAGTAATGATAAGTAGGAACCTTAAGCCAAGTAAACAATGTGTTTTTGCTCGTAACAAGGCTAATAAAGTACTTGGGTTCATACAAAGGAGTGTTAGTTACAAGACTAGCGAGGTCATCCTAAAACTGTATCTTGCTCTTGTGAGACCACACCTGGATTACGCAGTCCAGTTCTGGTCACCGTATTACAGAATGGATATAGAATCCTTGGAAAGAATCCAGAGGAGAATGACAAGACTAATCCCGGGTATCAGGAACCTTGAGTATAGAGACAGGTTAAAGCATCTTAATTTGCACTCCCTTGAGAGACGTAGAGCAAGGGGCGACCTGATAGAGGTGTATAAATGGAAGGCAGGGCTAAACAAAGGGGACATTACAAAGGTACTCAAATTATCCAACCAGGAGCGAACTCGTAACAATGGTTTTAAATTGGACAAATTTAGATTTAGGCGTGAAATAGGTAAACACTGGTTTGGAAACAGAGTAGTGGATGAATGGAACAAGTTACCAAATATCATCATTAACTCGAATACGCTGAATTGCTTCAAACATAGGTTGGATGCTCATATGAGCAATAGGGGTTGGGTGTAAACGGGACTGCCCAGTATGGGCCAATAGGCCCGCTGCAGTTTCCTCCATTCTTATGTTCTTATGTTCTAGTATAGAGGACCAGAGAGCCGTATATGAGGTAGAGTCCACCCGTAATTTATATCATTTATTTATATGTCACTGATATATGTGGTTTTGACTCCCTCTACGGGGTATATATGAATACCGTATCACCTGAAGAATCTGCACCCCAGTGTATATTACCTATAAAGATTAACCACCCTAGCCTAACCTAACTTAAATTAACCTTACCTAAGTTAACCGAAAAATTAACCAACCTAACCTAAATTAAATTAACCTTACCTAAGTTAACCGAAAAATTAACCAACCTAACCTAAATTAAATTAACCTTACCTAAGTTAACCGAAAGATTAACCACCCTAACCTAACTTAAATTAACCTTACCTAAGTTAACCGAAAGATTAACCACCCTAACCTAACTTAAATTAACCTTACCTAAGTTAACCGAAAGATTAACCACCCTAACCTAACCTGACATTAACATAACAAAATCCTCCCAATAGTAGTTGATCTTTAGGTGAAATTAGCCGGTGTGCAAATTCTTCAGGTGATCTAATTTGTATTATTAAACCGAATAAAGATTTAATTTCTGTTATAAAACCCAACAAATAGATATATTATTATTTTATTTTATTATTATTATTATTATTATTATTATTATTATTATTATTAGATTACGAAATCCCAACACGGTGTTTCAATTTGTTTTGATTTTGTGTTTTAAGTATAAAAGTTTGAGATGCTTTTATGTTATCGGGACGTCTCCGATACACCGTCCTAACAATAGATGGTGTCCCAATAAGCTGCTGTAGTGAATGGATATTGTATCGGTCCCATTATAGCTTTCCAAATAAGTGCGTCCCGGTAATTTTAGTAGCAGTATAAGGCCCAGTACAGCATAGAAACATTATGGGGGCCAATATAGCTTAGTGGCATTATGGGGCCCAATACAGCATATTAGCATTATGGGACCCAGTCTAGCATAGTATAGGACCATCATAGGGCCCAGTACAGCATAGGATAGGAGCATTGTGGGGCCCAGTACAGCCTAGCATAATTATGGGGCCAGTACTACATAGCATCATCATGGGATTCAGTACAGCATAACAGCATCATGGAGCCCAACGCAACATAGCATCATGGGGCCCAATAGAACATAGAAGAATCATGGGGCCCGGTAGAGCGTGGTCAGGTTTTGTTGGGGTGCGGCGACCGCTTGGAATGTCTGTCAGGGCTTGAGCCTTGACCCCGCCTAAACACGTGGTGCCTCTCTCTTGCCTCTACTTGTTTACAACTCAATTTTTTCTACAAAGCCACATGTTTTCAACCACTTTTTACGACACCACCTGTTTACAACTTCACTTTTTTACGCCATATGTTTACAACTTACTTTTTTTACAACTCCACGTCTCTATAACTGCAGTTTTTAGAATACCACAAAACAACGTTACATCTCCAAAGCTTATTTATTGAAGCTCGCCTTGTTTACAACCCCATCTGGTGCAACTCTAAATTGCTTACAACTCCTCTTGTTGCAACTTAATTATTTACATCACATGCTGTAACTTTTTTACGTCACGTGTTTTAACTTATTTTTTTAACTAATCCATTTGTGTACAACTCAACGTGATGGCAGCACCACTTATTTACACTTACACTTGTGTTTAAATATTTTTTTATATCTCTGATTGTTTTCATCTCTCTCTCTCTCTCTCTCTCTCTCTCTCTCTCTCTCTCTCTCTCTCTCTCTCTCTCTCTGTGTGTGTGTGTGTTAAGTGTTGCCGCTGGGGTCCTCAGCTGCTGGTAATAAGCCAACGTGACCACCAGCTTCAACCGTACCTAATTTACTTCCCACGTCTGTAGTCCCGCACTACGACTGGTTATATGGGCCCCATTCTTAATAGGCCCCAATCCTAGGAGGTCTTAATCCTAATAGGCCCCCAATTTTAACAGGTCCTATTACTATAATAGGCACCAGTAATTCTAATCGTAAGGATTTGGGTCAGATTTAATGGATTTAAATCCTTGTAAAATTAAAAAACTTGTGGGTCCCAATCCTAATAGTCCCCTTCCCCCAGTCTTAATAGAACATAAGAACATGTTGGTGGAGGTGGCGCGGGGGGGGGGGGGGGGGGGGGGGGGAGGAAATCTCTAGCAGCAGCCGAGCATCAACCCACTCAAAACAAGTGTATATTTTTGTAATTTTTTTTCTTATATATAAAATTATAAATAGTGATAATGAGCCTAGAGAGTCACCATCAATGAGTATTATGTAATTGGTGTTTGAAAATGGTGAATGATGACAATAACGTTTAGGTAAGTTTGAGAATATTATGACTTAGAATTTTACCTGTAAAGAAAATGTGGTTAGGTGACTCAGGTGACTTGTCTGTGGTCCTTCATTAACCTTCCTAGCTCACAAGGATATGATTACCAGGCACAGTTAACACATGCTGATAGGGACCATCAATAGCCACATAGTATAAGACTCTAAGCATACTGTGACACCCCTGTTTAACGGACTGTATGGAGAGGATAGTTCGGTATATTGAGAGTCCGTTGTATGTGGAAACCCTTATATAACGAACTATATAGGGATGAAAGTCCGTAATATCGAGGGTCCATTAAATGTGGAAACCCCATCTAACGGATTATATTGAGTCCGTTATATGGAGGTTTCACTGTTTACACTCAAAATCCGTAGTTTAAACGCCGGGCAAAATATCCAACATCTCACTAGACGACAGAAGACAAATATAACTGTTTCTAATCACTTCATCACAAATTTGCTCTTCAGTATTTTTCAAGTTTATTCTTTTGACGTTATCAGAGGCGGAAGCGATCACAGGCAAACTTTGGTAATGAATTTCCTTAAGGTGATCACGTTGACTTTGAACTCCTCTGTACACCCTATCGATATTACCATGCCAAGTTCATTATGTATGCAAATTACATGTGCTCTTGAGTTGACGTCAAGTGGATAGTGATTAGAGTAAGGTGTTATTAGTGTGTGTAAACGGGAGAGTGATTATACTGTGTTCTGAGTCTCTGGTATTGTTGTCCGGTACTGTTTTGGTATCAAGGTTGGTTTATCAGCACCACAGACCTAAGACTACTCAAGGGTTGGTACCACTACGAACAAAATTATTTAGTATGTGGTATCGTCGAATACCACATCCTCTATCGCTTTCTCTCGGTACCACATACCAACCAAGGCTTAAAGTGGTCAGAAGTACTTTACTCCCTGGCAGTACCATACACAAACTAGACATACCTGGTACCTACGTGGCTCAAACCCTCAGTAAACACCATTACCTATATGCTGGTGTAGTATTGAGTTGTAGTTTTTCATTCAAGGTTTAGTGTACAGTTTTATAAGTCAGAGCAAAACGTAGATATAAATTCTAGACCTTTAGTAAAAGTAATATGTAATAGAGTAAATATTTATACTACTCGTTAATAGTCGAGTTTTAACTAAATAGTCTTGGTGTTTCTTGTTGTAGTAGTTTGAAAAATAAATACGTTTTTTGTCTTATTAATTTGAAATGTTTGAGGAATTTGAAAAGTTAAGGCGATTAGAAAAATAAACGAATAAATGTTTGTTTTAGGTATATTTGGGTCAGGTGAAGATTAGTCTTTTATTTCACCTTAAGATTGACCAACCTAACCTAACCTAACCCCCCCCCCCCCCCGGGTAGCATTAGGGTCTTTAATCGTCAGGTGAAATAAGCTGGGCGGGGCTTGGCTTCAGGTGATGTATGTATTTAATTAGATTGTGTCATATGGATTTAGATGTAATTATTAATTTTGTTTTATTTTATGTGTGTGTGTAGGTTTGTGTATGGGAGTGATTGTATGTACGTATTTTGTGTGTTTATTTATTTGCTTGTCTTTATTTATTTGTGTGTATGTGGCAATCATTTTCCGAACAGCCTACATAAATATAATAAGTTTTAGATGTAAACACGGGCGTGGGTTGGTCAGAGAGGTCTTCATCCATCAGAGGAGACAGAGTGGTGGGGCTGTGTTGGTGGTTCCTGGTAGTGTAGTGGGTCACCATCCTGGCCTGGACCCATGGTGTGTCCTGAGGAGCCCACCCCACTAAATTGGCTCGTCCGCTGTGGTCAGTCTTCCATGAGAGGGGAAGAAGAGGAGGACCAGGAGCAAGAAGAGAAGGAGCATGAGGAAGAGAAGGAGAGGGAAAGGGAGGGGAGGCAGATCGTTACGCGAGTGTTAAAAGGTGACATTATACAGGTAGGAAAAAATACTCCTGTCCTATAAGGTACATACATACATACATACATACATCCATACATCGTGACCCCCTCTACACCATTTGGGTCAATTATATTACATGACCTTGTTCAACCTTGTCCGTTGTCAGGTATTATTCGTGACGTCAATTCTCTCTCGGTTCGTAATTAAATCCCAAGTGACCTTCCCTCAACTTACGTGACTTATTCTTGTATGACGTCAAATATCCGACGCGACTCTTTTGTATTTGAGAGTTACTTATCGTAGGAGACTTGCCTCAGCCTTGTCTGGGGTCAGCTATCGCAAATAACCTTGTCTGGGGTCAGCTATCGTAAGGAACCTTATCTGGGATTAGCTATTGTAAAGAACCTCCTATTTCTTGTCTAGGGTCAACTATCGTAATGAACCTCATCTGGGGGTCAACTATTGTAAATAACGTTATCTTGGACCAACTATCGTAAAGACCCTCCTTCATTCTCGTCTGGGGTCACTTATCCAGAGTAACTTGTCCTCAACCTTATCGTGTATTCCCCAGAAACATCCGGGGGCTGATTTCCTCATTGGGTGAAATCTTGTAAGGGGGCGCATTAGGCAGCAAACTTTACGGGGACTTGGGGTAAATGATAAAGTGAAATTTACCCTCGAGTACCAGAATTTTACCTAAAGTCTTTGTATTTATTTATTTTAGGATCATCTGAAGAATATCCCACCTCCTCCGTCTAGCGTATTTAACATAACCTAACCTAACCTATCCTATCCTATCCTATCCTGTTGGGGATCAATTGATAATGTTTACCAAGTGTTCATTGTAAATTTTCCTGTTGTTTTTCTGATGTTTTAATGAAGTTGTACCGAAGTTTACCTGAAGTTTATTCTAATTTCCATTCTTCTCTTATTCTATTATGCCAGTTTGAGTGATCATTCGAACTGGAAATAATACAATAATATGATACACAAATTTGAATGTAACAAAGAAACTATAAATTTATGCCCGATAGACATTCATACATACATTTCATAATTAAAAAAAGTAGATTCTACCTTCAAAATATACTTTCTCGTGGCTAGAAGTATAAAAGGTATAAAATAAAGGAAAGTTTGGAGGTAAAAACCGGAAGAATCCCTGGGTAGTCCCCTAGGAAGATTCCTGAAAGCCTCTCCTCTCCTCTCCTCACCATCCAGATTTGACCATTTGATTCGAGAGTCCCTGAAGGTGGAGCCTTAGCCTGCTGGTGGGGGTGGTGCTGGAGGACCTCTGCCTGACCCGCCTTTAAGACACAAACTTTTTCCGGTCGATATTCACAATAATTCATCCCTGGAGAGGTACTGGGGGGTGTGAAATTGAGACTGGGAGCTTGGAGGCATTACTGGGGGCCTGGTACCGGTACTGGGTGTTTATATACTGGAATAATAACGTTGTGTTTATTATTGATTGTGAAACTTAACTCTTTTACTTGATGTTTAAATGTTATATAAATCTCAAGATGTATTTTAATGATACTTAAATGATTATATTAAGCTGTTAGTGATCTCTCTCTCTCTCTCTCTCTCTCTCTCTCTCTCTCTCTCTCTCTCTCTCTCTCTCTCTCTCTCTCTCTCTCTCTCTCTCTCTCATCATCATCAACACAGGTACATAAATCAGTCCTCGTTCTACCTGATCATCGGTTCCACAGTGGCGATTGGAATTTCTATTTGATTATTATGATTAAGGGGAAACGAATTAGCGGGAGACATACAAGCGTAGGAATGTAAATAATATGATGATGTTATTTGTATTTTTTCGGCTACAGTTAACCCCCATATTGTGAACGTTTTAATGTGGGTTACAAGAATGACAGTGGTGATGGTAATGATGATGATACTATTATTATTATTATTATTGTTAGTAGTAGTAATAGTATTTACATGGCGGCGAAGATGTGGCTATTGGGGGAGACTGGAGGCCAATTAAAAAATAAGTAGTAGTAGTAGTAATACCGTAATAATATTGTAATTAGTAATATTGTTAATGATAGCAATAATAACTATAATATCAACGGCAATACAATTTTATATACGCAGTAGACTTCATGATGCTGATGATAATAATAATAATAATAACAGAGGTAAACCATTTGGATCACCTAACCTAACCTATCCTAACGTAACCTAACGTAACCTAACCTAACTTAACTTAACCTAACCTAACCTAACTTAACCTAACCTATCCTATCCTAACCTAACCTAACCTATCCTAACCTAACCTATCCTATCCTATCCTAACCTATCCTAACCTAACCTAACCTATCCTATCCTAACCTAACTTAACCTATCCTATCCTATCCTAACCTATCCTAACCTAACCTAACCTATCCTAACCTAACCTAACCTAACCTAACCTATCCTATCCTAACCTAACCTAACCTATCCTTGGTATTGGTAAAAACACGGAAACTCTTTTGTTTTTTCTAATATTTTATACAACCACTTAAGGGAATTTCGGGCAGCCCCTCAATGTGGCGGTTCATTGCACTGATGGCTTTGTGGGGCATTCCTCAGAGGCTGATAGGGGGAGAACAGTGCCTTGGAGACCACCTGCAAGAAACCCATTACCTGGAAACTACCTAGGAGACCACCTGAAGGAAAAATAACACCTGGAAAATGCCTTGGAGACCACATGAAGGAAATATTATACCTGGAGACTGCCTTGGAGACCACTTGGAGGAAATTTGTTACCTGGAGATTACCTAGGAGACCACCTGAAGGAAATATAATACCTGGAGACCACCTGGAGGAAATCTATTATTTGGAGAGTGCCTTGGAGACCATCTGGAGTGAACCTAATACATGGAGACTACCTAGGAGACCACCTGGAAGAAACCTACTACATGAAGGAAACCTATCTCTGGAAACTATCTCCTTAATGATCATTAGGGTAAAAATAGTTCCTTGGAGACTACCTGGAGAACAACCCCCTGGGAGACTGGAGGTGGAGGAGGTAGAGGGTGACAGGTTAAATGAGCTGCGGATAACAAGGCCAAATCTAACCTCACCTCGCCATTAGGATTGGGACCCATTAGGATTGGGACCCATTAGGATTAGAAACCATTAGGATTAGGACCCATTAGATCGGGACCCATTAGGATTAGGACCCATTAGGATTAGGACCCATTAGATCGGGACCCATTAGGATTAAGACCCATTAGGATTAGGACCCATTAGATCGGGACCCATTAGGATTAGGACCCATTAGATCGGGACCCATTAGGATTAGGACCCATTAGATCGGGACCCATTAGGATTAGAAACCATTAGGATTAGGACCCATTAGGATTAGAAACCATTAGGATTAGGACCCATTAGATCGGGACCCATTAGGATTAGGACCCATTAGAACTGATCCTTAAATCCTAATGGGTAAGGTTCTGTTTTTTTGTGGCGCTTTCTTCTTAACAGAAAATAATGGAATGGAACACTCTCTCTCTCTCTCTCTCTCTCTCTCTCTCTCTCTCTCTCTCTCTCTCTCTCTCTCTCTCCTTTTTTCTTCTCTTTTCCCAGTATTTTATCTCTTATTATCTCTCATCTCTTCTTTTTTCCTCGTGTCTTATTTTCTCTTTGTTTTTTCCCTATTATATTCACCTTTCCATTGATTCATTTTATTGACTCAAGTTATTTATACTCAAGCTGTTATCTTTAGTTATGTCTCTAGAAAAGATGTGTATTAATTTATTCTTTACCTGTTATCTTCAGTTATATCACAAGGGCAGTGTTTAGTAATGTATTCTAATTGTTATCTTGGATTATGTTACAAGGATCGACTGTTCATTAATTAATTTCCCGTTTCCAGGTAACGTGTGATTGATGTTATTGATGGGTCCAGGTGTAACGAGAGGGAGGTAAGTGGAGGCTCTCTCTCTCTCTCTCTCTCTCTCTCTCTCTCTCTCTCTCTCTCTCTCTCTCTCTCTCTCTCTCTCTCACACACACACACACACACACACACACACACACATTGGGTTTTAGTGTACGAGGACTGTGTGAACCTGAGCCAAGGGAAGACGCCATTTTTGTTCTCTTTATGACTGACGGAGAAGATAGGAAGAGGAGGAGGAGGAGGAGAAGATTGGAAGAAGAGGAGGAGAAGATAGGAAGAGGAGGAGGAGTGGGGGTGGAAGGTGGGAGAGAGAGGATGCGGGAGGTAGGTGGGAGAGAGAGAGAGGGAAGATAATAGACATGAGAGAAGGAGAGGAGAAAGAGGTTGAGGGAGGAATGTTGAAAGAGGAAATGAAAGAGGAAAAATAAGAGACAACAATTTGGAAAAATGGAATAAAGTGAGAGAAGAAGATAACGAAGAGACGGAAATAGAGAGAAAAAGAAAATATAGAGACACAAGAGAAGGAAATGAGGGAAGATGAATGGGAAAGTGAGAAGGAAGTAAAGGAAATTGAGGAATAAGAATGAAAGTAACAAGGAAGAGAGAGAGAGAAGGGGAGAACTAGAGGGGAGAAATGAAACCCGAGAAAGGAGAGGAAAGGCGATAATAAGGAGGGGAAATTGAAGAAAGGGGAGATAAGATAACGAGATTGAAAGAGGGAATCGGAAAAGAAACAGAGAGGTAGACTAAGAGAAACAAGGGAATGTGGAAAAAGAAGTAAGAACGAGAAATAGATAACAAGTGGTGGTGGGGAAGAACGAATAAAAGCCACAAGGGAAGGAAAATAAACAGAGAGAGAGAAGAAGGAATGGAGAATGGACAGAGTGAGAAAGAGGGAAGAGAATGGAGAGAGACTGGACAGAGGAAAAATGAGGGGAAGAGAAAATGGAGAAAGGGAGACAGAGTGGACAAAGAATGGACAGGGAGAGAGAGAGAGAGAGATGTAAGTAGTTCACAGCGGACAATGAATTACCGGTGCTGGTCAGATGGTGTTTGGTCCTAATAGGCTTCAATCACCCCAAATCCCGGTGGTTAGGTTAGGTGAGGTTAGGTCAGGTTAGGTTACGTAAGGTGAGGTTGTTATTTTCGATTAGGTTAGGTCAGGTTAAGTTAGATTAGGTCAGGTTAGATTAGGTTAGGAAAGGAAGGGAATGAGGTAGGAAGGGATGGGGGAGGGAAGGAAGGAAGGGGCAGGAATGAGGATGGGAAAGGAAGGGAGGAAGAGAGGGAAGGTAGGAGGGGGGCGGATGGAGGTTGAGAAGAGGAAACTTTCTCATCGAGGCTAAACTTATTCTGTACTTTTTTATATTCAGCCAAGGTAATACGGTTTCGTTTGGCGGAAGTTTGGAGGATAAAGGCACAGTCCTTCCCTCTCGTAGTGGTGCACAGTCCTTTTAATGGTGCACAGTCCTCTTAGTGGCGCACAGTCCTTGTAGTGGTGCACAGTCCTTGTAGTGGTGCACAGTCCTTGTAGTGGTGCACAGCCCTTTTAATGGTGCACAGTCCTCTTAGTGGCGCACAGTCCTTGTAGTGGTGCACAGTTCTTGTAGTGGTGCACAGTCTTTGTAATGGTGCACCTTTTTGTAGTGGTGCACAGTCGTTGTAATGGTGCACAGTCCTTGTAGTGGTGCACAGTCTTTGTAATGGTGCACAGTTCTTGTAGTGGTGCACAGTCCTTGTAATGGTGCACAGTCCTTGTAGTAGTGCATAGTTCTTGTAGTGGTGCACAGTCCTTGTAATGGTGCACAGTCCTTGTAGTAGTGCACAGTCCTCCACTCTTGTAGTATTGAAATTGGCCTCCGTCGTGAACAATGTACTCGTGTGTTTATTAATAAGACCAGACAGTATTACACACTCTGGCTGGATAAATAATAACGTATTGATAATGTTGGTAGAGAGGTAAATACATCATCTTGTGTCTGGGGTTAGTTTGTGTTTACGATAAAGTGATGTGCAGGAAAGGATTGTATTGTATATTTGATGTAGAGATGAGATACTCTTCCTTGTAGTTTTGTATGGACCTGGTATGTCCATGTGGTACTAGTGGCCCTGGGACTGTTCTTGTGGTACTAGTGGCCCTGGGACTGTCCATGTGATACTACTTGGCCCTGGGACTGTTCATGTGGTACTAGTGGTCCTGGGACCATCAGTGTAGTACTGGTGGGACTCATGTATAGTAGGCTTGTGATTCAATGGTCTTACGAGTGGTATTAACATTGCATAGTTGATTAAGTGTTATTACTATTGGTCTTATCCTGTGGAGGAGAGATAAGCGGTGAGGGACAGCACACACACACACACACTGTTCCCTGGGGTGGTGAGGCACAACAGTGGCGTCTTATAGCAGTGAGATTATGAGGTACTGTAAATACGTGTTGTCTTGTGATTACGATAAGGGAGATTTATACGTGTACAGGAGTCGCTCAGTTAACGCTTTTATTTACTGATGTATTCACGACCCACACCTCCGGCTCATTCCTCTGGCCCACACCCCTGTCCCCTACCCCTTACCCCCGACCCACACCCCCGCCCCACACCCCTGTCCCCTACCCTTTACCCCCGGCCCACACCCCTGCCCCACACCCCTGTCCCCTACCCCTTACCCCCGACCCACACCCCCGCCCCCCACCCCTGTCCCCTGCCCCTTACCCCCGGCCTACACCCCCGCCCCCCACCCCTGTCCCCTACCCTTTACCCCCTGCCCACACCCCTGCCCCACACCCCTGTCCCCTACCCCTTACCCCCGACCCACACCCCCGCCCCCCACCCCTGTCCCCTGCCCCTTACCCCCCGGCCCACACTCCAGGAGCTCACACACACGCCACAGGTACCTCATCGCACCCCTGACGTGAGACAAATACTCCTCGGTAACGCAGCTTATGACCCTTTATTGTATTTTATGGCCGTATTGAGTGATGATGTTAGCGAGGTGGTGGAGGAGGGATTTGTGGTGAGGGTGATGTAGTGTTTTTTGCTGTGGTGGAGGTGATAGAGGGACTTTTTCTCTGGTGGGAGTGAAGGACAGGTGGCTGATAGTGATGCTAATAAAGGACAGGTGTGCTTAGTAGAGTCTTGTGGGATTGACTTGCTTAAACAGTATACTTTGCTAGAGTGATCCTGTACCTGAAATGGTGAAACTAATACATAGATGAAGCTGTAATATCACGTGCATAAAAGCAAATCTGTTTATAAGTGTTTTTTTTTATTTAAATAGATAATGGTGTCATTCACTTTCAAAATTGTAAGTTTCTCTGATCTGGCTTAATATAATAATGTGTGTGTGTGTGTGTGTGTGTGTGTGTGTGTGTGTGTGTGTGTGTGTGTGGCGCCAGTAAGAACAGCCGTTTAATACTATGCTCAGACTGTGGGAGCTGAAGTACCAGTCTTCCTCGGTACCACATTAATTTTATATAAAAGCAAAAAAAGGTTAATCTTGGTATATTTATATTCAAGAGTGGAGGAAGTAGGAAGGCGCTTTCATTTAAGTTCCTCCATTAAGAAGAGTGTTGAGAGAAAAACCCAGCAGCACATTCCGGGTCATTCAGGTCACCCCAGGTCACCTCTACCTAATGACTCTAATATTAGTAACTATATAGGTCTTTGTTCCCTGTTGGGGTTCAAGTTATACAGTAATTTATAAATCTTTTAAGAAGAATTCCGATACAACTTCACAAGTACGAGAACTCTGTTGATTCATGACGTAATTCGCCCAGCCATGAGTCCTGGACCTATATTTTCTGAGATTAATATTTTAAGTTATACCTCTTGAGTTATAATGTGAAAACGAATCTAATTGGTTCATGTAAACGATGACCAAAGAGTATCTATATTACACCGACACTAACTTAACTCTTCCCTTATTACGAGAAAAATTATTGAGGCGGGACTGTCCAGAGTACCGCCCCCTCCGCGGAGTAGCAAGTGTCGGGGTGAGGTGGCTCCTGTAGGTGTGTGTCAGCATCATGGTGCCTTATGACGCCATAAAACCCTCGCCGGTAACCCCACCACTTCTAGTGAGTTGCCAGCTGCCTCATAACTTACACTAATATTTCCACTGGGGGGCGGCTGTGTTATTTTGTTGCCAAACTTGAATTTTCTGAAAACTTGTATATCTTGGGTGTGGACAGATCAACTATTGTTATGGAGATGGCGTCTCTGAACGTGTTTTTGAGAAGCGTGTTCGGCTAAAATTGAATCCGCATGTGTTTGTAGGTTGTTAGTCTTGTAAATAGGGCCAAACTAACTCACGGACCCGGACTCAGTTCCAGACCTAAATGTTTAGGGTAAAGATATGGACTTGATTAGGTTCGGGGTAGATTAGCTTAAGCCCAACAACCGAATGGATATAGTACTCGCCTTTTGACCCAATACTCGGGGGTTCAAATCCCACTACTGACTATTAAGTGTTCCTCCCTATTCGACCCAGCTGCAGAATGGGCACAGTGTCGGCCTTTGTCTCCTGTGTGCGGTATTTGGGGCACAATACTACTTCCTGTTAGACTATTTACCTAATGGTCACCCACTAGAGGCGGCCACGGCGAGGGAAGGAGGCCAGTGATCTGTGTCGGATCCCTCCATTGTTCTTGATAGTCTTGTCTAGGGCTGTTTTGACCCCCAGTACTGTTCTTGAGTCCACTTCTTCAGCTGGTAGGTAGACTACTCCATAGCTCTACCAGCCCCTGTGTGAAGAAATACTTCCTTATATAGGGTGTCCCAGAAAAATCACCCTGCCTCCCTCCCTCCCTCCTTGCCTGCTCCCTGCCTCCCTCCCTCCTTGCCTGCTCCCTGCCTCCCTCCCTGAAACACTTGAGTGGGAGGCAGGGAGGGAGGGAAGCAGGGACATTTTTCTGGGACACCCTATATAGTTAAGAGTGGATTTGGATTATTAAGCAATAGGGTAGATGAGGGTGAGACGAATAGTAGAAGTTAAACGTTCTTAGATTACGGTTAGTTGCGGTTAAGTTTGGGGAAGGTCAAGTTAAATTAGGTTAGGGGTAGATACGATTAGTCAGGTTGGGGTAAGTTAATTAAGGGGAAGGTTAGATTAGATTAAGTTAAAGGTAGGTTAGGTTAGTTAGATTAGGTTAATTTATATTGATTTAAGTAAAGGTTAAGTTAAAGTTACATTAGGTTAAGTTAACAGTAGATTGTTACGTTAAAGTTAGATTAGGTTAGAGGTAGATTAGGTTAAGTCAACGTTAGATTAAGTTAAATTTAAAAAAATAAAGTTAAATTAGGTCAAGTTAACATTAGATTAGGTTAGGGTAGCGTAAGTTGGGGTTAGGTTAGGTTAAGTTAAGAGTAGGTTAGTTTAGCAAGATAGTGTGAGGTTAGGTTAAGTTAAGAGTAGGTTAGTTAAGCTTAAGATAGTGTGAGGTTAAGTTAAGTTAAGGGTAGGTTAGGTTAGCTTAAGATAGTGTGAGGTTAGGTTAAGTTAAGAGTAGGTTAGGTTAGCTTAAGATAGTGTGAGGTTAGGTTAAGTTAAGGGTAGGTTAGGTTAGGTGTGTACTAGAAAGCTATAGACCCCGGGAAGTAAATACAGAGGCCCAGGTTGTGAATGTGTTCCGGGTAATTTTCCAATACGTGTACGATCGGTTTTCCACTGAGGCTGACATGATAATCACTGTTTATTGCAAGTGGCGAGACTGGGATAGTTTGGCCAGGCTAGAATCCCTGAACCCTACAGGGTGCCCCAACTTACTCTAACTTGCCTGATAACCTAACGTTAAGCCTTACATAACCTAAACTGCCGGATATTCTGACCTAACCTAACTGGTATCTTAACCTAATGGGTATCCTAACCTAACCTGCCGATATCCTAAACTAATTTACCGGATATCCTAACATAAACCTACACTAACCTACCGGGTCACCCAAACCAAACCTAACCTAAACCTGCCTGGTACCTTTATATGATGTCGTGGGGAAGGGCGAGGCTGGTGGTGAGCAGTGAGTGTCATTACTTATCGTCCCAAACACACGTGGAGTACCCAAAGCATCCCCTACCCAACTTAATCTAATGTAACCTAACTAACCTCAACCCAACTTATTCTAACCTAACTCACCTCATCCCAACCCATCTTAACCTAACCTAACTTAATCCCAACTCAGCTTAATCAGACTTAACCCAGAAAAACCAAGCTTAATCCGTGCAATATTGTGTATAAAAATATAAGGGGGAATCAGTATTCTGTGAGGGTGTTCAGTATCACGTTATATTATGGTACAGGGAGTTCACATGGCGTGGCTATTGATCCCCTGGTTGTTATATTACGGGGTGTATAATATATCTGTCCGTCTCTGATAATAATAATAATAATAATAATAATAATTAATTATAAATATTAATACTTCTACTAATGGTGATAATAATAATAATGGTACTAAAACTACTACTACTACTAATAATAATAATAACTCTGTCTTTACCTGTTTCTATACCTGTACCTGTCTATATGTGTACCGTTATAAGTCAAGTTTTCTAATTCCACAAAGTGAATCCCATGAATAAGATTAACGAACTAAGAGAATATACCAAGACTTAGCGGGGGATGACCAGGTTCTTTCGACAACTATGTAATAATTATTCAGTAAAAATAATACACAATCAAGGGTGAACTGATATCATATCACAGCACCAGTGAGATTCTCTGATCTGAAATAAATATAAATTACATATGTTTTGGGGGATGAATCTGTGTGTTCTGTTTCGGTATTAATGAACTGTTTTAGCCCCTGTATGGAAATTCAGTGAGTGGGTGATATAATGCTTGGTTTTAACAGGCTTTAGGATATTACTGTATTTGTTCTTCCGTTTGTATGTTATTTTAGTAGTGAACATAGATTATTGTTATACTTACTGGAGGCTGTTGTTGTTTGTTTTGAAATGACTCAGGTATAAACATATTGTGTGATATTACCTGAGTGGAATAGTCACTGTTATCATAATATTACTAATGAGAAATAATAATAATAATAATAATGATGATGATGATCATGATGATGATGATGATACTAATAAATAATACCAAATAAAGTGAAATTCATATCTTAACAATAATCCAAATACGAAGAAATAAATACCATTGCTAATTACATAAAAATAACATTAATAACAACAATAATGAATCCTGCAATAATAACAAGTTTACGGGACGCACATCCATATATATACAGTAGTTAACAAAACACAAAGTCACATAAACTGGAACAAAGGAAGATAATTATTATAGAGATAAAATATTTATGAAGCCCTGACAGCAGCTGTGCCCCAGGAATGATTATTTTTATCTTTTATATTTGGTAATAAACTTGACTGTGCTGTGTGATGGAATAGTGATGACTTTAAACACTGTACAGCTGTGTTGATTACCTTCACTATTGTGGTGTTTCGGGTTACTGTTGATTACTGTAAACATTGTAAACATCAAAAGACTCATATCATAAACATTGCAAATACCAAAATACTCGTAACATAAACATTACAAAAACCAAAATACTTATAACATAAACATTACAAACACCAAAATACTCGTAACATAAACATTACAAACACCAAAATACTCGTAACATAAACATTACAAACACCAAAATACTCGTAACATAAACATTACAAATACCAAAATACTCGTAACATAAACATTACAAATACCAAAATACTCGTAACATAAACATTACAAAAACCAAAATACTCACACCATCGCAGTCATCCACGCCAGAGTCATCTAGTGTTTACCCATATTTATACCTGGATTATTCTCATTAGTCAGGTGTTTTAATTATTATAAAATTTTCATTTGTTTAGAAGCTGTAATCTGGGATAATGAAAATGTAATTAAAATCTTGTGCAGGTTAGGTTAGATTAGATTAAGTCAGGTTAGGTTAGGTTAGGTTAAGTCAGGTTAGCTTAGGCTAGGTTAGGTTAGGTTAGGTTAGGTTAACTTAAGTTCGGTTAGCTATGGAAATGAATGTGATTTTTGTTTGGTAGGGGAGGGTAGGTCATGGTAGGGTAAGGTAGATTATGTTAAGTCTAAGCTAAGTTAGGTTAGATCAGATTATAGTTAGCTTGGTTTAGTTAGGCTAGGTTAGGTTAGAGTGAGTTGGGTTAGATTAGGATAACTCAAGTAAGTTTAGAGTAAATTAAGTTCAGTTAGGGTAAGTTAAGTTAGATTAAGTGTGATTGGGTTAAGTTAGGTTCAGTTAGAATAAAGTTAAGTTAGGTTGTTGGTATAAGTTAGCTTAGGTTAAGTAAGGCTGATGTAAGTTAGGATAGGCTAAGTTAAAATCTGTTAAGGTATGTTCGGTTTGAGTAAGTTAGGTTAGGTTTGGTTAGGTTAGGATAGATTAAATTAGCTAATGAAAAAATAAAGTTGATATCTGTTTATAGATGGTTTGTGAACTCCCCCAGTCATCAAACACCAGTGAATAGTTGCCAATTACGATATGAAACTACATATTGGTGGCTATGTGTGTTTGTTTGTTTGTTGTAGTGGTTGGTACTTAAAGTGGCCATGACGTGTTTTTTTTGTTACTTAAGTGGCTATGGCGTGTTTTTTTTTCTTAAAGTGGCTATGGCGTGTTTTTTTTACTTTAAGTGGCTATGGCGTGGTTTTTGTTATTACTTTAAGTGGCTATGGCGTGGTTTTTTGTTGTTACTTAAAGTGGCCATGAGGTAAGCACTGTTTTTCTTATGTATATGACCTTGAAGTGAGCTCTTGTTGTTACTTAAGTGGCCATGACGTGAATTCTTAATTGTTGTTACGTCAGTGGCTATAAGGTGACCACTTGTTTACTGTTACTTAAAGTGACCATAACGTAAAAACTTAACTACCATCACTTAAGTTGCTCCCTTGGAACAAACCTACAACAAGAACAACACTAATACTACTACTAGTAATAATAATAACAGCAATGATAATAATAACAAAAACAATAGTAATAACGGTAATAATAATAACAACAGTAACAACAATAATAATAACAATAATAATAATAATAATAATAATAATAATAATGACAAAAACAAGAACAATAGTAATAATAATAACAAGAACAATAACAACAACACTCAGTATTAACCAAACACACAACAGTATTAGTCTCGGACTGACTGACTGACAGTACCATGTGTATCTGATTTACATAAACTTGTCAAACGTTTGATGGAATATTTTTCAGAGTTGCAAATGTTTCCTTTGGGTGAACACCGCCTGGCAACTACCGCGTCAGGCAACATGTTCAAGGCCTTATTTCCGGGTTTCAGAACTGGGGATTTTTTTAATGTTGTATATGTATGTATGTACCGGTATGTATGTATGTATGTATGTATGTATGTATGTGGCAATGTATGAATGAGAAGATGTGATGGTAGTGGTGGTGGGGGTATTGGTGGGGAATAAGACCTTAGTGGTGTAAGTGTTTCCCTGCAACAGATGAGAGAGTCAGGGGAAAGTGCGGGGCGGAAAGCTTAAGATAAGACGAGTCTGTAAATCCTTGTGTTTAAGACGGAGACTAGAGGTTGATGGGGGGCACGGTAGGTAAACTGTTGGAGACGTGGTGGTAAACTGTTGGAGACGTGGTGGTAAACTGTTGGAGATGTGGTGGTAAACTGTTGGAGACGCGGTAGTAAACTGTTGGAGACGCGGTGGTAAACTGTTGGAGACGTGGTGGTAAACTGTTGGAGACGCGGTGGTAAACTGTTGGAGATGTGGTGGTAAACTGTTGGAGACGCGGTGGTAAACTGTTGGAGACGCGGTGGTAAACTGTTGGAGACGTGGTGGTAAACTGTTGGAGATGTGGTGGTAAACTGTTGGAGACGCGGTGGTAAATTGTTGGAGACGCGGTGGTAAACTGTTGGAGACACGGTGGTAAACTGTTGGAGATGTGGTGGTAAACTGTTGGAGACTGCGTAGGTTGAAGAAGGTCCTCTTTACCTCCCCACTTCAGCCTCCAACCTAACCTAAACTAACCTGACCTAACTTAACCTAACCTAACCCAACTTAACCTAGCTTAAACTTAACTTACCTAACTTATTTAACTCATTGTACTTTATGGGATTAACTTAGCGTACTTTAAGGGATTAACTTACGTACTTCATGGGATTAACTCATCTTATTTCAGCGGATTAAGCCATTGCATTAAAGGGGTTAAACCAGCACCAGATGTTGACACTGCTTATTGCAACCTTTACTTTTGATGGGGATAATTCCGTTCATTTTACACGGCCTCTCTCACCTGTTAATAAGAGTATATTGATAGTCGACCAAGTGAAGGAGAGGTTGTAGGGATGTGATGCTGAGATTGGTTGTTATTGTTATTAATGTAGTTTTTTGTTATTATTGTTGTTATTATTATTATTATTATTATTATTAGTAGTAGTAGTAGTAGTAGTAGTAGTAGTAGTAGCAGCAGCAGCATTGTTGTTATTAAGAGGGTTTGGTCAGGTCAAGCCAGGTTAGGTTAGGTTAAGTTAGGGCTAGGCTAGGTTAAGTTAGGTTAGGGCTAGGCTAGGTTAGGTTATGTTTGGATAGGGTTAAGTTAGGTTGAGTTTCAGGTGTGAGTATTGCCTTGGTCACGTCTCATGGTGGTGCTGCAGTTATCCTAAAGGTTCACCCTCGTGTTGGCAGGTCGTGTGTGCTTCAGTGTACGTGTGTTTCTAATTGTGTACTTCTATTGTTTCCTGGATCTCTCTCGTTTTCTTTCTTTCTTTGGCTGTAGCTGTGTGTGTGTGTGTGTGTGTAATAATAATAATAATAATAATAATAATAATAATAATTAACGGTTTATTGAAAAAGTTCTGCAGCCCGAAGGCTGAAAATATACATTGAACATAAATGACTTATTACATACATTGGTGGTTTAACAAAAGCCTTCATTAGAGAAAGGTGAAGGAACATACAGTGAACATACAGATTAATGTAGGATTGTACGTGTTGAACAGCAAACACGTAGTGTAGTAACTCCCTCCCAGATGGTGTTACGAGGGACCTCACGTGATGTTGTAGTTCCCTCAGATGGTGTTATGAGGGACCTGACGTGGTGTAGTAATTCCCTCGCAGATGGTGTTATGAGGGACCACGTGGTGTAGTAATTCCCTCACAGATGGTGTTATGGGGGACCTCACGTGGTGTAGTAATTCCCTCACAGATGGTGTTATGAGGGTCCTCACGTGGTGTAGTAATTCCCTCACAGATGGTGTTATGAGGGACCTGACGTGGTGTAGTAATTCCCTCACAGATGGTGTTATGAGGGACCTGACGTGGTGTAGTAATTCCCTCACAGATGGTGTTATGAGGGACCTTTCGTGGTGTAGTAATTCCCTCACAGATGGTGTTATGAGGGACCTTTCGTGGTGTAGTAATTCCCTCACAGATGGTGTTATGAGGGGACCTCACGTGGTGTAGTAATTCCTTCACAGATGGTGTTATATGAGTGAGGTTTGGTCCCAGACCTTCCTATCGTAGACGGATTAACACATCGCTGGTTGTTGTTGGGTCTCACGGGCCGTTATCACTGGGTACCTGGGACCTCACTGTGTGAAGGTTAACTTGGGTACGACTGTTACTGTTGAGTTGTTCTCACTGACTTAAGCACTGTTCACCACTGTTCACCTCTGTTTAACACTGGTTCCATTCCTTTCCTAAATGAAATTGTAACTTCTGGCGAGAACTTGTTGATATTCCGGTGGGGAGGAGGGTTCAGGGGAAGGGGTTGGTATGGGCCAACTTAACAGTTGACCTGGCTGCTCCGAGAGGAGCATGTGTAAAATATCTTTCTGTATTTTTTCTGTTATTAAAATTATGTCACATTAGTGCTCGAGATTATGTCGTACTGCTTCCTTTAAACGTTACGTTATTACTATTAAACTGAATCAAGTTTACAATAAGCTTTTTCTTGTCAATGTTTTATTATATTGAGCTTAAAATAAACTTCCCGTTGTCTCCGTTATGCTAAATTAAGTTTACATTAAAGCTGCTGTCAAAGTTATGCCATATTAAGATTAAATAAACCTTCTGTTAATCAGTGTTATGTTATATTAAGCTTACAATAAACTTTTCATTGCCAAACTTATATTAAGCTTAAATAAACGTTGTGTTATCAGTGCTGATCTATGTAACATGGACGGACTGCTCTCTACAGATTGCCCCGGAGGGGGCTAGTTTATTGTGCACCCCCTTACATCCTGTGCAAGGTGAAGCGCAGAAGCGTTTACAGTGCTCAACTGGGAAGCATGCGGAGTTCATGCTTGCCTTTATGACTCATGCATTAAGGGCGTAAAAGGCCTGAAGGGTCATGGGTTTTGTCAGCAAGTTACATAAAGTGACAATGATGAGTGTGGGGGGAAAATTCCCGGTACAATTTATCTGTTTATGGCAAAATGTGGCAGGTCACTAATAATGTCAAGTGCCAGGCCTGTCACTAGGAGGAGGGATATCTGGTCAGGGAGGGAAGAGGTGCCACCCTTGTAGGGGGAGGTCATAGGGCAGATGAGGATGTGGTGAAAGAGGGTGTGAGAGTCTGTTGACCACAAAGTTTACAAACAGTGCGGCCAGGCTCAGGGTTGCCAATGTACTAGGCGTGGCGAAGTACAGTGGGGGTGGAGGTGATATGGTGTGGTGGGGCAGGTACAGTAGGGGTGGAGGGAGGCACATAGGCATTGACAACATTGAGGGACACACCTTTTAGTGTGATTGTGATGGTGTGTTCGTCGACATGTCGGTGGGGTACAGGTAGCCGGGGGTGGTGTCCTCAGGTCCAGGTAGGCCTGGTGGAGACAGCTCAGACACGGGCGCGGCTTGCGGTGGGTGGTGGACAGGTTGAGGCACCAAGTGTTGTGAGGATGGGGCAGGACTTCGCTCGGGGGCAGCAGGACACACCAGGGCAGGCCCGGTAGGCACTACACCAGTAGTGAAGGCCGCCGGCGGTGGAGTAGGCCGTGAGCAGGGGGACCAACAGCTTGTGTCAAACCAGCAGAGAGGAGTGACTGGGTGGCAACAGAGGGCAGGAGTAGGTGGGAGATGGTGGTACAGAGTGTAGCGAAGAGTTTTTCAATACGGTTGGTAAATTCTTGGAAGAGGGATATGATCTGTGTCATGTCACTGGCGGGGGGTTGTGGGGGGGCACCGGTGGGAGCGCAAGGCCTGACAGCCTCAGAGTAGAGACGAGGAGGAGGCCCAGTAGTAGTTGAGTTAGGAGACGGCCGGGACTGCTGTGTTGTAGCCAGATGAGGCCAGGCAGAGGCAGGTGTTGTTGAAGAAGGCGTTGCTGGAGACACAGGGTACACAGGGGGGTGTGGCCCGGAAGACTGGGGGGGGGGGCGTTGTAGTAGACTTGGCCTTCGGGGAGGCTTTTCCCCTGGGACAGACGGGCGATTGGGGCATCGCCGTGAGTCAGCATTGTGCCGGCCGCCACAGTTACAACATCTGGGATTAATTACATAGCCCACCCCACCACTATTAAGGTGGTCTTTGATTTTCTGGGCACAGGCGGCGGAGTTGTGGTTACGTGAACAGAAGCGACATCTCGGCCGATCACGACGACAGCAGGCAGTGAAGTTGTGACCCCAATGAGAACAGACAACACAAAATGCAGGCTCAGGATGATAGGCTTCTGCATACAGTGGGGGTAAGAGTGGGTGGGCATTCACAGTGGTTGGGCACTCCCTTCCCTTCCACTTGACAATGACAGCGGGTTGTGGAACTCTCCCCTGGTAATGGCGACGTATACTCAGTATACTAGAGTTAAAGTCACGCGCATCTTCGATGTCAGCGTGTAAGGGGAAACGTTTCACTAGGAGGTGGCAACATTCATCCGCGTCTACGGGGGAGGGGGGGGGGCAGCAGGACGACCCCGTCAAAGCCAACAGTACTAAGTGTTTCATAGGCCTCAGGAGTCTGACACTTGATAAAGTTCCGGTTCTTACCTTGTCGGAATTCAATGCTGAAACCGTGCTGTCTGCAGTACTTCATCATCCAGTTAAAGCGTTCCTCTACAGTTTTCAGAGAGTCCTTGGGGAAGTGGAGATTCAGCTTACTTGTTTGTTTGGCAGAGGGCAGGGTGATAGGGTCCATGGCATTGGTGTTTCCACTGTGGCTAGCGTTTCCCATAGAAACATTAGCGTCACTGTCATAATCATTGGGGTCTGACTCTTGAAGGGTGTTGGATTCAGTATGACCAGGCGAGTTGGTAATGGCATCAGTATCAGAGATGTCTGCGTCTATGAGAGAGCCTCGTCTGGGACCTTTATGTCGACCCCCCATGCTGGCAAAACGTGCCGGCAGAGGGGACCTTGGTGGGACGATCGGGAAGCCAAGAGCACCTATGGGCACGTCTGTTCCCTTGGGTGGTCACGCCACGACTGTGGGACTGGTCTCTGTCGTGTTCAGGTTAGACATAGGCCTGTGCTCTCTATAGGCCTAACACCAACTTCTTTTCTCAACTTTGGAGCTCATTTGTTACAACGAGGAAACAATGGAGGTGTTTTATGAGAAGTGGTGAGGAATGAGTGAGAGAGAGTGAGAGAGGTAGGGGTGGTGAGAGAGATAAAGGCTGGAGGGAAAGATAGGTTAGACGGGAAGGAAACTCGGCATCTACCTCCTGTTGTTATTGTGAATGATGGCCCGGAGGCTACCACAACCGCCACCACCACCACATCCGCCACAAAAGGTCACATCTACTAACCGCCACTACCACCACACTCCACCACCACCACAACTACTAACCGTCACACCCACCACCACCACTACTAACCGCCTCTGTCGCCACCGCCACCACACTCACCACCACTATCACACCCACCACTACCGCCACCACCACACCCACCACTACTACTACTACCACTACCACCATCACAAAGGTCTCCATGGGAAAGAGAAGAGGATGGCGAGGAACAAGTGATGGGCAGAATAAAACGTTCACGGAATTGAGGAAATGAAAGAGAAAAGTGAGAAGATGGAAGAGGAAACTGGGGAAATGAGAAGGAAAAAATGGAAATAGGAAAAGAGAAAATAAGGGAATTGGGAAAAAAAAAGGAGTAGATAATTCGTCGTACTCAATGGGTTATTTTGAGTTCGTTGTACTCTAGGTTCAGATATCTTGAGTTCTTTGTACTCTAGGTTAAGGGAATTACAGCAGGGCATTGAAGTGTAAATCTGTTAGGTTAGGTTACGTTAAAAAAACATATCAGTATTCGAGACTTTTTCGAAATCGATATTGATGGTCCCGACTCTACACTGAAAGTTTTTTTCTCCAGCAATACGAATTCTACAATTTCTGGCTCGGGTCGTTTAAACTATCTGGGAATACCATTTATTTTGGATATACCGAACCAGAGCCTTAAGGCATTGGCCAACTTATTGTGTAGCATCGAAGAAACACGTCCGCCGAGAGGAAAGTGGATAATTTTATTCATTGAGCTGCATACTTAATGAAGCAAGGCCCTGTGAACACGCTGGCATGAGCCTTCGGAAGGGAACAGTTTAGTCAGTGGATCAAGCGGCAGGCAGGTCGGTTGCCCCGCAGGAACCTTGTCAGCGGTGAATTCAATACGCGGGTAGTCCCTCAGTGATGCTATCAAGACTGGCTGCCAATGTATACTTATTTAATATAGATGGTATGTGTATATATTAGTTTGGTTTAAATGGTTATGAATATATATACTGTACAGGGTGAGTCAGCAAAGAGTACATTAAATTGGAGGATGAAATCCTTGGATAATTAATTCTACACCACAATGTCTCTATAGTAAAATGTCACATTCTGCATAGTGTCCATGTTACAATACATTTAACATGTATTAATGAGAGTGGATTTGATGTGAAACTCCCGTAGGTTTTTGTAATATTTTATTCACAGATGTCTTATGTACAGCAGTACAGCGTGATGCAGATGTCTAACACAGGTGCAGTGAGGCAGGGACCGTGTGTACGACCGAATGAGATAAAGGCAGTTACAGGGGGAGGGAGTTCCACATCAAATTCACTCTCATTAATACATGTTAAATGTATTGTAACATGGACACTATGCAGAATGTGACATTTTACTATAGAGACATCGTGGTGTAGAATTAATTATCCAAGGATTTCATCCTCCAATTTAATGTACTCTTTGCTGAATCACCCTGTACAGTATATATATATCATGTAAATCCACAATGAAAACGTGGATAAGATAAATCTTGATAAAATCACACGGGAGAATGGAAACAACGGAGTACCTTAGCTTTCGTCTTTATTCAAGACATCTTCAGAGGCAACTGGATTACGTGGACAGAGAGAGGCTTAAATATACAGGGTGACCTTAAAAACATGAGGTCAGGTCATAATGATGACATCCACTAATCCACACACCAACACACACGTAGAGGAGCTTAAGAGAAGGGTGGTGACGTGACTAACCAGGTCAGGTCAGAAATAAGAGACCCACAAAATAACTATCATACATCTAGATCAAAGGTTTTCAAAGCATTTTTAACCTTGGGCCACTGACAAATAAATTTATGTAACATATTATCAGTTTTGCACTGACCATCACTAAGGTTTATTGATTTTAATTCCTTAATCAAACTAGCTTCAACCAGAAGTCTTTCTGTGAAACAAGATGATTTGAATACTTCTAAGCTTTTTTCCCAAGCAATGGGGTGATTATTATTCCTAACATGAACGAACAAGGCACTGCTTTCAGATGCAGTTTTGATATTATACTTATGTTGTTTGATTCTGAGCTGCAGTGTTTTTCCTGTCTGACCTACATAATTACAATTACATTTGCTACATGGAATACAATAAACACTTCCATTTACATTCAAACTTGGGCTATTCCTTATTAACATATTGGTAATGGTTGAGTCATACTTGAAAACAACATTAATATTTAGAAGCTTGAGGGACCGAACTAACGGGACAAATTCATTACGATAGGGCAGAGTCAAAATATTCTTAAGTGTAGGAACTTGTCTAGTTTGAGAGGAATGAAAGGATTTTTAGCCCTTTTAAAACAACGATCAGCAAACACAGAAGGGTACCCGAGTTTCTGTGCAATAGAACGAATCTGTTTCAATTCATCGTCAATAAATTTAGAGTCACAAATACGCAGACATCTTAAGAACATAGCAGAAAAAACTGACATTTTGGTAGACTCCTCTACGTGTGTGTTGGTGTGTGGATTAGTGGATGTCATCATTATGACCTGACCTCATGTTTTTAAGGTCACCCTGTATATTTAAGCCTCTCTCTGTCCATGTAATCCAGTTGCCTCTGAAGATGTCTTGAATAAAGACGAAAGCTAAGGTGCTCCGTTGTTTCCATTTTCCCGTGTGATTTTATCAAGATTTATCTTATCCACGTTTTCATTGTGGATTTTCATAAAATATATATATATATATATATATAAAATCACACGGGAAAATGGAAACAACGGAGTACCTTAGCTTTCGTCTTTATTCAAGACATCTTCAGAGGCATATATAATGCTTTGATTTTAGATGCTGAGTGATATAATATATATATACATTTATTTTAATTTAAAGTTAGATAATTATAGACACAGTAAGTTTATCTAGGTAAAGATACTCCTGAACTCAAATCCAACTTTAGGAGACGTAATCAAGTGTATCTCGGGAGCGGCACCAACTAACTTACCCACACATCGTAGCTGGAAGTTAAGCTAACTATATACAGCGGCCGGGCATACTAATGGTAGCTGCTTCCCTTAATGATTATATACCTACGTGTTCCCTTATACGTTGATGGTATGGTAGCTGCTTCCCTTAATGATTATATACCTACGTGTTCCATTATACGTTGATGTTATGGTAGCTGCTTCCCTTAATGGTTATATACCCTACGTGTTCCATTATACGTTGATGGTATGGTAGCTGCTTCCCTTAATGGTTATATACCCTACGTGTTCCATTATACGTTGATGTTATGGTAGCTGCTTCCCTTAATGGTTATATACCCTACGTGTTCCCTTATACGTTGATGGTATGGTAGCTGCTTCCCTTAATGGTTATATACCCTACGTGTTCCATTATACGTTGATGGTATGGTAGCTGCTTCCCTTAATGGTTATATACCCTACGTGTTCCATTATACGTTGATAGTATGGTAGCTGCTTCCCTTAATGGTTATATACCCTTCGTGTTCCATTATACGTTGATGGTATGGTAGCTGCTTCCCTTAATGGTTATATACCCTACGTGTTCCATTATACGTTGATGGTATGGTAGCTGCTTCCCTTAATGGTTATATACCCTACGTGTTCCATTATACGTTGATAGTATGGTAGCTGCTTCCCTTAATGGTTATATACCTTACGTGTTCCCTTATACGTTGATGTTATCTTTATTGTGATTATAACCTTAAATAGGATAACTTTTTAAAGGTCTTTAGTACTATAATATTGTATTTAGGGATTGTTATCGTACTCAAAGGGTTAAATATATTACCTACCTTAATTACGGTAGGCCCTTTAATGCATTATGACCCTTGAATGCAATAGTAACCTTAAGTCTAATAATTCCTTTAATTACACCTATGAAAAAAATCCTCTCTCTCTCTCTCTCTCTCTCTCTCTCTCTCTCTCTCTCTCTCTCTCTCTCTCTCTCTCTCTCTCTCTCTCTCTCTCTCTCTATTTTACTTTTTATTTTATTTTTTTAGTTGAGCTATTGGCATTTTTTATGTTCGGTCGTGGAAGGAATGTAGATGGGGGTTCAGCGTGGGTAGAGAGGAGCGATTTGCATCCTTTTTTCCGGCCGCCAGATCGTGAGGGACTAGGGAAGAGCAATGAACTTAGAGAGAGATGTAGAAGAGAGGGAGGGGGTAGGGGTGATGGAGAGAGGGAGGGGGTAGGGGTGATGGAGAGAGAGAGAGAGGATAGGGGGCGATGGAGGGAGAGAGAGAGGGAGGGGGTAGGGGTGATGGAGGGAGAGAGAGAGAGGGAAGGGGTAGGGGTGATGGAGGGAGAGAGGGAGGGAGGGGGTAGGGGTGATGGAGGGAGAGAGAGAGAGGGAGGGGGTAGGGGTGATGGAGGGAGAGGGAGGGGGTAGGGGTGATGGAGGGAGAGAGAGAGAAGGAGGGGGTAGGGGTGATGGAGAGAGAGAGAGGGAGGGGGTAGGGGTGATGGAGAGAGAGGGAGGGGGTAGGGGTGATGGAGAGAGAGGGAGGGGTAGGGGTGATGGAGGGAGAGGGAGGGGGTAGGGGTGATGGAGGGAGAGAGAGAGAAGGAGGGGGTAGGGGTGATGGAGAGAGAGATAGAGGGAGGGGGTAGGGGTGATGGAGAGAGAGAGAGAGAGGGAGGGGGTAGGGGTGATGGAGAGAGAAAAAAAGGGTAGGGGTAATTGAGAGTGGGGGTGATAGAGGGATATAAGGAGGTGGGGGATGATAGGGAGGGAGAGGAAAGGGGTGATAAAGAGAGAGAGAGAGAGAGAGAGAGAGAGAGAGAGAGAGAGAGAGAGGGGAGGGTGTGTGATAGAGAGAGAATAACCTCGAAACATTAACGATATGTAACTGACGACAAAAGCTAATTCAGTTGTTATTAGTTACCGGTAAATCAACCTTATCGCCACAGCCTTCCGACATAGTAACATTAACCACTTCGTATGGCGGAGGATAATGTTTTTATATCGTTAACATGGGAGGGTTGGTTAAAAACAGGGAGTAAATGTTTGGTGTGGGGGGCAGTGGGCGCCAACCCTCAGATACCATGATGCCACCTTCACTTATCGATATACAATATGGTAGTTCATCTTTGATTTTTTTTATATATTTTTATTGATCTGTTTTATAAAAAAGTAATTATTGTATGTTAATTGATATATATTTTTTTATAGACTTACTGATATATATTTTTTCTTATAAAATTTACTGTTTTATGTAAAAATTTTAATATTAATTACTGTTTTCTTATCTTCCTCAGGTACAGTGACAACTATGGTTCAGTGAGGTGTGTTGGGGTCAGTGGCGTATATACAGGTAACGAGGTCATGTTTAACTGTATGTTCGTTAATAAGTCACATGGTGAGTTGTGCAGGGTGTAGTAACTCACCTGGAGGACATAAGGGTTCTCAACTTACCTTCATCAGGGTAAGTGGGTCTAGAATTTACCTTAATGTGGATTTATTATTGAGTGAATTAACAGTTAAGTGGAATTACAATTAAGTGGATTTACAGTTATATAGGTTTACAATTAAGTGGATTTACAGTTCTGTGGATTTATATGTAAGTGGATTACTGTTATATGGAATTACAGACAATTATTGGATTTACAGTTATACGGGATTACAATTATGTAGAATGACAATTATGTTGATTTTAAATCAAGTAGATTTACAGTGATCAGGAGAATACAGTAATTGTTTTAATCGGATTAAGTGGATTTACAGTGTTGGGATTTATAGCAAGAAATTGTGTTAATTGTATCTCTTAATAATGAAAGTTATATACTGAACAGACTTTACTTGTTATAGTAATGAACCAACAATGAGAATATTTCCTGCTGGTTATGTTGTTCTTTGTCGGTAATATAACTGTTTAATTTGTGTGAAGGTAACCTAACTTAACCTAAACCTAGCAGTGATGGTGATGGTGGTAGCGGTAGGTGGTGGTGGTGATAGTGGTGGTGGTGGTAGTAGTAGTGATAGTGGTGGTGATGGTGGTAGCGGTGGTGGTGGTGGGGGACAGTAGTTGTGGGGCTGGGGATGATTGTGGTAGTAGTGATAGTGAAGGTGGTGGTAGCGGTGATACTAGTGATGGTGGTAGCGGTGATAGTAGTAACATAAGAACATAAGAAAATAAGGAGTCTGCAATAGGCCGGTTGGCCTGTGCATGGCAGCTCCTGTCGAGAGTTACTACCGCTCTCTATCATCCATGAATCTATCTAGCCTCCTTTTGAAACTTTCCAGAGTTCCCGCACTTACTACAAAGTTGCTAAGCTTGTTCCACTCGTCCACCACCCTATTTGTGAACCAGTTTCTTCCTATGTCCCTCCTAAACCTAAACTTATCCAACTTGAATCCGTTGCTCCGAGTCCTATCCTGCTCGGATATTATAAGAACTTTATCTATATCCCCTTTATTGATTCCTTTCACCCACTTAAATACTTCTATCATATCTCCCCGCACTCTTCGTCTTTCTAGGGAATGCAAGTTAAGTTTCTTTAACCTATCCTGATATGGAAGGTTTCTAAGTCCCGTAATCATTTTTGTCATTCTTCGCTGCACCGACTCTAGTGAATTTATATCCATTCTATAATAGGGGCACCAGGACTGAACCGCATAATCGAGGTGCGGCCTAACTAGCGCAAGATATAGTTGCAATAAGACCTCTGCACTCTTGTTACTTACACTTCTAGATATAAAACCCAAAACACTTCTAGATATAAAAACCAGTGGTGGTGGTGTAGGGAGCTGGGAAGACCCTCTGGTGTTCTGGTCTTGCCAGTCTCTGTATAAACTCTTTGTCTGGGACATTGTTTATTTCTTCAAACTTTACTGAGGCAAGAGTAATACCCGGAGCCGGATGTTCACATTAAAATGGTGTGTTTAGTTCTAGTAAGTTTGGTGATAGGTTACATTTGATTTGGTTGGGTTAGGTTAAGTGTAAGTTAGTTGTTGCAAGGAATTGGTTACATTTGGTTAGGTTAGGTTAGGTTAGAATAGTTTATGTTACGTCAAGTGTAATTTACGTGATGCTAGGGATAAATTCAGTTAGGTTAGATCAGGTTGGGCTAAGGTAGATAAGTGCAAGGTAAGTTAGATTAGGTGATGTTTGATTAATTAAGGTTACTTTAGATCAGGGCAGGTGATCTGGAGTCGAGTAGGGTTTCGGGATCGGGTATTATCGAGTCCCGCCTGAATGGTGTTTAGTGCTGCTGGTTTTGACAGCCTGTGTATAAAGGCTTTGTATAGGGGAGTATTTGTTTGTTAGACTTTACGCTATTCACTGGGTGGGCTCAACACCCTTTGTATATTAAAAGCCGAGTCAGTAGCACCAAGTTGACGGGCTTATGTTATTATATTAATTCAACAGGACAGGCATACAAGAGCTCTGTAGGGTAACATCTCTCTTGACTATGGTATATTTAACATATTTAGTGTATTAAAACTACATTCATATAGGAAAATTTAACATTATGTTGAAATTATTGACATGTCTATATTAAACTATTAATATAGAAAAAAATATGTCGTGTATGTTAAAACTGTTAATATAAGAAAATTTAACATTACTTTGTCGGTAGATTAAGTCGAAGTATGAATGACGAACTCGCCAGACACCTGAAAATATGGCGGGCTCATCATTCATGCACCGAGCGGTTCATATATAAATTAGTGGGCAAGCTTGGAGGCAACTGTGTGAGATGAGAAGAACAGAGCCAGGGCTGTGAGTGTTGCTGTGCGCGATTAGTTCGACTTTTCACCTTTGACCTGACCTAACGTAACCCAACTTAACCTTACTCAACTTAACCTTACCCAACTCAACCTAACTTAATCCGACTTAACGTAGCTTAAACCAACTTAACCTAACCTAACGATAGTATTTTTTAACCTGTGTGTGTGTGTACCTGAGACGTGGGTTATTCTACAGTGTTTAGGTGAAGTTTAAAGGTTCACAATTAAGGTAAAACTTTTATATTTTGCCCCTTCTCAGCCCTTATCACGCCCCTTCTCAGCCCTTATCACGCCCCTTCTAAGCCCATATCATGCCCCATCTAAACCCGTACCATGCCCCTTCTAAACCCGTATCATGGACCCTTCTAAACCCATATCACGCCCCTTGTAAACCCTTAAAATGAACCCTTAATAAACCTCAATCGATCAAGGTGCCATCGTCAGGCCCGAGGGGCGGCGATGATGGCCCTCCACTTCACACGCTCTCCGGATGTCTTTACTAACTAAGCTAATCATCTCTATTCCGATACGGGTGCGTGATAGTGTTACTCAGACTCGGAACTGTTTAGAAAATGTTCGGGTGCCGGAAACGCGCGTTTTACCTGAACCATATGATATAATTTAAATTACTGTGGTACTGTGATTTATGTCAATGACTTAATTGTGATGGTGATTGGTTACTGTTTGTATACAATGATCATAGGAACTGTTTGTGATTGAGTGAACAGTGTTTATAACTAAGTGTTTGTAACCACGTTTGTAATCGTTATTGGAATATATTTTTGATTAAACACTTGAGCTGAATATTGAGAGACACTCTTTGTAATTGAACGTCAGTGGACACTTAAACCAGCATAGACTCTCTTTTTTAATTAACTATCAATGTGTGTTGTTTGTTTTGCCTGACAGTGAGCGTAGTCGAGATTGGATTCCAGCGGACGAGACTTGACATTATTTGTGGTCGCATTTTTAGTTGAAATTTTACAATGTGTCAGAGGTGAGCAGTGCCAGAGGACCCCCAGGGTGGCACTCCGAGGGTAGGTGCCTGGCTCCCACAATCGATACACTCCCCACCGACTTATCCCGGTCGAGAGCTCTCCTGCCCTAGATGGTGAACTTAAACATTTGTTGACATGCATCTGGAGATGTTGCCTTTAAATGTACCTGTACTTGTGTTTATGTTTGGCCATCTTCATTATGTCCTTATAAATGAATTAAAGCTCATCAACACCTCACTGAGAATACTTTATACTTTTTCACGTTCATTAATAATTAAATTTTAGAGATGTATTAATATTCCTGTCATACCTCCTTTATATTTAAAGTTAAACAAGTCAGAAGCTCAGAGCCAAACAGCACCTTGTTATGACACCGCTACCTGGTACAGCACCTGTGCCTATACTGTACTGTTGTTTCTCCTAACATGTACAGGAACACGTGGAGTACCTGAGCTTATTTCACCTTAAGATTAACCTAACCTAACCCAACCCGTTTTGGTAACGTTAGACTAATCATCCGGTGAAATAAGCTGGGGTGCCTAATCTTCACGTGATCCCATGTATGATTGTGAATATTCATCATTTTCTTGTCACGGCGACTTAGAAACAAATCATCTGAACGAAATTGGAATATTGTTTTTCTAGTTGGATGACCAGTATGTTAAGTACATTTTAGTGAAGAGTGTGTGAGTAAAGGAGTACCGAAGATGATAGCTCACCTGGGCGGCACCAGTGTTGTGGCGGAGATACGATACTTCCCTAACACTGCCCGACGTCCTGCTGGTTATGTAATGATGGTCATGTGAACACTACTGTACAGCTAAATGATGACCTACACTAACCCTAACCCTATCGTTTTGTCGCTTAATTACACATTATTCAGTTAAGGCAATTAGTAAGAGTGAAAATTAAAAAAAATAATAATTCAGAACGTTGAAAACTTTTTTATAAGTGAATTAAAATGTTTATGCAATCACGTGCACGATGTACTGTACTGCGTTAGTGCCGCGAGTGTTGGGTGTCTGATGAGCTGAGCGGGGAGGTGTTCTGATAGGTTAGTGCCACGCCCAAATGGGGTATTGACCGAGGCGGAAATTCTAACTGAGATGAGAAAATACATACGTGTTCCCCCTCATGTTCCTAATGTTTTATGGGTGGAGGTTAAGGCAGAGTAGAGGTGTGGGTGAGGGAGGTCCGTCAGCCGGACACGAAATCAGATATTGGTAAGAATGGCAGCTACCAAATGATTCAGCAGCTGAAATGTCATGTGACGCTCTGAGTAGAGCAGCCGGAGGGGCGGGGTAGACAGACCCCAAGGTGGAGGGGGGAGAGAGTAGACGGACCCCAAAGTGGAGGAAGGGAGTAGACGGACCCCAAGGTGGAGGGGGGGAGGGAGTAGATGGACCCCAAGGTGGAGGAAAGGAGTAGACGGACCCCAAGGTGGAGGGGGGGAGGGAGTAGACGGACCCCAAGGTGGAGAGAGGGAGGGAGTAGGCCGACACCAAGGTGGAGGGAGTAGACTGACCTTAGGGTGGAAGAAGGGAGGGACATAGGGAGAATGTGATGGAGGGAGTTAGGTCGCTGATGATCCATAAGGAAAATGAATATGAGGGTGGAAGGGAGAAAGGGGCGACGGCTGTGGATGTTGGAGAGAAGGAAGGGAGTAGAGACGAGGGCCAAGATAAGAGTGAGGAAGGGAGGAGATGAACACAAAACACCCTTCATTGACAAGATTTGGGTTATAGTATTAACCTAACCTAACCTAACCTAATCTAACTTAACCTAACCTAAGGAGATGAGGCGGGTCTTATAGGCATTAAGGGTATACTCTCATTCTATACAGACCGGGGGCCCATACACAGACACACCACGAGATGAAGGATGGTACACAGCTGACTAGGACAAAGTGTGTATGTAGGGACACCTGATTCGTGAAAATAATTATATAGTGATGATATTGTCGGCCAGGAGGTGTGTGTGTGTGTGTGTGTGTTAAGGTTAATATATGATTCGGGTGTGGGTTTCGGATACGGTGAATCGGTTTTAGCTTCTCGTGTCCGGTTGCGGGAGGAGTAGGGCTGGAACGTTCATTTAAGATTCAATAGGAGACCAATATATATGTATATCTCTCCTATTGTGGCCCACATCAGCCTATTGAAATTCAGATTTATGGCGTCCAACACGTTGCCGTTAAAGGCGCCGGTCGGCACCATCACACACACTTTGTAAATTCACCATCACACACCCCTTGTAAATCCACCATCACACACCCCTTGTAAATCCACCATCACACACCCCTTGTCAATCCACCATCACACACCCCTTGTCAATCCACCATCACACACCCCTTGTAAATCCACCATCACACACCCCTTGTAAATCCACCATCACACACCCGTTTTAAATCCACCATCACACACCCCTTGTCAATCCACCATCACACACCCCTTGTAAATCCACCATCACACACACTTTGTAAATTCACCATCACACACCCCTTGTAAATCCACCATCATACACCCCTTGTAAATCCACCATCACACACCCCTTGTAAATCCACCATCACACACCCCTTGTAAATCCACCATCACACACCCCTTGTAAATCCACCATCACACACCCGTTTTAAATCCACCATCACACACCCCTTGTAAATCCACCATCACACACCCCTTGTAAATCCACCATCACACACCCCTTGTAAATCCACCATCACACACCCCTTGTCAATCCACCATCACACACCCCTTGTCAATCCACCATCACACACCCCTTGTAAATCCACCATCACACACCCCTTGTAAATCCACCATCACACACCCCTTGTAAATCCACCATCACACACCCCTTGTCAATCCACCATCACACACCCCTTGTCAATCCACCATCACACACCCCTTGTAAATCCACCATCACACACCCCTTGTAAATCCACCATCACACACCCCTTGTCAATCCACCATCACACACCCCTTGTAAATCCACCATCACACACCCCTTGTCAATCCACCATCACACACCCCTTGTCAATCCACCATCACACACCCCTTGTCAATCCACCATCACACACCCCTTGTAAATCCACCATCACACACCCCTTGTAAATCCACCATCACATCACATTATCAATAACATTTATCAATAACAACAAGAAGTAATAACATAACTAAAAATAATAACAGCATCTACAAGTAATAGCATCAGCAAAATCAATAACAATTATCAACAACAACAACCAACAACAACAAGTATTAACAAAAAGAACAAGTATTAACATCACCAACAATAACAACAACAACTACAACTATTAACATCACCAACAACTACAAGTATTAACATCACCAACAACTACAAGTATTAACATCACCAACAACTACAACTATTAACATCACCAACAATAACAACAACAACTACAAGTATTAACATCACCAACAACTACAAGTATTAACATCAACAATAACAACAACAACTACAAGTATTAACATCACCAACAACTACAAGTATTAACATCAACAATAACAACAACAACTACAAGTATTAACATCAACAACAGAAACAATAACAATTATCATTATATTCTTAAATGAAAAACAGACAAAAAAAATACACTTAAAATATACACTTAGAATACACTTTAATTACACACTTAAAATACACTTTAAATATACCCCCCTACACTTAGAATACACTTAAAATCCACACTGTAAATACACTTAAAATATACACTTAGAATACACGCTGTAAATACACTTAAAATATGCACTTACAATATATACCTAGAATAAACACTTAGAATGAACAATTAGAATAAATACCAGGAATAAACACTTGGAATACATACTTAGAATACACTTACAATACACAGGTACAATATACACTTACATTACACACTTAAAATACGCACTTAGAACACACACTTGTAAATCTTAATCCTTACAACAGACGACGCTATCATGCTAACAGCTTATATTTCCACATAATACTTGAGCGTTAAAATACTTGTGTGTGGGGGGGGGGGGGGGGTTAAAACTCGCCTGACTGGGGGTGACTACACAATGTTTTGTAGACGGAGGGGAAAATATTGTTTGTTTTGGGTAGAAATGTGAAGGTAATGTAGTTTCTATTTCTATGTACAGTCCCCTTCACTAGTCCGTTTACAGGGGCTCGTTATATATACATTCCACAATTCATTATCTTTGAGATATTTGTTTTAATGTTGATTTAATTTGATTCCATAGTTTGTTTACTATTGCAAGTTTCCTTCTGTTAAATGTAGACAAACAAAGTGTTGAAGGGGACTGTACTTGTACCTGCCCTGTTGGCTCTGAATCATTGAAATGTTAAGGATTATTAATGTAGAAATGTGGAAGTACCTGTGATACCTATAATATAGTGTTCTGAGATATTTTTACTTTCCCTCTCTCTTTAATTGTCTTTTTTCTCTCTCGTTTCCTCATTTCCTGTTTCTCTTTCTCGTTTCCTCTCTCTCTCTCTCTCTCTCTCTCTCTCTCTCTCTCTCTCTCTCTCTCTCTCTCTCTCTCTCTCTCTCTCTCTTACAGTAAGGACTCATCATCAAGTCTTAGGGTGTGCAAGTTAATTTTCTTCGGGATAGGTTTAGGTAGGAAAGATCATGTCACCTTAAATTGGTTAGTTAAATTTCAGTGGTGTTTATGTTTGGTTTATTTGGATTAGGTTTAGTTTAGTTCAATTATATTAGGGTTAGATTAAGTCCCGTTAGGATTAGGTTTAGTTTAGGTTTTGTTAAGGCTCGGGTTAGATTAAGTCCCGTTAGGATTAGTGAGTCACCAGTGTGTGTTATGTAACCATTCTCGTTCTCACCCACACGCGTTCTTCTTCAGGCTGGTATACACAACACTCCTCTTCCTCCTCCTCCTCATCATCATCTTCTTCCTCCTTCTCTTCATCCTCCTCCTCTTCCTCCTACTCCTGTTCCTCCTCTTCTTCCTGTTCCGCCTTCTTTTCCTGTTCTTTTCCTCTTCTTCCTACTTCCTACTTCCTCCTCCTCCTCATCATCATCATCATCATCATCATCATCATCATCATCATCATCATCTTCCTCCTCTTCCTCCTACTCCTGTTCCGCCTTCTCTTCCTCCTCCTCCTCCTCCTCCTCCTCCTCATCATCATCATCATCATCATCATCATCATCATCTTCCTCCTCCTCCTCCTCATCATCATCATCATCATCATCATCATCATCATCATCATCTTCCTCCTTCTCTTCATCCTCCTCCTCTTCCTCCTACTCCTGTTCCGCCTTCTCTTCCTCTTCCTTCTCCTCGTCTTTCTCCTCCCCCGTTCTTTATGATATATGAAGGACCGTGCAGCCATGTTTTATAGAAGAATAATATTTTAAGACATTTTTCGGGTTAGGGTGAGGGAGAGTATTGGTGAAAGTTGTTTTTGTTAAATGTATATTGGTTTGGAATACCGAGAATTTGGTTTATTTTTTTTTCTGGTGTGGTTTAGTTATCGTTCAGGGGTTTTTTTTTAAACATAGCTTACAGGGTGAAGACTTGACCAACCAAACTGTTATTGATTCCAGGTCACTGATTAATATATTTATTCTGTGTTAGTGAAGTGTTTTGAGGTCACCACCAGAAGATTCCTCACCTCAGATTATATCACTTAAAGACTGAATACTATTTGAGGGATGAGATTAGGTTAGGTTAGGATAGTGTTAGTTTAGTTTAGGTTAGATTTAGGTTAGGTTAGGTTAGGTTAGGTTAGGTTAGGTTAGGATAGTGTTAGTTTAGTTTAGGTTAGATTTAGGTTAGGTTAGGTTAGGATAGGTTAGGTTAGGTTAGGTTAGGTTAGGATAGTATAGTGTTAGTTTAGTTTAGGTTAGATTTAGGTTAAGTTAGGATAGGTTAGGTTAGGATAGGTTAGGTTAGGTTAGGTTAGGATAGGATAGTGTTAGTTTAGTTTAGGTTAGATTTAGGTTAGGATAGGTTAGGTTAGGTTAGGTTAGGATAGGATAGTGTTAGTTTAGTTTAGGTTAGATTTAGGTTAGGATAGGTCAGGTTTAGGTTAGGTTAGAGTGCTTAATCTTCAGGGTGAAATGAGCTGGAGTAGAGATTCATAAAGTTATCTATATTTTGAAGGTATATTCGTCATAGTCTCACTTGTAAACATCCTTCTGTTCTTCTGTAATATTGGCTGTTGATGGACGACCCTCTGACCCCGCTGTTGACACTTAATATTCTTTCGTCTTAATGAGGAAACGAGACAACTGTACATAATAGTATTTTATCTAATACTACAAGGGGAGGTAAGTGTCGCTGTCACATTATTTCACCGAGACATCACCTTCCCAAACACTGAAATTATACCAAGTTGTATTGACATATTGGAAGGTTATATTGGAAGACACACTATGACAGGGATTTCCATAGTGTGTGTGTTATAGGTAATGGGTGACGTGTCTCCAGAGTAATAGGTAAGGGGTGAGGTGTTCCCCCCAGTAATAGGTAAGGAGTGACGTGTTCCCCCCAGTAATAGGTAAGGAGTGAAGTGTTCCCCCAGTAATAGGTAAGGAGTGACGTGTTCCCCCCAGTAATAGGTAAGGAGTGACGTGTTTCCCCCCAGTAATAGGTAAGGAGTGACGTGTTCCCCCCAGTAATAGGTAAGGAGTGACGTGTTCCCCCCAGTAATAGTTAAGGTGTGACGTGTTCCCCCCAGTAATAGGTAAGGAGTGACGTGTTCCCCCCAGTAATAGTTAAGGTGTGACGTGTTCCCCCCAGTAATAGGTAAGGAGTGACGTGTTCCCCCCAGTAATAGGTAAGGAGTGAGGTGTTCCCCCCAGTAATAGGTAAGGAGTGACGTGTTCCCCCCAGTAATAGGTAAGGGGTGAGGTGTTCCCCCGGTAATAGGTAAGGAGTGACGTGTTCCCCCCAGTAATAGGTAAGGAGTGAGGTGTTCCCCCCAGTAATAGGTAAGGAGTGACGTGTTTCCCCCCAGTAATAGATAAGGAGTGACGTGTTTCCCCCAGTAATAGGTAAGGAGTGACGTGTTCCCCCCAGTAATAGGTAAGGAGTGACGTGTTCCCTCCCCCTAAAAGCCTGTGCGTGTGTTCTGTGGGAAGGTGTGTTGGGTTATTTATATGAGGGGGAGAGGGTTCACTGTACACACACTCAGACACCGCCCACCCCGCCCCGCCCACCCACTCCAGGACTATACTACTCCACCCACTCCAGGACTCTACTACTCCACCCACTCCAGGACTATACTACTCCACCCACTCCAGGACTCCACTACTCCACCCACTCCAGGACTCCACTACTCCACCCAATCCAAGGCCTTCACCATCCTCTCACTTACCAAAAACTAAACATTTATTTATGCTCCATTTCCACGATTGTTTGCGGAGGAGGAATCTGGTGGCGTGTACTGCTCTGTCCGTCTGTTCGCCCGTCTATCTTTCCTCTCCTTCCGTCCGTTACACATCCGGGTTATTGTGCGTATAGTGAAACCTCCATATAGCGGACTTCTTTTGATATAATCCGTTACATGGAGGGTTTCACATATAACGGTCTCTCGATATAACGGAATTCCCTCTCCATATAGTCCCGTTAAATAGAGGTTTTTCTATGTAATTTTTCTTTGAATTTCGTTTACACTTGGTGGAGTTGTTCGTAGACTCGAGATGCACAAGAAGTTAACATCAAGTGGTTCCAAATGTTAACCTTACACACACACACACACACACACACACACACACACACACTTAACATATAGCGTAGGAATACAAAAGAATCACTTAAGTTACCTCCTCCACCTCCACTTCCATACCACTTTCTAATTCTTTCTGGTAAGGCCTCTTTAGTATGGCAACTTTGTTAATTAATGTTAGGAGGAAAGTTCAAAAGTTACCGGCATAATGTTCTCCCGAGATATGTGACGGACGCCTTATATCATATTCCCAGGTTAGGTTAGGTTAGCGCCATAATGTTCTCCTGAGATATGTGACGGACGCCTTATATCATATTCCTAGGTTAGGTTAGCGCCATAATGTTCTCCTGAGATATGTGACGGACGCCTTATATCATATTCCTAGGTTAGGTTAGGTTAGCGCCATAATGTTCTCCTGAGATATGTGACGGACGCCTTATATCATATTCCTAGGTTAGGTTAGCGCCATAATGTTCTCCTGAGATATGTGACGGACGCCTTATATCATATTCCCTGGTTAGGTTAGGTTAGCGCCATAATGTTCTCCTGAGATATGTGACGGACGCCTTATATCATATTCCTAGGTTAGGTTAGGTTAGCGCCATAATGTTCTCCTGAGATATGTGACGGACGCCTTATATCATATTCCTAGGTTAGGTTAGGTTAGGTTAGCGCCATAATGTTCTCCTGAGATATGTGACGGACGCCTTATATCATATTCCTAGGTTAGGTTAGGTTAGCGCCATAATGTTCTCCTGAGATATGTGACGGACGCCTTATATCATATTCCCAGGTTAGGTTAGGTTAGGTTAGCGCCATAATGTTCTCCTGAGATATGTGACGGACGCCTTATATCATATTCCCAGGTTAGGTTAGGTTAGGTTAGCGCCATAATGTTCTCCTGAGATATGTGACGGACGCCTTATATCATATTCCTAGGTTGGAGTAATTGTAGTGTACTTATAAAGGGTTTATTATGGCTGTTGGTAAATAGTTCTTGTTGGGGAAATATATGGAGCTGTTTTATTAGTGTGTGTGTGTGTGTGTGTGTGTGTGTGTGTGTGTGTGTGTGTGTGTGGGATTATGTATTGTATGTATAAAATGTGTTTATTTTTCAGTAGAGATAATATACATCGATGTAAGCGGCAGCTGTTGGCCACTGTGTATCATTAGTTTATATAAAACACTAAATAAGGATTCAATATGATATGTATAGTTAGGAAGAATATAGATGATATATATATATATAGTCATTTATTTTACACTGTTTGATGTGACTGACAATACTATACAGGTCGTGAGGACAATAGGACGGGGTCGGATAGGACACACACACAGCCGGACAGGAATTGTTGACACGATCTCAACAGCCTGTCATTTGTCAACATGAAAGAATATGGAGCCTCGAGCGTTTGAGTGGGCGGTACTCCAGCTGTGTGTGAGAGAGAGAGAGAGAGTAGGTGGTGGTAGCAAAGGAGGGCAACTATATAAGAGAGAGAGAGAGAAAGAGAGAGAGTAGGTGGTGGTAGTAAAGGAGGGGAACTATATAAGAGAGAGAGAGAGAGAGAGAGAGAGAGAGAGAGAGTAGGTGGTGGTAGTAAAGGAGGGGAACTATATAAGAGAGAGAGAGAGAGAGAGAGAGAGAGAGAGAGTAGGTGGTGGTAGTAAAGGAGGGGAACTATATAAGAGAGAGAGAGAGAGAGAGAGAGAGAGAGAGAGAGAGAGTAGGTGGTGGTAGTAAAGGAGGGCAACTATATAAGAGAGAGAGAGAGAGAGAGAGAGAGAGAGAGAGAAAACTAATTTCTTTCTCATCATTCGTTCATTTTATATCAAAACCTAATACTAAATTACATCATAAATACACTCCCACTACAGTTCCATCCCTTACACTACAGCCTTAATATATCTCTTGGCAAATACAACGCCATTGGGGGGGGGGGGGGGGGCAAGTACTCTACATCGTCGTCCGCAGCTGAAGGGATTAAGTTAGTCTGGAACTTTTTGCATCCACTTCGAATTTATGGGATAATATCAGCGGTTGAGAGTTGCCACGATACTGTTTTTGGCACGTGTGTGTGTGTGTGTGTGTGTGTGTGTGTGTGTGTGTGTGTGTGTGTGTGTGTGTACCCTGTTCTCTTCCATAACTAACTGATATAAAGATAAAATAAGATAATTACATACCACGGTCTAGATTCTCAAAATTCCTTACGATATCTGTTACGATACACTTACGATATTCTCAGTGTAAATAAGATTTCATTTTGGATTAGTTTTATAATGTATCGTAAGTGAACGTATTGGATACTGTCTTAAGTTACGTGTACAGTTACGAGGAAAATTTATCATCGAGTCTTGGAGAATCTTGGTACAGTTTTCTTGCGTCTTTTATTGAGCAGTTTTGTTGTATCTTTCTGTATCAGTAGGTAATGGTGAATGTAAGTAGTTGTGGTAGTGGTGGTTGTAAAAGTGGTAGTTAAGATGGTGGTTGTCGGGGGTTTTGTGATGGTAGTGGCAGTAAGAGTTAAAGTGATAGTATTGGATGTGGTGGGGGTGGTAGTGGTGGCTGTGGGTGGTAGTGGTTGTGGAGTTGATAGTGGTTGTGGTCGAGGCTGTGGGGGTGATAGCTAGTTGTGATGGTGGTTGTGGGGGGTTGTGATGGTGTTGTTGATTATAGTGGTGGTAATACTAGCTTGTGGGGGTGGTAGTGGTGGTAATACTAGCTGGTGGCAGTGGTGGTAATGGCTGTGGGGGTGGCAATTATGATGGTGGTGGTAATACTAGCTGGTGGCAGCAGTAGAGGAGAAGGAGGAGGAAGTAGGTTTTGTTCTTAATATCAACCACTCAGGTGAAACTCACTTCCTGGTCCCGGTAAAAGCCATCAGATATCTGGAGAAGCGGGGAAGTGAGTAGGTCTTAGAATTTCAATAAGTGAAACCTATGGTAATGGGAGGCCGTACCATATTTCCAGCTGTACCCTGACATTAATGGTACGCTATTGACTCGTTTTACATCGACTTAAATAGAAATTCCACACACGGGGGGAGGGTGTGTGTGTGTGTGTGTGGTGTGTGTGTGTGAAGGTGGGTCTTGGTGGTGATGGTGTAGCTGGGTGTTGGTTGTAGAGGGTATTGGTGGAGGTGGGTGTTGTTGTAGAATGGTATTGGTGGTGATGGGTGATGGTGTAATTGGGTGTTTGTTGGGGTAAGTGATGGTGAAGGTGGATCTTGGTGGTTTGTGATGACGTAGGTGTGTGATGGTGGAGATGTGTGATGGTGGAGGTTGGGTGGTGGTGGAGGTGGGGTGGTGGTGGAGATGTGTGATGGTGGAGGTGGAGGTGTGTAATGGTGGAATATTGTAGCATGGGAAGTGGATGATAATGGAAAAGTGTGATGGGGAAACTTTCCAAAAAAATATCAACATTCTTAGGTAGTTTCAGTCTTAACAAATATGCATACAAGAAAACAGCGAAGACATAAAACATATGAAATTGTGTGAGTTTTAATTATTTGCGTGTTCCAGGTCTTGTGATTTAGGTCAGGTCTCAGATGTCAACAAAGAACGTGTTGATGTCGTTCTCTCAGCTGTTGGTTTTTGTTCCCATAAATCACGTTTAGGCGTCTTCCATTTCACACTTTTCGGAATTATTTTTCTATGTTAAGATTTTCAGGTGCGTCTGGTGTTTTTCGGTGGCTTTGTGGAGATGTGGTGAGTGTTGTGTTTTGTTTACACACACACACACACTATACGTTAAGTCGTTTTACTACAATAATTAACCTTTAAAGATGCCAGAATAAGACTAAAGACTTATACTATTGGCTGTTACAGTAACCGGAAATGTTTATATCCCAGTAACTAAAATAGGAGTTAAGCTCTACACTCGTCTCTCGGTCTTTCATTTAGTGTTGTAAATTAATTCAACGTTGAAAAATAAACCGGCTCTTAAATATATTTTATGTAAGCTTGTACAATTCTTCACATTGTTTGGCTCTGTCTGACAGTGCTTAGAGAATGTGTTCGTCCGTCCTGTCGTCAGTCTGTACCGTCCGTGTGTCTGTCTGTGTTTGGCCGTCTGTCAATCCGCGTATCTTTGTTCCCGTCCTGATCTTCTGTACACTATGTCTCATGACAGGATGAGTAAATAGTAACTATGGTATATGTATTACGGATATCACACACAGTTCTATACCCCAGTAATTGTTGAAGGTCAAAGGTCAAGGTCATAAGGTCATGTATAATAGAATACTATTTAATGTTCCTGAACACACCTGAACACATATGGAGACTGAGTGACGGCTGGTAACCAAACTCAGAAGTCAGATTTACCCCCGGGAGAAGCTAGTGTATTGGGCACCACTTTTAATCACAGTATACAAATGTCACAGTAACTAGGTCTTGACTAACTGTTCGTGTACACACTTTAACACATTTGAAGATTGGTTGAAGGACATTAAGCGAACTGTAATTGTTGTACAGTATATAAAGTGTTATAGTAATAAACTTATAGGTGTGTCAAAATCACAGAGCCAGTAGAGGAGTCTCTCATGCTATTGTATACGGAGATATTTTCTTATCCTAAACATTGAAGATTTTTTTTGTCAGTAATGTTATGTAATTATTTAGCTTTCCTAACCAATTTAGTCATGAAAGACGAGAATTAACAGAAATTTAATGGAGTTTCACCTTGAATGACAAACATGAAAGAATATTATAATAAGTGCAAATTGCCAAATAAGGCTTATTCAATTATTCACTGTTGTGTATTTTGATGTTGTACCATTTTTCATGTTGAATAAAAAAATAAATTACCTTTACCATTCATTGATTTTTGCAACTTTCGTGAGCGGATTATATTGGAGAGAAAGCTAATTCTCTTTTCTTAATCATATTTATTCCGTTTTCTTAAGCTATTTAGCCATGAAACACTGAGATGAATAGTAGGAGAGAGAGAGAGAGAGAGAGAGAGAGAGAGAGTCTTCTTTGTAGTTCAAGAGGGAGATGAAAATTGAGTGTTCCGTCGTGAGCTTGGGATGAATACTACACAGTCTAAGTGGTGGGGGTAATGGTGGTAGTAGCACTGGTGGTATTGGGGTGATAGTGGTGGGGTTAGTGGTTGTGTTGGTGGTAGTGGTGATGTGTCGTGCTTATGGCCAGGTGGGCTGATGTACACCTGTCAGGCCACGTGTTATAACATCTTTTACTCACGGTACCTTCACTTGTGCTGTGTGTGTGTTATTTGTCACGCACGCACACACATACACACACACGCGCGCGGACATATATATCTGATGTTGTTGTTGTTGCTGTTGTTGTTTTTATTATTATTTCAATACATTTTTATTACAGTGTCATGGTTTAACCCCTTCACTACGGGGACGCCACTTTTAATATTTTATTTGACGAACACAAAACGATTTTATTCAGCTCAAAGGGGAGCCCATACACAAGGGGTTAGTTGACTATCTCCACTAGGGGAACCTCTCACCCCCAACCCTTCCCTCCTCCACCTTGTCGCTATTACCCTGACCCTTTCCCCACCTCACTATCACCCACACCCTTTCCCCCACCCTTTCTCTATCACCCACACCCTTTCCCCCCCCCCCACCTTGTCGCTATTACCCTGACCCTTTCCCCACCTCACTATCACCCACACCCTTTCCCCCACCCTTTCTCTCTCACCCCCCCCCCCACCCTTCCCCCCCCACCTCACTTTCACCCTGACCCTTCCCCCACCCTCTCACTATCACCCACACCCTTTCCTTCACTATCACCCTGACCCTCCCCCCCCCCCCTCATCTTATCATCACCCTGACCACTATAACCATCTTTTCTGTTCAGCTACACTTAACACTGGTCACCGTACAAGCCATCCCTCACCACCACCACCTCACCATCACCGTCACCTTCACCATCACCGCATATCCACCACCTCACATTCACCACCACCACACATCCACCACCACCACCACCACACATCCACCACCACCCCCACACATCCATCACCACACATCCACCACCACCCCCACGCATTCACCACCACCACCCCCACACATCCACCACCACCCCCACACATCCACCACCACCTGTTAACACGGCTTCATGTATCTTCCGACTCTCACAAGGGAATGACTCCGTGAATAGATTTGACACTGACGTTTGTTTTGTCTCCTCCTGTGTTATATATTAAAGGGAAAATATTGTGTGGATTTGAGCAATATTTTTTTTTTTTAGGGATAGTTGTTATTATGTTGAGGATTATATTATTTGTACTTTTCTAGTTTGTTTTTGTAACTTTGTTTAGGTACATTGTTTTTAAATTAGAGATGTGAGGTATATGTTAAGTGTGTGTGTGTGTGTTTAGTGTGAGAGCGTGTTTGTGTGTGTGTGTGTGTAGTATAAGTGTGTGTGTGTGGGGGGAGGGGGTTGAAGAGGGTGCGCGTACAGTATATGTGTTTGTGATACATTATTAATTCACCTTTGACCCATTGTAATATTTTAAGAAACTAACAGGGGGGACTATGAGAAAGAGAGCGAATTGTAGCCGCTGGTGCCAGAGAACTGAAAGATTAGAGGGGAACGGAATTGGTCTGTAAAAGAAGAGTGTTATAACAGGGGGAACGAGAGGTAGGGAGACTTGGTAACACTTTTAGGAGAGGTAGGGAGACTTGGTAACACTTTTAGGAGAGGTAGGGAGACTTGGTAACACTTTTAGGAGAGGTAGGGAGACTTGGTAACACTTTTAGGAGAGGTAGGGAGACTTGGTAACACTTTTAGGAGAGGTAGGGAGACTTGGTAACACTTTTAGGAGAGGTAGGGAGACTTGGTAACACTTTTAGGAGAGGTTGGGAGACTTGGTAACACTTTTAGGAGAGGTAGGGAGACTTGGTAACACTTTTAGGAGAGAAAGGGAGACTTGGTAACACTTTTAGGAGAGGTAGGGAGACTTGGTAACACTTTTAGGAGAGGTAGGGAGACTTGGTAACACTTTTAGGAGAGGTAGGGAGATTTGGTAACACTTTTAGGAGAGGTAGGGAGACTTGGTAACACTTTTAGGAGAGGTAGGGAGACTTGGTAACACTTTTGGAAGAGGTGGGAAAACTCGGTAACATATATCAGACTTTCCTTATAAGACTTCACATAAAAGATATATTTCAACCTTTCCTGAATACATTATAGTGGAGCTTCATACAAAAAAGGGATATATTTCAGGCTTTTGGTAAATACGCCACAACAAACAATTGCGTCGTGTATTGACTATCCATATTTACAATCTTGTCAATTTTGTGTATTTACATATAAATGGATATCTTGAGAGCTGTTTCCTAGCCTCTCCCCGATCACCTTCCTCAGGGTTGGGCATTTTGCTTGATATTGAAGGCTTGTATCATGCCTAGATTGTGTGTGTGTGTGTGTTTGGTACTTTGTGTATGTGTGTGTTATGGTACGTGGTACAGTACAATCTCAGTACAATTCTGATGCCATTGTGGCCACCATCTTTATATTGTTGCTTTTGTGATTCACTTAGATTCGTCCTCACATATCCAGTTACTATGGGAGAAAATTTAACTTACTGGTTTTTAAGAAACACCTTTGCTTCATAATTTTAGTTAGTGGGTTAGTTAAATGCATTCTCACGTTTCTGGTTATGGAAAAAAATTTAACTTACGATTTTTCAGGGGCTGGGTGTAGGGTAGGCTGGCCGTGGACCATTCCAGCTCTATCACAAATCCCCGAATTGCATGAAATTAATTGAATATTAATTTTTATGATATTCATTTATCCTCATTCGAAATAATGCAATGTAATAAAATGTGTATACCAGATGTGTGTTTTTATTGATTTTAATTTTAATTATTGTGTATTCGGTATGGTAGGTGTCGTGGGGGAATTGTTAGGTGACGGTGGTAGGGGGGAGGGGGGTGTTTATGGGAGAGAACCAGGTAACTAAAGATATACCAGGTGGTCACTTAACCAGGGAGAGGGAAGCCAGGTTAGAGTGTCGAGGATTTGCCTGGTGTAGCGAACCGTCGGTGATCATCAGTGTGAGGCGGACCATTGGAGGTGAGGTATAGGTGAGCAGCGCCACAATAATATTCTAAGAGGAGCACCGCGCGCCTCTAACACGGTCCACATTAACCTAATCTGTTGCTTTACTCGCTGCTGACTACCACCACTATTATTACTACTACCACCACTGCCACCACTATTATTACTACTACCACCACTGCCACCACTACTATTACTACTACCACCACCACTGCCACCACTATTATTACTACTACCACCACTGCCACCACTACCATTACTACTACCACCACTACCATTACTACTACCACCACTGCCACCACTACTATTACTACTACCACCACTACCATTACTACTACCACCACTGCCACCACTACCATTACTACTACCACCACTGCCACCACTACCATTACTACTACCACCACTGCCACCACCTCCAACATCACTACCACCACGCTGGACCTGGCTATAGTTCTTGCTTGTGTTGTTGTGAAGATATCGTTGTCTGAGAGCCTGTGTTATAATGCCCTTATTAGCTTGTTGATATATAATGAACCAACTTAATTCTTCCGTTGTTCATAAAGGTGTTGGTTGTTGTTGTTATTGTAGATGTTAGATAATGTAAATAGGCAGATGTTTGATTATAGAACAAATGCCATGTTGTGCCATTCAGTTTGTTACCTGAGTGAGATCTTACATTATATTACACAAAAACAAACTACATTTTATGACTTTTTCAGACTAGGTAACTATTGCACTCTTGCACACACTTGTATTGCTGAGTGTTTGATGAGTCTACGTTGTTTTGTGTGTTTGTAGTATTGTCTGCAACACTTTTCCCACGGGTATTGTTTCATGACACTAACACTGGTCTGGTCTGGTCTGGTCTACACGTGAAACTGTATGTGTGTCTGGTCTCTCTCTCTCTCTCACTGTTTACATTGTACGTCGTGGAGCTGGTGGTGTTTCTTGTGATCTTTTAGTCGTGATGAGAATGGTGAAAATATCCATTGTACTTGAGGTAAAGAAACAGACAGTAGATATCGTTAAGGTTATCGTATTATAAACGAGATGGATATAATGACAGGATTCCGTTGTTAGTTATTGATGTTTCAACTTATTGCCATAACTTTCCGATATCGTAACGTTACTTTAACCGCCAGGACGATAACTCACGATAATTTTCCGATATCGTAACATTACCCACCGATTATGTACAGTGTATTACACCAGATAAAACTGATATTGATTTATTGGATCAAAAACCAATAACAAATACCAACTAGTACTCCTGATGGTCTTGAGTCCAAATGGTTGGGTCGGTTATGGGTTTGGACAACACAGGACTTTACCTCTTAGGGCAGTCATTGTACTCAAGGGGTTGTCTTCGTCCTCAAGCCAGGACTCTTGTCTAACTGCCTGGCTGTGCTGACTGTCTGGCTGTGCTGGCTGCCTGGCTGTGCTGGTTGGCAGTGCTGACTGGCTGAGGGAGAAGTGGATGGATCAGTCGCCGTACTCCGCCATTGTGATCTGAAAGACTCGGTAAACGACCTGCAATCCCGATCAAAAGGCTCTTTTGATGACCCACTGAGGCACACCATCGAGTGACATTGGCAGGGTGGGTCGTCTTGTTGTTAGGGTGGGTCGTCTTGGTGGTAGTGTGGGTCATCTTGGTGGTAGTGTGGGTTGTCTTGTTGGTAGAGTGGGTTATCTCGCTACTATTGTGGGTCATGGCTGGTAGTTGAATCGTGGATCAGTCCTCCTCCTCCTCCTCCTCCTCCTCCTCCTCCTCCTCCTCCCTCCTCCTCTTTTCCTCATTATCTGCTTCATTTTCATTTTTCTCTTCCTTTTCTTTTATCTCTCCTCCTCCTCCTCCTCCTCCTCCTCCTCCTCCCCTTCTCCCTCCTCCTCTTTTCCTCATTATCTGCTTCATTTTCATTTTTCTCTTCCTTTTCTTTTATCTCTCCTCCTCCTCCTCTTCGTCTTCTTCATCACGCGTGATAAAAATTTTGTGCACACACACACACACACACACACACACACACACACACACACACTAGAAAGAATCGTAATAACTTCAGACCTATATATAGTCACCCTTTAAATATAGTTCCTAGTTAATAAGGGAGATTAAAAACCGGGTTAATAATCCACCCTAACCCAGTTCATCTCGCCCTTAATCACCCTGGACTAAAGCAGACGATACGTAAATGATCTCAACTCACAGTTAACCAAGCTAATTTAATCTCTCTTCATCAAACCCATAACGAAGGGGAAGAGGGAGTAAGTGTAAGAACTGTAGAGAGAAAGAAGAAGGTAGGTAGTAGAGAGTAGGAAGAGAGAGAAGAGAAAGAACGTAGTGAAGAGTAGGAGAAAGAAGGAGGGTAGTAAAGAATAGGAGGAGAAAGAGAAGAGAATGAAAAGGAGGGAAGTAAAGATTAGGAAGAGAGGAGAGTAAACACGACACGAAAGAGGAGGAAAAGAAGGAAGAATAGGACAAGAGAAAAAGGAGAAGAATAAAAGGAGAAGGAAACAAGAAGAGAAAAGAAGGAAAGTGTAAAAGAATAAGAAAGAGAAACGTAAAGAAGATAAAGAACCCATAAACTGACTATAAACGTCACACACACACACACACACACACACACACACACACAGACACACACAGAAGGAGGAAGAAGGGGAGAAAGAGAAAGAAGAGAAAGCGAGATAGTAACAGTGAAGAGGCTTGTAATGTTGGAAGATGATGATGGAGGAGGAAGAAGAAGATGGGGCAGAGGAAGAGGAAAGGAGGCGTGGAAGAGGAGGAATTATAGGAGTGAGGGAGGAAGAAGAGAATGAGGAATAGGCGGCATAAGAGATAGTGGATGAGAGAGGGGGAAGGAGGAGAGGGCAGTTTGGGAGTGAGGTGGTGTAGGAATAGGAGGAAGAGAAAGGCAATGTTTGAGTAAGGGGAGGAGGAAGAGGAGTCGGAGGAGGAAGGCAGGAAGTGAGGAAGGAAGAAGAGGAGGAGGAATTCATTAAGGAAGGAAGAGGAGGAAGACAGTATGGAAGTGGGGAAGGAAGGGAAAGAGGGAGAAGCGGGGGTGATGTGGAACAGGTAGATAACAAAGGTGAGATTGAGAACTAGTTTATCCTTAATGACTCTGTAGGGACACCTGAGGGGGGGGGGGGGCACATCTCTTACAGGCGCCAGAGCGGATAGCGAGATGTCTCTTGTCTTGTAAGTGAGAGATACACAAGCCGGGAGATAATTGTCTCCGGGTGTAACTGTTTTAAAGAGATAGAGGAGAGACCGGGTGGTGGATATCTCTTGTCTTGGAAGTGAGAGATACACAAGCCGGGAGATAATTGTCTCCGGGTGTAACTGTCTCAGAAGATGGAAGAGATATACTGGGAGATGTTTATTGTCTTGGGAGTAAGAGACATAACCCGGGAGATAACTGCCATGGCTGTAAAGGCTTAAGAGGATAAGAGAGATAAGTGAGAAACATTGAGAGATGCTTCATACTAAGGATGTGAGAGACACTCGGGAGATAGTTGTCTCTGGGTGTAAGTCTCTGAATTGACCCTTAAACATGTCCAGCTGCAGCCAAAATTCCCACCACACTGATACATCCTGGCAGGTACTATGTGATTTATTTACATATGTTTCCACTTTTGTCATTATAAATTACGTCATTTATGGGTTATCTACATGATTGATTTATAACTAATAAACACTACTATTATAAATCACCTGTAAATAACAAAAATAACCATAATACAAGACAGAAACAGGTAAATAGATGTTAAAATCCCAGTCTTCCTCACCTACACGACCCTCAAGTAGATAATACCAGATATTACCAAAAGTTTCCAGGGAGTTTTTTGTCCATAACTGTACAATATCCCTTTAAAATGTTACCAACCTCTTACGGCCGCTTACAACTCCGTTTAAACACGTTGTTTATTTTCAGTTACGTATATTGACAGAAAATTCTTATTTATTTTTATAGTTAATTTTAGGATGATAAATGAGGAAGGTTTTTTGTTCTTAAGGTCATTGGGCTTTGAGGCAGACTTATATGGGTAATGTGTGTGTGTGTGTGTGTGGTATCAAACTAGGTAGGAGCTGGTTTGGGCGTCTTGGGGGCGGCAGTAGACTAGCAGCGTCAGTAGGGAAGGGTCGGGGTTGCCTTAGATAGGATTTCTGGTGATCCTCCTCGGCGCCACGCCCCACGGTGATGGGGAGATCCTGTGTTGGTGCCTTGTTGTGCTGACGAAACTTTTGGTGCTGTTGTGCTGGTGACGTGTGGACGGTGGTTTTAGTTCGTCGTGGTGAGGGTGGTATGGTTTAGTGATGTTTGTGGGGTAGTGGTGTTGGTTGTGGTGGTATCGTGTAATGAAACTCAATTATATTTAATAAGCTTTCACGTCCGACGACAAAACTTACTAAAAAAATGTTAATGCAAGATTATTAAAACCATAAAAAATATTAAAACATATTAATAATGTTAGATTATTAATATTAACACAATACAAATGTTAACAATGTACAAATTATAATGAAATGCAAATGTTTAGCTTGATATTAATTCTGTATTTTTGGGAATATTATTTACACTAAACCAAATATATTACCACTCAAATGGAAGACTAAAGTTGAGTTTATTAATTATGAATAATTATCGTAGTTTTTTTTGCCTGTCTGTGTGTTGTAAGTTTTGGCTCTGTAACTACTGTTGGCGGCTGTATCTTTGGTAATGTTTTTTTAGATGCATAATATTTGCTAAAGTAAATGTGAAATATTTATTATTATTATTATTATTATTATTATTATTATTTCAATCTTCTTCCTCCTCCTCTTTTTCTTCTTCGTCTTCTCAGCACCACCACCTCCATTTTTCTTCCTTCTCATCCTCCTTGTTTCATCTTTTGTTTTCGTTTTCTTCGTCCTTCTTTTACTTCATATTTTTAACCCTTTCTTCATCAACTTCCTCCTCCTCCTCCTCCTCCTCCTGGTGCTGCTCTTCCACCAATCACTCCATTAAGGCGCCTCCCGAACCTACCATTATGTGGTGGCCTCCTCTCCCTTCCCTCACCTCCCCTCACCCCTCCCTTTCCCTCATCTCACTCCCTTCCCCCATCTCCTCTCCCCTCACCCTTCTCCCTTCTCCCCTTCCCCTCCCCATGCCACCAGGACACCCACCGACCATTAACGACCCATTACTGCCTGGCTCACTGCCCTCTGTAGCACAACACCCATTAGAGGCGTCACGTGCGATTGTCCCCGGATGTCCTACGCCCCCCCCCCCCCCAAGCTCCCCTCAGGAAGGAAGGAAGGAAGGAAGGATGCTTTAAAACCCCGACCCGGAATTTTTAAGTCGTTTTGCTCATTAATGTTGGGTTGTGTTGTGGTGGTTTCCTGTATATAGTGTAGTATATTTTATGTGTGGAATGGGATGGTTATATATTATTCTGTATGTTTGTATGTAATGTTGTTATTGTTTTAACGTGAGCAGGAAAGAGGAGGAATTGTGTATTGTTGTTGGTATTGTTTTACGTTTCAGGTAAATGAGTTTTATGAGGAAAGACATGGTGGCAGGAGGGTAGTGAAGGGGAGGGGAAGGGGGGTAGTGAAGGGGATGGGAGGGAGGGGAAGGGGGGTAGTGAAGGGGATGGGAGGGAGGGGAAGGGGGTAGTGACGGGGATGGGAGGGAGGGGAAGGGGGGTAGTGAAGGGGGGTAGTGAAGGGGATGGGAGGGAGGGGAAGGGGGGTAGTGAAGGGGATGGGAGGGAGGGGAAGGGGGGTAGTGAAGGGGATGGGAGGGAGGGGAAGGGGGGTAGTGAAGGGGATGGGAGGGAGGGGAAGGGGGTAGTGAAGGGGATGGGAGGGAGGGGAAGGGGGGTAGTGAAGGGGATGGGAGGGAGGGGAAGGGGGTAGTGAAGGGGATGGGAGGGAGGGGAAGGGGGGTAGTGAAGGGGATGGGAGGGAGGGGAAGGGGGGTAGTGAAGGGGATGGGAGGGAGGGGAAGGGGGTAGTGAAGGGGATGGGAGAGAGGGGAAGGGGGGTAGTGAAGGGGATGGGAGGGAGGGGAAGGGGGTAGTGAAGGGGATGGGAGGGAGGTAGTGAAGGGGATGGGAGGGAGGGGAAGGGGGGTAGTGAAGGGGATGGGAGGGAGGGGAAGGGAGGTAGTGAAGGGGATGGGAGGGAGGGGAAGGGAGGTAGTGAAGGGGAAGGGGGTAGTGAAGGGGATGGGAGGGAGGGGAAGGGTCGATTAGTATTTCTTGGAATGACAACAAAAATAAACTTCGGTCTCTCGATTTTTATATTATTTATTTATTTTTTTAATCATAAGTTTTCACGGAATGACTGTCATTATTAGTATAGTTTCTCTTGATTTTTATTTCGTGTTGTTTATCAATATTCGTTTGAGTCAGAATTTATTTTATGTGAGGGAATTATTTTTATAAGACCTTCTTTTGTATTTTAGGGAAAATTACCGTTGAGATTGTTTTTGGTATTTTGTGAGAATTTATTGTTTATTATTTTTGTTTGTCTGTGAAAATATTAATGAGCCTCTTTATATGTGTAGGACTATATGTGTTTTATAGTATGTCTTATAAGTCGACTTTGTATAATTACCTGTGTATTTAAAACTAATATCGTCCATCTAACCTGTTTATATAAGTAGGAATTTATATATATTTTTATCACTCATATATGCGTAGACACCAATTTATTATATATCCATTTTATATAATGTAGAAATGACCTTATTCCTCGTATCTTTTTAATATAAAATAAAATTGGAAGTGTAGTTAATACGGGCGAGGAGAACGAGCTCAATATAAAACTCATATTTACATATAACCATCAAAATTTAGGGCCTTTTTTATAACGCGCGACACAGCGACAGTAAGGCTATATTTTGTAATGTTTGCTGTATTACTGCTAAAAATACATAACCAACCAGATTGAGGTGAATAAAAGGAAGCAGCGGACATTGATACATTATTCTCAAATGGTTCGGATTCACGAGACTGGATTTTGGGATTCGTGGTTCAGGAGGCGAGGCGACTGGACTTATGTGGGTGACTGACTGACTGTACGTCTTGTGTTTTTGTTAATATTGTGACTTACAGTAAATTAAATTGGACTTAAGTCAACGTTAAGATATCCTAAGGGTCTTCTCCAACACCTGCAGCTTACGGCTAATTAACAAGACTGTCTAGGAGTGGTGAAGTGATCAACAAGGCTGTCTTTGTCATCCAATCTACCGTATTATCAACCTCAATCTGGTTGGGTTATGTGGCCTTGGCAGTAATTTGTCGCTTATAGTAATGATACAATAATAGGTTAGTTCTATATCACTCTTACCTGCAGCACCTCCGCCTCTCACTGGGACCATTTTCACACCTTACGCTTTTTCTCTTTTCACTTAGAAATTATTACCGTGTTGATGAGAGGACCAGACCCTCCAATATTATTCCATGTATATATTACCCCCCACATAATTTATGATAAGGGTATACATGAGTCGGAATGAGACGTTAGTAGCACTCTATTTTGGTATAATCTCGTATACATATATGAATACTGTATACTCCTTTCCCCTTCTCTTGAAAATGAATTTGAAACTATTTATGGAAAGCTTGGGAAGAAGTAAATGTGTCAAGGGTTTTGTTGTTGTTGTTGCTGCGGCTTTGACTATAATTGAGGATATTTTTAGAGATTTTTGTAAACATGGGGTGGAAAAGGTGAGACTGTAGCGTGCTGGCAGTGTTTATTTAGTGCTGTTACCCAACACTATATTAACACTATTTTTAAATGTTTGTTGACGCCAAGTGTAGATGGAAAGTTGTTTGTTGGTAATTATTTATTCGTTATCTTTTAGACGTATATTTGTTGTTGTTTATTTTTTCTTGGTTTATTTTTTCCAAGGTTAAAATTAAATGTTCTTTATTTGTATATATGTAGTTGTTTTTATTTGTCGTGCTTTTGTTGTGATATTTACATAGTTTCACTTGTCTTTATGTACATTTCTTACGTGTAATTGAAATATAATAAACTTGCATAAACACGAAATTGACATATTCAGCTCAGTGTTTTTATGATAAATGTATTTAGTAATATTTTACACAACAACGATCACCTTCAAGAATCTCACGGGACCATATACTGTAATGTGTAGTGTTAGTTTTTGCAATAAGTAAAGGTGGTTAACTCTTACTGTGAAATAAACTGTGAGGATTATTCTTGTGACCTAAAAAGTACGTAGTGAGGAGTGTTGTGGGCTGGTGTCCGGAGCCTCACTCACGCTAGATTACAGCTCCTGCACACCCGGGCCAGAACCACCGCTTGTGTATACCCTCGACAAAGGAAATCTTACGGAGACTTTTATTTGACACTGGACAGGAACTATGCCCTTTGTAATCGTTCATAGGAGCGATTTTGGTTTGTGCAGGACAATAAGACCCTTGTCGTTGATGCGATGAGTATAATTCGGTCAAAACCTGTTGAATACGATTCACATATAACAACTGCTGGTACATCAGGACACAGTTTGAATAATACGATCAATATACAGTACATAATTACACTCATTAAAGTTATTTAGAGTTCTCAGAGGATTCAACAGATCACAATCACACTCACGTTTTGGGGTCTAGGGTTAGACCAACGAGAACAAATATAATGTCCTGCGGGAAACTGTTGTGGGCTCAAGATGTTGCCTCTACAGTAGAAGGCGATGGTCTGTCCCTCAGACAGCCACACAGCTGCTACCAGCTCCATCTCGCTTAGTAAGCCATTCTGAGTTGTAAACAGTTTCTTCACTTAACATGTGGTCGGCGCGCACAATTTGTGCGTGGCGATAACACCCTTGGTGGTGTGCTGGTCAGGTATGGTTGTGTGTCTAGTGTTGTTGCCGCGGCGATAGTGTGACTTAAGACTTACTGTGTGTGTGAGAGAGAGAGAACACTTGCACCTATTTCTAGTATCATTTAGATCTATTGTGTTAATGACCGTAAATCTATCCTCATCCAAAACAGAACTCGTGTATCTGTACCTAACTCAGCCTTATATAACCTTCCTCACCACTTATCCTACTACCTGGTTGGCTGTCTGTCACTTGTATCTTACTCTCTGTTATGTGGCACCTGACAAACACAGGCTCTTGGGTGTACAGTCGGGGTCAAAAGTTCGCTCCCGGCCAAAGTGAAACAGCATCAACCCTAAATGAGATGAAACAGTGAGGGTAAGTCAGTTCGGAGACTCATTCCCGTGACTCAGTTTCACCACTAGGAGCGAACTCTTCTCCCCGACTGTACCTGAACACTTTATTATGAAAATTCGTTATTATTGATCAGTAAGAAATGCATAAACTACCATAAGACTAGTTAATTTTATCTACTTCATCGTATTACCAACAAGTATAAGATACGACTTCAAGAATCCGTGTATGTTTTAGGGAAGTTTATTAAGGGAAATATGTTCAACGGAGCCGTAATGAGTATGTCTATTTACTGGCTACAAGTTGTAATAACCTGGTTGATCAAGGTAGGAGCACACATAATCAACTCCAGTTAGTGTGTAGGTTAGGTTAGGTTAGTGTGTAAGTAGTTATGTTAGTGGTTAGGTTAGGTTAGTGTGTAAGTAGTTAGGTTGGTGTTTAGGTTAGGTTAGGTTAGTGTGTAGGTAGTTAAGTTAATGTTTAGGTTAGGTTAGGTTAGTGTGTACGTAGTTAAGTTAGTGTTTAGGTTAGGTTAGGTTAGTGTGTAGGTAGTTAAGTTAGTGTTTAGGTTAGGTTAGGTTAGTGTGTAGGTAGTTATGTTAGTGTTTAGGTTAGGTTAGGTTAGTGTGTAAGTAGTTAAGTTAGTGTTTAGGTTAGGTTAGGTTAGTGTGTAAGTATTAGTGTTTAGGTTAGGTTAGGTTAGTGTGTAAGTAGTTAAGTTAGTGTTTAGGTTAGGTTAGGTTAGTGTGTAAGTAGTTAAGTTAGTGTTTAGGTTAGGTTAGGTTAGTGTGTACGTAGTTAAGTTAGTGTTTAGGTTAGGTTAGGTTAGTGTGTAAGTAGTTAACTTAGTGTTTAGGTTAGGTTAGGTTAGTGTGCAAGTAGTTAAGTTAGTGTTTAGGTTAGGTTAGGTTAGTGTAGGTAGTTATGTTAGTGTTTAGGTTAGGTTAGTGTAGGTAGTTATGTTAGTGTTTAGGTTAGGTAGTTATTATCTTGGTGTATTATGCTCCGTGATCACTCAGAGGGCGAATGAAAAATAATTAGCCAGCTTCCGACACATTCCTTTATATAGCAGTGAAGCGATACATTCATCATTACATAGCAGTGAAGCGATACATTCATCATTACATAGCAGTGAAGCGATACATTCATCATTACATAGCAGTGAAGCGATACATTCATCATTACATAGCAGTGAAGTGATACATTCATCATTACATAGCAGTGAAGCGATACATTCATCATTACATAGCAGTATTCACTTAATTTTGTGGTGATAACTCCCTGATGCTATACACTTAACAATTAAACACAGCCAACATTAACAGTGCCCCTGGAGGTGGTGGATCGTACAGGTGAACACTGAACCTATTATGAAAATTGGTGTTTGATGTGATTTGTGAATATTAAATTAGCAGTTTATGGATATTAAGCCCAGTCATTACTTAACATACATGGTGGAACCGTGATGGGCGTGTCTTTGGTGATTTGGGCGTTGTGTGACTGTGGGCGTGGTGGTGACTGACTGTGGGCGTGGTGGTGACTGTGGGCGTGGTGGTGCTGACTGTGGGCGTGGTGGTGGTTGACTGTGGGCGTGGTGGTGGTTGACTGTGGGCGTGGTGGTAACTGACTGTGGGCGTGGTGGTGAGTTTAGTGTTTTGGTTGTCTATTACTATTATTGACGTTATTATTATTATATTATTATAAATATAGTAGTAGTAGCAGTAGTAGTAGTAGTAGTAGTAGTAGTATTCCTTCAATTTTCTTTACTTACTTTTGAAACATAATTTTTTCCCGAGGATATTTTCCCCCTCGTTGTTGTTGTTGTTCATTTTTTTTAACGTAGATCATAATTATTTTCTTCAATTTTCTTTGTTTACTCCTGAAGCCTTTTTTCCTCCTATTTTCCACCCTATTTTCTTGTGTTCCCCCTATTTTTCCTATTTTCCCCCATTTTCTTGTTCCCCCCATTTTTCCTATTTTCCCCCTATTTTCTTGTGTTCCTATTTTTCCTGTTTCCCCTATTTTCCCGTGTTCCCCTTATTTTCCTGTGTTCCCCTATTTTTCCTGATTCCTCGTATTTTCCTGTGTTTTCTCCTATTTTCCTGTTTTTCCCGGTGTGTGGGTCATGACTGTGGTGGTCATCTGGCGCTGCTGGGGAACACTATTATAGTGATCTTATGAACCATAAACCAGACCCGCCTGCCGTCGACTCTCGGAACCAGCTGGCCCCCCCTCTTGTCTTGGGGCCTCTTAATAACGTCTTGGGGTCTCTTAATAACGTCTTGGGGTCTCTTAATAACGTCTTGGGGTCTCAATAACGTCTTGGGGTCTCAATAACGTCTTGGGGTCTCAATAACGTCTTGGGGTCTCTTAATAACGTCTTGGGGTCTTTTAATAACGTCTTGGGGTCTTTTAATAACGTCTTGGGGTCTCTCAATAACGTCTTGGGGTCTCTTAATAACGTCTTGGGGTCTCTTAATAACGTCTTGGGGTCTCTTAATAACGTCTTGGGGTCTCTTAATAACATCTACGGGTCTCTCAATAACGTCTTGGGGTCTCTTAATAACGTCTTGGGGTCTCTTAATAACGTCTTGGGGCTCTCAATAACGTCTTGGGGTCTCAATAACGTCTTGGGGTCTCAATAACGTCTTGGGGTCTCTTAATAGCGTCTTGGGGTCTCTTAATAACGTCTTGGGGTCTCTCTTAACGTCTTGGGGTCTCTCAATAACGTCTTGGGGTCTCAATAACGTCTTGGGGTCTCAATAACGTCTTGGGGTCTCTCAATAACGTCTTGGGGTCTCTTAATAACGTCTTGGGGTCTCTTAATAACGTCTTGGGGTCTCAATAACGTCTTGGGGTCTCTTAATAACGTCTTGGGGTCTCAATAACGTCTTGGGGTCTCTTAATAACGTCTTGGGGTCTCTTAATAACGTCTTGGGGTCTCTCAATAACGTCTTGGGGTCTCTTAATAACGTCTTGGGGTCTCAATAACGTCTTGGGGTCTCAATAACGTCTTGGGGTCTCAATAACGTCTTGGGGTCTCTCAATAACGTCTTGGGGTCTCTCAATAACGTCTTGGGGTCTCAATAACGTCTTGGGGTCTCTCAATAACGTCTTGGGGTCTCAATAACGTCTTGGGGTCTCTTAATAACGTCTTGGGGGTCTCAATAACGTCTTGGGGTCTCTTAATAACGTCTTGGGGTCTCTCTTAACGTCTTGGGGCCTGTTAATAACGTTTTGGTGTTGGCTTGGGCCCTCTTGGTCATGGGTGGGAGGAGGATGTGGTATTGTGCTTCAACAAATTGATCTCTTGTAGCATATATACCGTGTCAGTTTATACTCTCTCTCTCTCTCTCTCTCTCTCTCTCTCTCTCTCTCTCTCTCTCTCTCTCTCTCTCTCTCTCTCTCTCACTGATTCAATCTCTAATTTACAGTACATTAAATGAAACCAAAATCACTGAACATTATAACATAGAAAGCAAAATACTTATAGATCTTTCTTCTGTTACAGGTAAATGATCAGTGCCAGACGTTGATATGTGTGTGCCTCTGTCGAATTCCTGCTCCGCCGAAAGGGTAAGAGATGGATGGATACCAGATGTGTTGATTAGGGACATATATGAATATCCACTTTTAATCCACTTACAAAAAAAAAACAATATTATCACAGTAGAAATGACATTAATGAATATCCACTTTTAATCCACATGCAAGACAACAATATTATCACAGTAGAAATGACATTAATGAATATCCACTTTTAATCCACATACAAGACAACAGCATTACCTTAGTGACGTCACAGTACAGCCAACATTACCCACAACAAAACCCCACCAGAAAATAGGGCCATTTTCCGTGCCATTTAGTGTGTTGGTAAGTCGTGGAGGCTGGTGTAGTACATCATCCCTAAATGGCTGGGAGGACAAAGGTGTGTAAGACAAAGCACCTTCTTTACCTTCTATGTAAGACCTGTAATTGCCTGGCTTAATTTACTATACTGCTTTTAAGGACTGAGGGTGAGGCAAGTCCAGCGAGTATTGTTGTGTGCATTAGGCAGACCTGCTTATAGGGCACTGGTTCTGAAACACCTTTGGGGGTAACCTTGGTGGTATGAGAATTATCCTGTAGGGGCATTAGATACCGCAAAAACGTTCTTGTAGAGTTATTAGATGCTGCAAGAACGTTCCTTTAGAGGTATTTGATACTGCAAAAACGTTCTTGGAGAGGTATTAGATACTGCAAAAACGTTCCTCTAGAGGCATATGGCTAGGTTAACGTCAGGGTGTTTAATCATCAGGTGATATTAGCTGGGGTGCCTAATCTTCAGGTGATCCCTTTTCAACTGCTTTCACAGGGGAGATATAGGAGTGTGTGTGTGTGTGTGTGTGTGTGTGTGTGTGTGTGTGTGTGAACATTGCTACATGATCAAATAAAAGTAAAATTTAGCGGCACCAGATATAAATATGTGGAGAATTCATAACAAGATCTCTAACGAATTTAACATTTAATATTTCTCATCTTATTTTGGGGGAAGAATGTTAAGGATTTAGCGGTGTTGCGTTGCAGTATTTGTCAAACACCTGTTGACAATGGCCGTGTTTTATAACGCGTTGTGACTTGAATATCTAACTGTCAAGATCCTGAAAGCGAATTTGTTTCCACTTGAATGTCAGAAATGTCAGTTGCTTGAGGGTGTGTTGATTACTGTGTATATTAAATATGTTCTGCCCAGAGTTATGTAAACATGGTGACTTAAACAGGGTGTTGTCAGTGTATTAGTTCATTGAGCCCTTGAGTACGATGCTAATCCCTTGAGAACAGTGGTAAAACCCATTGAGTACGATGAATGAGCTTGAGTAAAATATCGTAACCTTATGAGTACTAGGACTTGATCCCCTGAGTAGTTTTTTTTTTACGGGCATTAAACCCACCTGGGCACAGCTAATTTTATAATAACCCACATCAAGGTCCGGGGAGCGGAAAGTTAATAAAATAGTCAAATAATAATAATAGTATTAATGATAATAAAAATCAATAAAAATTAATAACAATTATAATAAAGACAATATTAATAATACGAATAGAAATTATAAATAATAATAATAATAATAATAGTAATAATAAAGAACCATAAATAAATACAAAAATAAAAAAAAATCAAGAGAGAAATTATATATGTATGTTGTGTCGTCACAGTAAGAGAAACATTGAGACCCTGCAATTCTGTGTAAATAAGGCAGAAAGTCAGATCAGCAACCTGGGACTTAGTCACAATTTTGTGGTGTCATATGGCAGCAGGGTCTACCATTAGACAACACATTATGCTTCTAATATCTTCCCAGGTGGTAGTACCTCTCTGTTTGGTAGCTGCCCACTACCTACTATCAATTTAACACCATAGCCTTATTGACTACCGTACTTTGATGTTTAAAACTTTGAAATTACCCTTTAATGAGAGAGAGAGAGAGAGAGAGAGAGAGAGAGAGAGAGAGAGAGGCGAAATATTAATCATTTAACTCGGAAATAGTTACACTCTCAGTAATTCTTTCACAACTGGTTCACTCAAAAAGACTCGAGGTCATGAGTTGTTTTGTGATCACGGGAGCTTGGTAATTAATATTTAATGAAATCCTATTATAAATTGGCATGAGTCGATATGGCCCGGTATCCTTTTTACCTGGTGGGGGGGGGGGCGGGGTTCAGTGGGGGGAGGAAGAGTAGGAGGGAGGGGGAAGAGAGAGGACAGGAGGAGGGAGGGGGATGGTTGGGTGGGAGAAGGAAGAGTAGGAAAGGGAGGGGAGATGAGGAGGAAGAGGGAGAGTAAGGGGGGAAGAGAGAATCAATTATGCACACTCCATTTCAGAGATAAAGGGTTGTCCTGCCTGATACGGACGGGGCCACCTGAGCCCCAGAGAATGATTTGGATTACCTTGTTAATATTCATAATTGTAATACTACAGTATAGTGTGGTGGTGGTTAATAACTAGTGGTGATAATATCGGTGATAGTGGTGTTAGTAATGATGGTAATAGTAGTAGTAATAGTTGTTATTGTTTTTGCTCTTCTTTCAGTGTTATTTATTACTGCTATTTTATTCTTACATTATTATTATTATTATTATTATTATTATTATTATCATTATTTTTATTATTCTTTTGTTATTATTATAAATTTCCTCAAGCCAAGGTAAATTTATAGACATTTATATCATTAATAATAAAGAAATTCTGTGACAAAATACACAACATAACTCATAAACAAATACACATAATAACTATGTAAGGATATACACAACACTTAGGCGGGAAACATTAAAATACTCTGGGTGTAAAACTGTGTGAGTGTTGACAAAACTTATGACTCCTGTAGATTTTACTGTTAATATCATAATGGCTGGTAATAAATAGTGAATAGTGCGGCCAATAACACGTCATCACTGCGTCATCAATAGGAACAAAAGGTGGGCGGAGCTGATGTGTGGTGGCCAATAACACGTCATCACTACGTCATCAATAGGAACAAAAGGGGGCGGAGCTGATGTGTGGTGGCCAATAACACGTCATCACTACGTCATCAGTGGGAACAAAAGGTGGGCGGAGCTGATGTGTGGTGGCCAATAACACGTCATCACTACGTCATCAGTGGGAACAAAAGGTGGGCGGAGCTGATGTGTGGTGGCCAATAACACGTCATCACTACGTCATCAATAGGAACAAAAGGGGAGGCGGAGCTTGATTTGGTTTGTTTTGTTTCCCTGTTGTTACGTCATCGTTTGTTTGTTGGTCAGTAAATATGTCGGATGATAAATTTGTTTGAAGTTGAGGTATTCTACACGTAAATTCTTGAGGGATATATTTTTTAATCTGTTCTTGTATTTTGTTAAATTTCGTTAATTATCAAGTAATATTTGTGTTTATTTTGTTTTCATATGTGTTCACGTAACTAAGTGAACCTCACATTGTTTTTCTCCCTTCACCAATTGTAAATGTGGGAAAATGTTATTGGTACTCAGGATTTGGTGCAGGTGGGTGCTGTAGGCCTGACGTCGTGATAAGGGCAGTGATAATACTACGTACTGAATACAAATCTTCACTACACGAGGAGTTAATGTGACCGACATTTCACTCGATCGCCATCATAATATCCTTAAAAAAAACCAGATACCAATTCACAGTTAGGTCGACTGGGGGTCCCCCGGGTGTGAACGAGCAACTCTTACAATATAAGACGAATGCTACAATCACTAGGCCGCCTCACCCAAAATCTCTTCTATAATCACCAAATCAATTCCTTTTCACCATTGTTGTGTTGTTATTGGTGGCGGTGGTGTTGTTATTGTGGTGAGCTGATATGAGCGTTCAGGTGGCATAACCTCGACCCTTCCTGAGGGCGTGTGATCACCTTTCTGTACACAAGGTGGTGCTGCCTCCTCCCTACCCCGGAAATGGGTAGGGTGATTAAATACCTTAACGTTACCTGGGGATTTGGTTATGTTAGATTAGATAAGGTTAACTTAGGTTAGGTTAGGTTAGGTTAGCGTTAGGGCTTAGTCATCAAATAAAATAAGTTAGGGTGTCTAATCTTCATGTGATTTATTTTTAATGATTTTAATATTATTTACTTATAGTCAACCCTGAAACTATTATTTATTTAATTTATCTAGACTTTTGTTGTAGTGTGTAATATTAAGGCCGGTGATGTGACAGACACGCGGCATCTATTGAGAACCTTGAATATACCTCTGGACTTAGTGATGAAAATTATTAGAGCATAACAGTCGAATTATGTGCTCATTTTGACGCTTTGTAGTCGACGCGTGTACCAAGCTGCAGCACATTACGTCACACACACACACACACACAACAGATATTAATGTAGATTTGGGATCCTCCTGTCAACAGCTTCACTCACTGATGGAGAAACTTTGTGTTGAGATTCATGTGATGGTCAGTTGCTTGCTTAATACACACACACACACACACACACAGGGGAAGGTGGACAATATACCAGGGTAGACGAACACCCCCGTCGAAGTGGGCCTCCCCCCCCCCCCCCCCCCCAACACTACTGAGCTGTTATTGGATGTGGTAGTTCACCCGTTAAACGTCGTAATGAACCAATTCCGTGGGAAACCTGAGAGTATTATTTGTGGTGTTCAGGAGTAGTGTGTGGTCGACGGCCTCACCTACCCTCCTCTCCCTCCCCTCCCTTCCTCTCCCCTTCTCTTCCCTCTCCCCTCCCCTCCTCTTCCCTTCCTCCCCTCCCCTCCTCTTCCCTTCCTCCCCTCCTCTCATCCCCTCTCCTTCCCCTTACCTTCCTTTCTCTTCTTTCTCATTCCTATACACTACAATGCTTTGTTGTTGACTTTCCTCCTCCTCCCTCCTGCCTTGCTCTCCCTCTCCTTCCCTTCCTTCTTCTGTCTGCTGTCTCCCTCACTGATCCTTGTGGTCTGTCCCTCCCCCGTCCTACATATGTGTACATACAGCTACGGTTCTCTACTGCTGTTAGTTTCAGACATTGATTCACAGGGAATATGATCACCAAAAGTCAACATCATGAAGGATCATAACTCGTAAAAGGTTAGGTTAGGTTACCTCTAGACTCGTTAATCTGCCTCCACCTTTATCCAACACCTGTTATTTGTTTTTTCTCACTTACTGTATATTTGTTATGAATCTTATTATTATGTATTACTTACTGTGTGGCCTTGTTTTACTTTTAATTTCGTGTTTCATTTTATCGATTTTTTCTTTATGTCTGTTTTTTATTTATATTTTATTGTATTTTTATCACTTTTATCTGTTGTTATTATTATTATTATTATTATTATTATTATTATTATTATTATCATTACAGTATTTTTATTTTTATTATTATTGTTATTATCATTATCAATATTACATTATTTTTATTTTTATTATTATTATTATTGTTGTTGTTATTATCATCATCATCATTACGGTATTTTTAGTGTTATTATCATTATCATTATTACATTATTTTTATTATTATTGTTGTTGTTGTTATTATCATCATCATCACCATTACGGTATTGTTATTATTATTATTAAACACTGGTATTCCTTGTTAGTCCCTCCTCCCGTTCCTTCTTCTCTCGTCTGACCTCTTCTTCCCACATCATTTTGTCATTATTTTCATCTCCTTCCTCTTTCCCCTTGTTCATTCACTCTTCCCCTCTCTGCCCTTTCTTAGCTGAAGTCGTCTTAATCACATGGGAGTTTGTGTCTCTTGCTCTTTATGTTATCAAGTCATTCAGCTTCATAAAGAACTTGTTGGGATTATGTTTTACTGTTATTAATATTGTTATTATTATTGTTATTATTGTTATTATTATTGTTGTTATTGTTATTATTATTGTTGTTGTTGTTGCTGTTGCTGTTGTTGTTGTCATCCTCCTAACCCCATTCTCTCCTCATTTTCTTTCTTTTACTTCTTCTCTGCAGGGCGTCCTCCTCCATTCCCTCCTCTTCCCTCTCTTCCCCTCCACCTCTCTCCCCCTATCTTCTCCATTCCCTCCTCCTTTATTGTTTCCGCTTCTTCTCTCCAGGGCGTCCTTCTCCATTCCCTTCTCTTACCCTCCCCCTCTCTCCCCCTTTCTTCTCCACTCCCTCCTCCTTTATTGCTTCCTCTTCTTCTCTGCAGGGCGTCCTTCTCCATTCCCTCCTCCTTCCTCTCCTCCCTCTGTTTCCTCCATTCCCTCCTCCTCTTCTTTCTTCTTCCTCTTCTTCTCTCCAGGGCGCCAGGTCTTGAGGTGACAGGACATCAGACATGCGGGTCTCTGTCATCACCACAAATATGGCTCATGTTTTTATCACTCAACTTAAAAGGCGTAGCCATGATAAACTGTTAACATACTTCTCTATGTCATTTTTATTTAGTATTTTCTCTTATTCTGTGTTTATTCCGTCTTTTCCATTCCCTTTTTTGTGACTTTTTTTTTCTTTCCATGAACTGGGAATGAAAATGTATTACTTGTTTACGAACTGGAGAGAGAGAGAGAGAGAGAGAGAGAGAGAGAGAGAGAGAGAGAGAGAGAGATAAATAGATAGATTTCTTTACAGATTGATAGATAGATATTATAGTTATCCACCTTATCTTGCTCAGTTTCACGTGTCTTTCCTGTAACAAATATTCCCCCCTTAACATCCTCCTCGTTTTCTCTTCCTCTTATGGGAAATATTCTTGCTGTAGTCTTATCACCTTCGTTATTTTTTTCTCTTTGGCTCCATATTTATTATTTTTGTATTGCTATTCCTTTCGCTCTTTTATTCTTTACGTTTGTTATATCTTTATTTTTCTCATTTTCATTCTCTTCTCTTCTCCACTCTTCTCTTCTCGTTTCTTCTCTTGTCTTCTATCCTCTCTCTTCGTTTATATTCTCCTTTTCTCTTCTCTTCTTCCCCCTCTCTCTTCTTCTTTCCCCTTCTTCTCCCTCCTCTTTCTCCTTTTATCTCCTTTCTGTTCCCTTCTCTCCTCTCTCTCTCTCTCTCTCTCTCTCTCTCTCTCTCTCTCTCTCTCTCTCTCTCTCTCTCTCTCTCTCGTCTACTTTTTTCGTCACCTTTCTCGTCTTCTCTCTTCGATCTTCTCCTCCCTCCTCTTCTCCTCCCTCGTCTTCTTCTCCTCCCTCGTCTTCTTCTCCTCTCTCTCTTCTTCTCTTCCTCCCTCCTCGTCTCCCTTTTCTTCTCCTCCCTCGTCTTCTTCTCCTCTCTCTCTTCTTCTCCTCCCTCGTCTTCTTCTCCTCCCTCCTCTTCTACCTAGAGGCGGTGGTATAGCCTTCCTCAATAACACGGCTCCATCTGCCACACTTTACAATATCCTTCCCTGACTCTCTCACTCCCGCTGGCGACTCGCATCTTGCCTCTCACGTCTTCACAAACATTATTTCTATCTTTCTCTCCACCTACTCCTTCCTCTTCATCCTTCTCCTTCCTCCTCATCCTTCTCCCTCTGCCTCATCCTTCTCCCTACTCCTCATCCTTCTCCCTACTCCTCCTCCTCATCCTTCTCCCTCCTCATCTTTCTCCCTCCTCCTAATCCTTCCCTTTTTCCTTCTCCTCATCTCCATATTTTCTCTCCTCTTTCCTTCTCTTTTTCCTTGCTCCTCCCCTTTTCCCTTCATTTTTCCCTCCTCTTTTTCCTCCTCATCTCCTTCCCTTTTTTATCTCCTCTCTCGTTCTCTTTTTGCCTCCTTCTCTTCTCTTTCCCCTTCCCTCCTCCTTCTCCTTTCCCTCCTTCTCCTTCCATTTTCACTCCCCTTTTTCTCCTATATATGCGTTGTCTTTTTGTTCATCATTTCCTCAGATTGTTTTTCCCTTCGTTTTTCCTTTGGTTATTGTATTTTCTTCATTACCTCCTCTTTTAGATCTTCACTCTCTCTCTCTCTCTCTCTCTCTCTCTCTCTCTCTCTCTCTCTCTCTCTCTCTCTCTCTCTCTCTCCCTTGTTGTTAGTGGCCATAGTATTATTTACAGCTTTCTGATAGTTTATGTATCTTTTGTTTACCTGGCGACCTCCTACCTGGTGCCTTTTACCTATAATAGACACTCGGGGGTTCTCCTACCTGTACCTGAAGACGACATGAGGTGAGAGTGTGTGTTTAATCAGCTTAAAAACAGCTAATTGAAAACATTAATATTATTTGTATTTTTCCCTTAAGCTTTTAAAACTGAGAATGTTATTGTTATATATGTTTATAATCTTGAGCTTAAGACTCATGTTTTAAAAATTTTGATTTACATTTTTTTCGAAAGGAACTTTTATATTTTTGATAGTTAAAAGTGTGAACTGATAATAATTTTAAAATATTAATATTCTTGGAATTTGTTAACATTTTTAAACAGAGATTCATATTTTGTGGATCATAATGATATTTTTCAACTTAATTTTTTTTTTGACTTAGATTCATATATGGTAAACCAACGCCTATATTTTGGGAACTACATTGATTGTGTACGAGGTTTAGTTTGACATTTCAAAATTTGTCAGGATTATTTTGAAACAAAGTCTATATTTCGAATTCATAAATATTTGAAGCCGAGATGAATATTATTCGAGACAAGGTTTGATTTAGTGGCCATAAAGGTGCCGTTTGTGGGAGGTTTGATAGTGGCGTGGCGAGATATATATCACGCCATTAATAGCCAGTGGAGTAATAGTGGTTGTAGACACCACCACCACCACCACCAACACAACCACCACCACCACCACCAACTCCACCACCACCACCACAACCACCAACTCCACCACCACCACCACACCACCACCACTAACTCCACCACCACCACCACCACCACAACCACCAACTCCACCACCACCACAACCACCAACTCCACCACCACCACCACCACCACCAACTCCACCACCACCACCACCAACTCCACCACCACCAACTCCACCACCACCTCCAACTCCACCACCACCACCACTAACTCCACCACCACCACCACCAACTCCACCACCACCAACTCCACCACCACCACCACTAACTCCACCACCACCACCACAACCACTAACTCCACCACCACCAACTCCACCACCACCACCACTAACTCCACCACCACCACCACAACCACTAACTCCACCACCACCAACTCCACCACCACCACCACCTCCTCCTCCAACTCCACCACCAACTCCACCACCACCTCCACCACCACCCAGCTATGGTATTTTCCGCCCATCACCTGTATTATACTTCATTCCGATTGGATGAGTAATAATAACAGGGAACGATGCCACCCATGGAAATGTTGGTGATTGTGTTGTAGCGTTGGTGTGATTTTCCTCCACACTCACTACAATGTTGGTGATTGTTTGTACAGCAGTGTTGGTGTGGCTCTCCTACACACACTCACTACAGTGTTGGTGATTGTTTGTACAGCAGTGTTGGTGTGGCTCTCCTACACACACTCACTACAGTGTTGGTGATTGTTTGTACAGCAGTGTTGGTGTGGCTCTCCTACACACACTCTCTACAGTGTTGGTGATTGTTTGTACAGCAGTGTTGGTGTGGCTCTCCTACACACACTCACTACAGTGTTGGTGATTGTTTGTACAGCAGTGTTGGTGTGGCTCTCCTAAACATACTCACTACAATAGCAGTTTTCACTCATAATAAACCTGTATTGTGTTTATTTTTTGGCAGGTTTATTGTATTATTTGTATTTTAGAAAGATTGTATTTGTGTTGCTTTTTTATAGGATTTTAGAAAAAAAGTGTTTCTATGCATTTTTATTATTAGGGTTTTAAAAATACGTTTTTTTTTTGTGTGGATTTTAACTGTGGGCGTTTTGCTGTACACTGAGGAAAGTATTAGTGTTTGTAATTAATGTTGTTTAATAATGTATAGTGAGGTAGTAGTAGTATTTGAGATAATTGTATATTTTAGTGTTACAAAAAAGTAATATATTGTTCCTGTTTTTATATTGTATTATCTAATGTCATGTTAGACAGAAACTTATGCAGTATGAGGATTTATGTAGGAATATGTAGAGTAGTAAACAGTGAGTACAGTAAATTATGATGGTTATTGAGAGAGAGAGAGAGAGAGAGAGAGAGAGAGAGAGAGAGAGAGAGAGAGCACCGTACCAACTTTGTCAGTAATTAAGATACCAGAACAAATTAACACGAACAGGTAGTGTGAGTAATTAAAAACTCTTCATGATGTAGTTATTTGTTATTTTTAGGAATTATTTATGGTGTTGACCTTAATATATCGACCAGGAAGTAGTGGAGCAGAGAATGGAATGGTCAATCTCTTTCTACTGGGATGGGAAGTGTGTGGATTGATGGTGATTGGTGTGGCCTGGATGTTTGATTATGATGCATTTGTTGTTGCTGTTATTATTGTTGTTGTTGTTGTTATTAGTAGTAGTAGCAGCAAGTCGTTCCTCATTGTGAAGCCAAAACATTATGAACTGGCAATGGAGGTGTACGGTGGAAGTGAGGTCAAAATAACTAAAGACGGTCAAAGACATCTAGGCGCAGTAATCGGCAAGACGGACTTCAAGACCGAGTACCTAACGGGAAAGGTGAATGAGTGGGTTAGGGAAATTCAAGCTCTGTCTGAGATTGCTAACACAGAGTCACATGCGGCTTTTGCGGCATTCACCCATGGAGTCAAGCATCGCTGGAACTACCTGATGAGCACTATCCCTGATATCGGACCCCTCCTCCACCCTATGAGGCAACAGTCACTGAATGCCGCGTAGATCTGCGGCTCAACTAACTCAACACAGCTAGGATAGCTACTTATGAATTAGGATATTTAATTTTAAGGTAATAAAATGGCGGCGAAGGTGTGGCTATTGGGGGAGGATGGAGGCCAGTTTTAGAAAACAAAAGAATAAAAGTAGTAGTAGTAGTGGTGGTGGTGGTGGCGACAGTAGTAGTAGTAGTTTGTATTTTTATTTATTTACCTTTACCCAGATGTCATAAACCAAACATAACCACGTGGTGGGTCATACAATAATATTCAAATACATGATAATATATTCAAGAACCCAAGAAAACTTTTTCCCTTCCTGATTGCCTGAAAAATATAACACTTATAATGTAGAAAATTGAATTATATAAAAGTAATTATAAATAGTTGGTGATTTGTTAATTTAGTGTGAAGGGGATGATGGCCGGCCCCTGGTTGACGGCGAGATCCTAGAGGCTTTTTGGCAGGGTGGGAAATTGTGGGAAAAAGTCGACCTGTGGAGTGGTGGTCTTGTGTTGTGGTTGAGGTCAGTGTGTGGGGGGGGGGGGGGGGTTGGCCTGGGTCAGCTTATTATAGTATGCTGTTATGGGCCAACTTACTGTATGCTGTTATGGGCCAACTTACTGTATGCTGTTATGGGCCAACTTACTGTATGCTGTTATGGGCCAACTTACTGTATGCTGTTATGGGCCAACTTACTGTATGCTGTTATAGGCCAACTTACTGTATGCTGTTATGGGCCAACTTACTGTATGCTGTTATGGGCCAACTTACTGTATGCTGCATTGGGTTAAAATACTTTATGCTATTACGGTTACAGAACTCAAAACTATGCAATACCAACACACACTTATATAGGTTACTGTACCATCCATGGCTTCATCTGAATGTATTATGCAATGGAGATCACCTTGTGCAAGATAAGGCTTCACCACCACCATTTATTTCTGTGTATTCTGGTGTAGATAAACAAGACAATCGTATCTCTCATTTTCTACTATTTACTGATGATAAAAAATGGATGAATTAGAGCCAAAAGAAAGAGCTAAAAATATGATTAGTCCAGGATATAATTATTTAAGTGTCTGTGTCTGTGTGTGTGTGTGTGTGTGTGTGATTTAATAAGATGTATAAGACAAACACACTTCTTGGATTTTCTGGGTCACACATAAATTTCATGGGAGTTGCCTTAAATCTTCATAACGTGGGAGAGCGGGCGGCAATATTCCCGCTTCATCCTGTGTCCTCTCTCTCTCTCTCTCTCTCTCTCTCTCTCTCTCTCTCTCTCTACACGTGTTGCAGACATAACACGGGGTTTTCATCCTTTCCTTCCCTCCACCTTTCTCTCCTTTTTTTCTTCCCTATCCCCCCCCCTTCCTCCCATCTAGTCCTCTTCCCCATTCCTCCATTAACAACAAAACCCCGGGAGCGAGCGATCCGATAAATAGACCTGTGTGTGTGTGTGTGTGTGTGTGTCAGTCATAAGCAGTGTTATTATGTCAAGCCAGCTCAAAGATAATGTTGATATTTGGCCAGCGTTAACGTTGAATGAAATTAATTACATTCATGACACGGCGGCTGCAAGAGAAGCATTTAAACACATTAGCCGCGTGATAACTGGCACGAGACTCATCCGGGTTAGGTACTTTCGTCTGCTTATTTTACCGAGTGTGATTATGTTTTTATTTCAGTGGTGTGTGTGTGTGTGTGTGTGTGTGTGTGTGTGTGTGTGTGTGTGTCGAACTTGTCAGATTAAGGAGGCTAATCATCATGTTATCGCAAATTTCTGTCTGGTTGTATCGTGAATATAACGCAAATAAAAAAAACATGGTAGAGGAATCATAGTTTTTAGTGGTTAGGAGTTAAATAGGTTTCAGGTCTTAGAGGCTCGAATCTTACTGGTCATCAATTTAACAAAAAATTAACCAAACGTAACCAAATATAACTCAGTGGGACGTAATTAACATATTTTGTGTCATCAGACCAAAGTTAACCGTGAGAAATGTGTTCGTGAGGGTAAGGATTCATAAAGATTAGCCTCCTGGGGACTATACAACTCTTTAGGACTGGTACACACTCTTTAATGTGTCAGGTAAGGACCAGCTTGGACTGGGGCCGGTTTGATAAGTCACTCAGTAATCGCGTCCAGTTTTCAGAAGGCAGCTCATGAAAATGACTGTCGACCAGGTAATCACCATGTAAAGTTAGACGTATTTGAGGGTCATTTCAGTGGTTAAAATGTGATGTGATACTGATTTTTGGACAATTAAACACAATATAACCGTCACGTAGGCAGGCAGACAAGCACTAACGATGGCAGGCACGTACGTAGGCAGGCAGGTAAACAGCTGCCAAGTACATCAACGCCAGTATCAAACGCCATTAAGGGTACTTGATGGTTCTTATCGATGTTGATAAGAATCAGGAGGACGTGGCTCTCACAGTCACTCCATCACGGCAACAATAATACCTGGAAAATGAACAGATTATCGTATTTTTCTCCATCATTTACAACTTGTGTTTCTGAGTACCAGGGACACAAATAAATGTAGAGGTAAAATCAAACTAATTTTTCTTATTTTCCTAACCTAACCATATGACTTGGGGCCCAGCATCATTAAGGAATAGAGAGAGCTACAATGTTCATACTTGACTACCCTTTCGATTTATTTATTTTATTTTTTTATTTATTGCCCCCTCAAGGGGGCTAGTTTATTGGGCACCCCCTTACATCGTGTGCAAGGTGAAGCGCAAAAGCGTTTACAGCGCCCATCTGGGAAGCATGCGTAGTTCATGCTTGCCTTCATGACTCATGCACCTTAGATCTGCTCTACGTATAGTGTCAGAATGTCAAAGCTCACAGGGTGCCACAGAGATAACGGGAGTGCCACACACGCATTACGAGTGGCACTAATCCTCATACCTTCCTGACCTTCTTCATGCTCGGTACTCTCGACAAAGCACCATTTCCTGCCTGGAACATGACCACGTTTATGAGATTGGTGTTAAAACTTGGGCACGAGTAGGCAGATGTCCTTCAAACTTAACACGCTGGCTGGCTGCTCCCCTGAGGACAATATCTGGGCTAAGTTTTGGTTGGGTGACCGTCGTGAAGGTGTTATGGGTACTGGTGCATGTTATTGCTCGGGGGAATAGTGTGCTAAACTTTGGTTACGCTTCTCAGATGTGGTGTAATGTCCTCTGTGGTTGGTTGTGTATGAGTACTGCTTATCTCTCTTTCTCTCTCTCTCTCTCTCTCACATTGTAGCCTATATATAATTACGTTGTTCTCTTTTTAAGGTTTGTTCACGCTGGGGTTTAGTGGGAGAGATGGGAAGATAATCATGGCTGATAATTAAGGTAATCACGGTTAGTATTAAGGTAAACTAGACTGGTATGCAGGTAATCACAGATATTATTAATGTAATTGCAGATCATTTTAAGGTACTCATGTATTGCTTTAAGGCCATTGCGTAGTGCTTAAAATAATCTTGACTTGTTTTAAGGTTAAATCGATTTGTTTGAAAATAATGATTATTTTTAAGAGAAAAATATACGGATTTTTTTTTTAAGTCATTATCAACCCGAGACAGTAAGTTTTGTGTTTGTAATGACCTGAGGTAGAATTATGAAGATGCCTCAAACTTTCTTCACTATTTTCTGAGGTCTTGTGTGTGTTTTTGGCCCAGGGAAGTCATTATCCTGGCGGAGTTGTCCCTCGGTGTTCTGTCATGCCCGAGATGGGGTTAGAGGAGGTGGGGAGGGGTTAGGAGGTGGGGAGGGGTTATGGGGTTGGGGGGTTTATGGGGTTTGGACGAGTTAGGGGGTTGGGAAGGGTTAGACGGGTGTGGAGAGGGATTAAGGGGTGGGGAAGGGTTGGGAGTAGGTGTGGACGTGTGGGGAGGGGGTGATGGGGGTAGGGGTGGAAGGTGAAGGGGACTTTTGGTGGGGAGGGATTGGGGTGGGGAGATGGTGATGGAGTATATAATTTTCAGTGATAAATGCGTTTGCTTCTCTCTGTCAGTCAGCCATCAGCTTGTCTGTTCTCATTTCTTCTGTCAGTCACTGTTCGTCAAGCCGCCAGTGTGTGAGTCTGTGTATCACTTTATATATCCGCCCGTTAACGTTGCTTATCTTAACAAAAATCATTATGGCACTCCTACATGGAATATTAACTCTGATTAGCTATGTCAGGGATGGGCCGGGGCGGAAAGTAACAAATAATAATGATGTAGTAGTAGATGCCGTAATACCACGAGCAGCAGTAGTAAAATAAGTAGTAGGAACTGTAACACTGTAAGTAGTAACTGCTACTGTAGAATCCGTAGCAGTAGGAGTGACGTGTGGGAGCATAAGTGACGTGGGTGAGGCGGTGGGGATCATATTCATGCCTGGGTACCTGACCTGCCGTCTCTCAACCCCTGGGAGTCGCTGTCCGGGTGTCGAGTGTTTATTTTCACCAGCCGCCACCACTCACCCACACTTACACGCCTTGTGCTTCATCAACTGGGGAAGCTGATGGTATAACACTGTGTCTGTGGTCGCTCTTGTAACTTTAATATGCAAAGGTTACTATTGGAAGTGACTTTAAGATGTGTTCATCAAAACATTGTTTATTTTAGTCCGGTGGAACAGAATTAGGTACAAGTGTGTTCGCCAAACCAGTGAGTTGTTTTCTGTAAAATTTTCACATTCTAGGAGAAGTATATGTAAATATACCTGATAAAATTTATTAACCAATAACAGAATGACATGTTTTGAGTTGTTTAGTTGTGTGCAGCGTACAAACATTCAGTAAACAGTTAAACAGCCCGTTAATTTGGTAAACCTGTAGAGGTACTGCTTGTAAAATAAACTTGTTACCCCATGGATTTCAAATTTTTCTGACCGCGTGTAGAATTACTTCCGGGACATTTTAAAGTAGTAAATCTGTCGTCGGGCTTCGACCTGAATTTGCGGGCGCTGAATTGCATGGAGGCCGGCGCTGATAGACGAGGCAGGTGTCACACTACACATCACTGCTCGATCACGTATTTCATCCTCACTTGTTCTCCGGTGACGCGGCTGCCCGATGGCGATTGAACTTGATTGTGTTTAGGTTATGACAGATATTTGTTTTATTTTAGGTCCAGTCAGAACTAAGTGTTAAGTCTAGGTTGTGTCAAGTCACTACACCTCATTCTTAAATCAGATTAGGTTATGTTAGGTTAAGTTAGGTGACGCCATCTCATTCACATCACCGGAAAGTGAAGTCAGGATGGGCGAGGAGACGCCCAGTTGCGCAATACTGAACCCTGTTGTTATAAAATCGACCACCGAGTGTGTATCACTGAGGGCCCAATATCCTGGCAGCAATCGGCACAGTGCCAACCCCGCCTGGAGAATGTTGTCTGTCAAATGGTATTGTCAGGATTTTATTTCTGTGTTTTAGGTGAAAGTGTAATGAATAGAGATGTCTGTTGTTATTACATGTTTGTTAACTATGTCTGCTGTTAATATGGTGTTTGATAACCGTGTCTGCTGTTATTAGGGGGCTTAATAACGTGTCTGCTGTTATTTTGGAGCTTAATAACGGTGTCTGCTGCTTTTAATTGAATTTGATAATCGTCTGCTTTTTTTTATCGTCTGTTGTTGTCATGAATTTTTGTATTTCATTCTGCTGTGACAATTTAATTGTTTTTGCGTCTCAATATATGGAATTTTATTTTCGTGGTTTTTTTTTTGTCTTGTCAGCTGGGATATTTTTTATGTCTGCAATAAGAAAAACATTAACGTGTCTGCTGTTATTATAGAATTCATTTATTGTGGCTGCTGTAATAATAGGCTTTTGTTATCGTGTCTGCTTTTATATGGAGTTATTTAATTTTTTTTTTTTTTTTTTGCTTTAATTGTGAACTTTTATGTTCATGTTTGCTGTAATAATTTCCACCCAAGCTTAATCCAGCTAAAGATTTACCACCCTAACACTACTTGAGGGCATGTGGTCAGGTTAAGTTAAAGATTAGGTTAAGTTAGATTAGGTAAAGCCATGTTAGGTTAGTTCAGGCTATGGCAAGTTGGGTTAGCGTTAGGTAGGTCAGGTCAGGTTAAGTTTGTTTAGACTTGGTCAGATTAGGGCATGTTAGGTTAGTTCAGGCTAGGGCAAGTTAGGTTAGCGTTAGGTAGGTCAGTTCAGGTTAGGTTTGTTTAGACTTGGTCAGATTAGGGCATGTTAGGTTAGTTCAGGCTAGGGCAAGTTAGGTTAGCGTTAGGTAGGTCAGGTCAGGTTAGGTTAGTTTAGACTTGGTCAGATTAGGGCATGTTAGGTTAGTTCAGGCTAGGGCAAGTTGGGTTAGCGTTAGGTAGGTCAGTTCAGGTTAGGTTAGTTTAGACTTGGTCAGATTAGGGCATGTTAGGTTAGTTCAGGCTAGGGCAAGTTAGGTTAGCGTTAGGTAGGTCAGGTCAGGTTAAGTTTGTTTAGACTTGGTCAGATTAGGGCATGTTAGGTTAGTTCAGGCTATGGCAAGTTGGGTTAGCGTTAGGTAGGTCAGGTCAGGTTAGGTTAGTTTAGACTTGGTCAGATTAGGGCATGTTAGGTTAGTTCAGGCTAGGGCAAGTTGGGTTAAGTTGGGTGGATATATTTTTTATTTTATCTCTTGTAATAGTAGAACAAATAATCCTATTCCCTGTTATAATTGAACTTTATATTCCATTACCAGACTACATGGTGGGTATTACACTAAAATAAACCAGTGTTATAACGGGCAGTATTGGACTGTGGCCGTGTTAACATAGGCTTCAAGCCGAGGTGTGTCTATGATTAACCGGATTTCACCTGAAGGCTGATGCTGGGTAAGGTAACCTGGGTCTTGATTCAGAAAGGTTCGTACGGTGAATAACCCTCTTAAGTTTAAGCGTAAGAATGTATCTAATTGGCTGATTTAACTTGGAGATTAGAAATAACATGGCTAAGGATAATTTAACTTCAGTTGTTTCTTAATTGGTGTTTATCTCTTGATTACGATGCTAATTGCCAGGTACATGATGATTTACACCATTTAAGGTATTGACCTGAATATAATGTTCACCCCATGAATACCACGACGAATTACCCCTTTGAGTACGATATCGAGTACGTTATATTTATCACTTGAGTACGAGGAATTAAGTCCTTGATCCAGTTAACTTAACCCCTTGAGTACAAGATCCATCCTTTCAATACGATGGCATTACTCGTCAAGGGGTTAAGTCATCATATTAAAAGGTGTTGAGATGGAATTTTAATATAATATCAGTATTAATTTAGGATATTATTATTATTGTTGAGCGTGTTCGGTCATCCTTAAGTTAACATGGAAAATTTATCTTAAGAAATTTTATGAATCTGGATCGAGTATCGTATAGTATTGTTCCGACAGAAGGAGCTCTTATTATGCTAATCAAATGTGAGAAATACAATGGCAGTGTTTACGTTTCGTTCATTAAAGCATAACAGATGTTGTTGTTAATTTTTTAAAGCGTGTCTACGAAGGGTTATGAAAACAGTACCAGATTTTGCTTTGATTATTTCTGAAGCGTGTTTACGATTCATAAATAAAAAAAAAACATTGCGGATTTTGCTCTCTGTTTTAACGTGTTTACGATTCGTTCATAAAAAAAGGTAGATTTTGCAGTTCATTTTTTTCGAAGCCTCGCCGTTAATGACACCACATTGGAAAGATACACTCAGGTTGGGAATGAGAATTCTACCCTGCATTAAGTAATTACGAAACATTAACAAACCTGAGTCCAGCTTTGTTTATTTTTGTTATAGAGAGACGGGAATGGTCGAAGCCTGTTGGGTCATAGTCCGCATGTGTGGTGAAGTGCAGCTTGGGATATACTGTCGAGTGCAAACCAAACGTAATATTGTTCGGGAGTTTAGTTCAAGCTTGGCTGTGCTTAGGTCAGGTTAGGTAAGGTTAACTTTAGTTAGGTTTATGTAGGTTAAGTTTGGTTACGTTAGGTGTGGTTTAGTTATAAGGTTGGTCGTCGTCGTCGTCATCATTAAGTATATCATTTTGGTCAACTTCTTCTTTGTCGACAGTCATCCACTTCATCATCATCGTCATTGTCATCTTCATTATCGTCATCAATTAACATCGTCTATGTCAATTTCAGGATCAGTGTCATCATCATTACACTCAACATCACTGTCATCATCGTAGCGATTTCCTTCATCATTGTGATCATCAGCATCATCATCAGCGTCATTTTTGTTGTCATTATGATGATGGTGGTGACAGTAATGACGATGGTGACGTGAACTTTAGACTCGGATGTCGTAGGTCAGGTGTGTGTGTGTGTGTGTGTGTGTGTGTGTGTGTGTGTGTGTGTGTGTGTGTGTGTGTGTGTGTGTGTGTGTGTGTGTGTGCTACCAGTACTAAGTGTAAGCATAAAACCTAGTGTGTGTGTATGTATGTAAGTAATACTACTACTACTACTACTAATAATAATAATGATAATAACAATAATAATAATTAAAAGTTTATTGAAAGAGCATGGCAGACGGAAGGCTGACAATATACAGTTACATAATTGGGGAAAGGTCTCTTGATTGACAAATAATATACAAGTAACATAAGTGATACAAATTATTATATATAATAACTAGGTGGGCAGAAGGTCATACTACAGGGCATTTCAACACAGTGACGGTACAAAAAGGTAAGATTGACTGAGAGTGAATACACTGGTTAATTACGAGTTGTTGATATGTTTTTACAATGGTTGGGACTGGGCTGTTCTTATAGTGGTCAGGACGTGCTCGTTTGGGCTGGATGCGGTTCTGGTGTCGAAAAACAATTCACGGACGAGGGATCTCGGGTGGAAGTAGGAGCCGATGTCGGGGATGGTGTAGAAGCTTCTCACCAAATTTGCAGATGGGGTCGTGGTGATGGTCAGAGAGGGTCAGTGAGATGAGCGCCTCTTGTTATGTGGAGTAGGAAGGGAAGAGAATAATCTTGCATGTATGTGTGTATAAATGTTTGTGCAAGCGTGAGTGCATATAAATTTGTGCGTACAGGCTAGCATATGTATATGTGTGCGTACAAGTGTGTGCGTGTACAAGCATATGTGTATGTATGTATGTTGCGAGGTAGTAGTGTCAGTTTGTATTCAGGCTGTGTCTCCCGGGCAAGGCTTCATGTTTTATTCTGGGCCGACGGAGCTACACACCTGCCCTGGGACCCTCTCACCTATACTCTACTCTCTCAACGACTTGTTACTTATGCAGGATGTCTCAGCCTAGTGAGTGTCACCGTCACCGTTCTTACGTTTGTTTTACGGATGCTAAGTTCATTTTATTTTACGTGGCGTAAGACAATCTAGTCGGCGGTAACTTATGGCTTAATTTAATCTAATCTAACTAGACCATACTTATCCTAACATAGGCCTATCCTGATTTAACCTAACCAAAGCTGACATATCCAGCTAACGTATCGTAGCCTATCCTAACTGACCTGACCTGACCTAACCTAACCTAACCTAACCTAACCTAACGATTCCCAATATTCGAAGGTAGTTTTAGTTATGTTGGGTAAGGCTGGAGTGGTTTACGTCACCTGAAGAATGAATAACTAATCTGTGCCTTTCTTGGTAAATATTTTCAACATCGATCATTCACGTTACGTAACCTTCTGTCATGACATGTTTGCGGGTTTCATTGTGTTAGTTAATGTTTATGTATTAATGATTGTTTAATTAGATGTTGATGTATTAATTATTGTTTAATTAGCTGTCTTAGTTTATTATTGATGTATATTTGATTAATTTAGGATTAGTTGAAATTTTTATTAAAGCAGTGGTGGCACTAAGATTGGTGCCCTTAGAAACCAATCTTAGTGCCACCCTTAGTAACCAATCTTAGTGCCACCCTTAGTAACCAATCTTAGTGCCACCCTTAGTAACCAATCATAGTGCCACCCTTAACTAAGACAATAGCATCGTACGTATTGTGAATGTGATGTGTGTTGGCAGGCTGGCGGTGAATATGTACTAAGGTTCTGATACACGTGTAATAAATATTCTTGGACAGTGTAAATGTTTATCCTGAGTCTGATTGATCCTCTGCAATAAAATCGTGTGTTGGTCTATTGGGATTATTTAATATTGGACGAGAAATATCTGACATAGTTATTTATGCGTGAAATATGTATGTACATCTTGCCTACTTTGTTTATGGATGACATCTCTTAGACGCCTGGCTCACAAACACTGGCTATTGGGCCTTAAGTGTTGGTTTTTGACAGGTGCTTTTGATACATAAAGAATAAAAGAGAGATTTGGATCCTCTTCCCAGATAATGGCTTTGTTTTGGGCTGTGTGTGTGTGTGTGTGTGTGTGTGTGTGTGTGTGTGTGTGTGTGTGTGTGTTTCAATACCTGGCATGGTAGTGTGGCCGTTTTAGATGGTAACATTTTGTGTCCCATCTCGTGTGGTGCACCTGTGTGGCTGACATACACTGCGTCTCTCCGGCAGGATGGTGTTTACCTCCTCTGATGACGTCCACGAGATTCTTTCCCTTTTGTAACCTGAACACAATTTTTGGTCTTCGATTTTATTTATTTTTTTTATTACTGCTCGATACTGAAGACATTTTTGCTATTCGAATATAAAGGTATTTTTTAGTTGATGGTACCTGAAGACATTTTCTATTCGATCCTGAACTCTTTTGGGGGCTGTTGGAACTTAGGAGACGTTTTTTGGGGTTGTCTGATTGTAAAGTCATATTTTCGTATGTTATAAAAACGTAACTTTTTTTCCCTGGATGCTTCTTCGTTATCTGAGTCGTATTTAATGTCTCTTATTGAATCTGTGTGTGGTATATTTAATGAGATTTACGGTATATTCTCATAGATTTCCACATGACTTAAGTTTAACCCAGTGACATCATTAGACTGTTCATCAATATCTGACTGTTCAACCCAGTTACATTATCATCATCTGACTGTTCACCCAAATGACATCATCATTATTTACCTGTTCATCCAACTGACGTCATCATCTGACTGTTCAACCCAGTGACATCATCATCAAACTGTTCATCCTAGTAACATCATCATTCTAGTTTGTTCAATATTGCACTAAAATAACCTGGGGGTTAATCTTCAGGTAATCCTATAGCGTAAATTACCTTATATCGGATATACATATAATACAGCATATAGCCTTTCCTCCTGATTGGTGGGGGAGAGATTTAGCGAAAGAGGTACATGACATTTGAACTTTAGTAAAGGTTCAAAATATCTCCCGACCTTAAAATAGACACGGGGTAAAAAATGCATGAGTGTTGAAGGTGATGTTAGGTTATTGAACACTGGGAAATACGAGAGGAAAATATATACCGTGTGTTGTAGATTTATATTTTGATTATTTGTTCTGCTTCAGGTTTATACGTGTGTGTGTATTTTGTTCTTATATACTTGTACGCGATGTTTGTGTGTATGTGTGTTATGTGGTGTATGCGGTGTATATGTTATGTGAGGATGTTAATTGGTTATGATTGTGTTATTATTATTGTAGGATATAAATTATTGTTGTTAGTTAGGTTAGGTCAGTTCTTATATACCTGTGTATGTGTTATGTGTATGTGTGTTATGTGAGGGTGTTGGTTGGTTATGATTGTGTTGTTATATGTATACAGTTGTAGTTGTTATTGTTGCTGGATTGTTATTGTGGCTTAGTGTTATTTTTGTTTGTTTTTAGTTATTAGGGTTATCGTCAACTCGTACTATTGTTATGATGTAGATTGTGTTGTATGTATGATGTATAGAGTGTTGTATGTATGATGTAAGTTGCATTGTATGTTTGATGTATAGTGTGTTGTATGTATGATGTATAGTGTGTTGTATGTATGATGTAAGTTGCATTGTATGTTTGATGTATAGTGTGTTGTATGTATGATGTATGTTGTATAGTATGTATCATGTATGTTGTATATGATGTATGACAATTACAACAAAATCTTACATAACTTTCATACACATCAATTATTCCTCATTCACCTTGTATAAGTTAAGAATAATTTTTACCGTATAACAGGTTGTCAGTCCTTGTGTTAATGCTTATGTAAAGACAAGCTACATGCATAATTTACCGCTCACAATCTGCCTTAGGAAATTCAATCGTAAAAGAGTCCCAAATCCTTGTCAGAGCCGCACAGCTTAAAGGATCTGCACCCTGGATAACATGCTTGTATCAGCGAAATCTGTATACACTGTTCCTTCCTCTCAGAGTAATTGTTAAAACTGAGGGAAATGACGATATCGGGTTAGGGCTCTTGAGACGGAAGGATGGCAGGAATATTTTACGTGTGAGAGGAATAGATGTATAGTGTGTTTGTGGTTTGTTTATTTTTGTATAGCGGAGTTTGTGGTTTGTTTATCATTGTAAAATAGTGTATATAATTCGTTCTACACTAATTCATTCATCACTGTAATTCGTTCATCGTTACATAACAGTGTGGTCTGACTCACCATTATATAGGACAATTCACTATTCGTCCATGACAAAGCTATACACAGCCCCTGCCGTAGTCATTCCCAAACTGTTTACATTTTTTAGTCACAGTTAAGTGTTGATGATACTGTGAGGGTCTGGTCATAGTACGGCCTAATGTAGTACTTATACACACCCTGAGATACAATTGTGTGTACCGAAAATAACGTGATTTTAACATGTTACTTTTTAGACAGAAAAAAGTGGTATTTAATTTTTCCATATTATAAAGTGCATCAGTGATATCTAATGCATCTTTCATGTCTCCTCCCCCCCCCCCCCCCCCCAGACTTATGGATAATAGGAAGTGAAATATTATAATGGAGGAGTTGAATATTTATTGGAAGTGTTTATTGCTTGATGGATATGTTGTGTAAGATGAGAAATTTTATGTTTTATTTATTTATTTATTTATTGACATGAAGGTAACTAATATGAGTATGTATTCTGTTTTGTCTTCTTTAATTACATTTTTACAACCTAGTAGAAAATGGAGATATTTATCCAGGTGTGATTTATTAGAAGCCTGACACCATCGATGACTTAAGGCAAACATTCCCCCGCCCGAGGACCTTCAAGAGGACGTGTTAGAGCGAGTGTTAATATGGATAACAGTTCATAGAGCACGATTATGTTAGCGAAATTCCGAGACTACCAGAGAGTGAGTTACCCGTGTGTGTGTATAATTTGACTTTACCTCTTATTTAAGGGTTATATTACACCCATGCTAAATTGTAATGTTTTTAAGTCAAACAGTAAAACAAGTCGATGGAAACTGTCAGAATTTGAGGTGAAGCCGACAACCCCACCACTTAAAAATCGGTTACGTGGGATGGGGATGAATATTCACAAACTAGATGGAAATTTCCCACACAGCAGGCGGCTGGTGTGTTGTCCACATTTCACTAAAAGTTCTGAAAAAAAAGAGGAATATGGTTAAAATTGGGCCATAGATTGACAGCCTGTGAGGGAAGATATTGTTTCTCTTGTCGCAATTTTGTGGCTTTTTCTTCGATTTTGATGAAGGTTAGGTTAGGTTGCTTGAAATTATACTTGAGAAGATATCATTAATCTCAGGAAAAACACAACAAAATCATACGTTGGGTTGACTGACGAAGCCCAAAGGAATAATACAAGAGAAACAATATGTCCATGTTGCGAGGGTTATGGTGTAAAATGGCAGCTTGGGAGAGTAAAACTGATTGAGTCATTGACCATTGGATTTCACCATCAGAATCAGTGCCAGAATGACCGGGGGCCAGATTGAATATAGAAAATAGAGTTCATTGTCAGTTGGTATATCACAGTCAGTCAGTCAGCGCGTCAGCTAGACTTGATACAACAAAACTGGGTAAATAATGTAGAGCTACAGCGGTTTAATCTTGTAAACAGCTTTGCCTCTGACGTCACACAAGGAGGTTGCAGAATAAACTGAAGTCAGTAAGTTAAAGGGACATGTCATGGGTCAAAGTTGGGCCCAGTTCTAGTTTTGGTGTGTGTGTGTGTGTGTGTGTGGGTGTGGGTGTAATAAGTCATATATAGTGTTGTTTGAGTAAAAAAATTTCAGGTGTGTTGGGGATATATCTACGAGTATATATATATATATATATATATCTACTCACCCTCCTAACATCTGAATTTTTGTACGTGTTTTTTTAGGAAGGGTTCAGAGTATTTACCTTTAGGCTTTTACATACACTATAGACGTATTTACACATCTACACACACTGTGAAGGTCTTCTTTACACACACACACACACACACGCACACACACACACACACACACACACACACACACACACACGTTCCAAAAGCATTATGGGGCCACATTAAATCCCTTTCACCTCTTAGACACTTACTTCAGGTAGTTACTTAAGACTCACATTCAAAATAAATCACTAAAAATGCTTAATACAAGGCACTGATCATTGATATTTTACACTGTTAATAAATATAATTTTCTTCAATAAAATCTGGTAATATCAATGTTTCCAGAGTTGTTTAGTTAATAACAATGGATGAAAATGTAAACAAACAAATATTTATGAAAAATTCAACTCGCCATTAAGATATTGACTTGAAAAATAAAAATAAAGTCACTCATATTTTATTAAGAATTATATAAATTTTTAATTGTGGAAAACAGTATTACACTTCGCTATAGAGGTAGATTGTGAATGGATATTTACATAAGTTTATGAAACATTTAAACTTACTAAAGTGATGTATTTCTGGAGGAAGTTTGGTACCATTCATTGTATAGCATTTAACTACAAGTATCAGCATGAGTGTCACTCTTTAATTTACTGGTAACTTAATAATGTAAGTTAATATTGGAGAGTAATACACCTGCACTTAATAAAGGTTATTCGTAACTTTGGCATTTAAGATCATAGATTTGTAAAGTTATATTATATAGGTTTTTGGTTAAGTGAAGATTACCACCCCAGCTTGTTTTGCCGGATGATTAACCTAACGTAACAAAACCTAGCCTAACCGAACCTAAGGTAACCTAAGGTAACCTAACCCAACCTCCAGGGAGCATATAATTAATGTAATGTTATCCTCTTTCAGGTAAGTCCTCGCTGAATCAGTGGAAGTGACGGGATGATTATCACGGCTGGTAATTGAGGTAATCACAGATAATACGAAGGTAATTACGGGTTGTATTAAAGTAATCACAGATGGTATGAAGTTATTTACGGGTTATATTAAGGTAATTATATATATATCATTAAGGTAATCTCGGGCATAAAAGGTTATTCCCTCAAGAAAGTAACAAAATATTCTTCATTTACTTCAAGCTGGAAAAAATACATCCCTCGCACCCTCTTAACATCTACCGTATCAGTCAAGTCATAAGAGGCGGGGATTAAGGTAACTAAACCCACTCAGTAACGATAAATGACTATATACAAATGTTCTTAAGTGTTAATATTTTTGGCCCTCACAAGAACCTACAGTACAAAAGCTATGACTCACCCGGGGATTTTGCGCTGTGGGTGTGGGTGTAGTGGAGGGTGTGGGTGTAGCGGAGGGTGTGGGTGTAGCAGAGAGTGTGGGAGTAGCAGAGGGTGTGAGTGTAGCGGAGGGTGTGGGTGTAGCGGAGGGTTTGGGTGTAGCAGAGGGTGCTGGGGGTAGCAGAGGGTGTGGGTGTAGCGGGAGGGTGTGGGTGTAGCGGAAGATGTGGGTGTAGCGGAGGATGTGGGTGTGTTTGAAGTGGTGCTGGGTGTGTAGAAGGGAGGGATAGTAGGGTAAAGTTATTGGGTGTAGGGGGGAGGAGCAGGGTAGGATTAATGTGAGCTGTGTTGGGTGTAGTGAGGTAGTAGGGGAGGGGTAGTAGCAGGTATGGTGAGGAGGGGTAGTAACAGGTATGGTGAGGAGGGGTAGTAACAGGTATGGTGAGGAGGGGTAGTAGCAGGTATGGTGGGGAGGGGTAGTAACAGGTATGGTGGGGAGGGGTAGTAGCAGGTATGGTGAGGAGGGGTAGTAGCAGGTATGGTGGGGAGGGGTAGTAACAGGTATGGTGAGGAGGGGTAGTAGCAAGTATGGTGGGGAGGGGTAGTAACAGGTATGGTGAGGAGGGGTAGTAGCAGGTATGGTGGGGAGGGGAAGTAGCAAGTATGGTGAGGAGGGGTAGTAGCAGGTATGGTGGGGAGGGGTAGTAGCAGGTATGGTGAGGAGGGGTAGTAGCAGGTATGGTGAGGAGGGGTAGTAACAGGTATGGTGAGGAGGGGTAGTAGCAAGTATGGTGGGGAGGGGAAGTAGCAAGTATGGTGAGGAGGGGTAGTAACAGGTATGGTGAGGAGGGGTAGTAGCAAGTATGGTGAGGAGGGGTAGTAGCAGGTATGGTGAGGAGGGGTATAGCAGGTATGGTGGGGAGGGGTAGTAACAGGTATGGTGGGGAGGGGTAGTAACAGGTATGGTGGGGAGGGGTAGTAACAGGTATGGTGAGGAGGGGTAGTAGCAGGTATGGTGAGGAGGGGTATAGCAGGTATGGTGGGGAGGGGTAGTAACAGGTATGGTGGGGAGGGGTAGTAACAGTTATGGTAAGGAGGGGTAGTAGCAAGTATGGTGAGGAGGGGTAGTAACAGGTATGGTGAGGAGGGGTAGTAGCAAGTATGGTGAGGAGGGGTAGTAACAGGTATGGTGAGGAGGGGTAGTAGCAGGTATGGTGAGGAGGGGTATAGCAGGTATGGTGAGGAGGGGTAGTAGCAGGTATGGTGGGGAGGGGAAGTAGCAAGTATGGTGAGGAGGGGTAGTAACAGGTATGGTGAGGAGGGGTAGTAGCAAGTATGGTGAGGAGGGGTAGTAGCAGGTATGGTGAGGAGGGGTAGTAGCAGGTATGGTGAGGAGGGGTATAGCAGGTATGGTGAGGAGGGGTAGTTGCAGGTATGGTGGGGAGGGGAAGTAGCAGGTATGGTGGGGAGGGGTAGTAGCAGGTATGGTGAGGAGGGGTAGTAACAGGTATGGTGGGGAGGGATAGTAGCAGGTATGGCGGGGAGGGGTAGTAACAGGTATGGTGGGGAGGGGTAGTAGCAGGTATGGTGAGGAGGGGTAGTAACAGGTATGGTGGGGAGGGATAGTAGCAGGTATGGCGGGGAGGGGTAGTAGCAGGTATGGTGAGGAGGGGTAGTAACAGGTATGGTGAGGAGGGGTAGTAGCAGGTATGGTGGGGAGGGGTAGCGTTGAACCTCCATCTTAATCTTACCGGCAAGAGAGGCGGCCGAGGGTTTCTTGTGACGGTCAATATGGCTGGAGGCCGTCTGACAAAATTCTCAGCAGACAAAATTCCGAGCAGACAATTCTCAGCAAACAAAATTCCCATCAGACAATTTTCAGCAGACAATTCCCAGCTGACAAAATCCTCAACAGATATAATTTTCATCAGAATTTTTTTCCCTTATCACACGGGACGTAGCTACCACACCCTGGCCAGATCCCACCATCATGATATTAGACAAATTATCGCAGGAAAACTAATTATTGTAAAAACCTCAACGTCTGTCCTGAAAATAAATGTTTGTTTTTTTCATTCGCGCGCGCGTGTGTTTGTGTGTGTGTATTTATGCTTATGTATGTGTGTGTGTGTTTATATGTATATGTTTGTTTGTGTTTGTCTGTTTTTTGTATGATTGTTGTCTCTTCGTTATTTCTATTCATTATCAAAATAAAGGGATTTTTTTCACTTGCGTTTTTTCTTGTAATAGTGGTGTTTTTTTTCATGTTTTTAATGTTTTTTGTTTTTGTTTTATAGATACTTTTTTCTTCTTGTTATCTTAGGTTCTGTTTTTTTTTTTTTTTTGATTTTGTTAAATAATTCCTTTTCACATCATCTACACTGTATATTTATGTCCCTATATTTCCATTTTGGTTTAATATTTTTCTCTTGCCTTCACCAGCAGACGCCCAACACCCAACATGACTATGACTCCGTAATGATCGTAGCGTTCGTCTGAATGTGTATGTTTACGTAAATATTTTGGGGGGAAATAACACCGAAATACTTTAAACTATACAGATGAGACGAAAACAACTATAGTAATAAGTGTAAGTAAATAGACCCTGAAACTAAACACTTAAATTTCGATGGTCTTTGTATCTTATATTGTTACTGTAGTATATACTTATAACGTATTTAATCAGGTATAGTTAACACAAGTGATTTATTTATATATTTATATATTGTTACCCCCGGGCAACTCTTTCGGAGCTTGACCAGCATGTTCGGGCCTGTATTATTATCTTGAATTAATTATATTACAAAGTCACTTCAGAGTTCTCAGTGTTGTTTTTGATATTATTTACTTATTCCTGGAAAAATGCGTAAACATTATAATTTTTATAAAAGTGAATATTGGAAGTTATTAGTATTTTGAAAGAATACTGTCTGACCGTTAAAAATTCTGGAAAATTTAATATTGGAACGTCATTAATCACGGAAAAGACTCACTGAACGTCTTAAACCTTAGAAAAAATTCATTAAACCCCTTAAACTATATAAAAAAGATCCATTAAACCTCTTAAATCACAGGAGAATAAGAGTACAGGAACGTATTAAATCTTAGTTAAATAAAAAACTGCGGGAACACTAAACTGGTTGGTGTTAATCATGGTGTGTTCACGGCTGGCTGGTGACGTTAACAGCCGGGTCTTACACCAAGCTGACCTCCTGTTGCTTTTATTAACCATTTACCATAGTTATGTAGCGGCTCCTTCACGGTAATTGTATGTATGGTGTGTGTTGTATAGTATGCATGATGTATATTGTGTAGTTTGTATGATGTATGTTGTGTATAATGTATGATTTCAGGACATTTACATTTGAGTCCTTCACTATCCACCCGGTATCGTCAGAGCACAATCTTAAGATCAGTCAAATTCAGTCAGACCTCAAGTCGAATTACGTCACTGGCCTCTGGTACCGTCAGTGTAAAGTTCAGCCAATATCAGCGTGACATTTATACAGCGTCTTCACTTTCGTTCTGGTAAACATGTTTTTTAAGGATGGCCCACCATCAGGAGCTGGCTGGAGGATCACGTCCATTCACCGCCCCCGTCAGGAAGACTTCTACATGGGTGTGCTGGACCCTTTCGAGGCGTCAACAACTCTTTGTGGTCGAGACCTTCACTTTGGCTGAAACCTTGAGAGAGAGAGAGAGAGAGAGAGAGAGAGAGTATGTTTTGAGGGCTGGGGAGGGGGGGGGGGAGCTATTCTAAGGGCTACTGACCCACACCCGGGGCACCTCCAGTCGACCCAGCTGGGAATGGTTTACTTAAATTTATAAATGGGGAAACTGCAAGTGGTCGAATACAGTGCCTGGCCACCAGACCTGTGGACCCCCACTTCACAATCATGCTTTACGTCTTCGCTATACTGTATATCTATTTTCCTAACATCTACCTTTTACCAACTTAACTTAATCTACTTACCTAGGCTTATTATCTACCTTCTGCACCTTCCCATTAGCCACTTACCTCCTTAGGCGTAACATCTACCCTCTGATCTACTTACCTGCCTTATTAAGCCTATCAGTCTAATATCCTGTCTACCTACACGCTTAAGTAGGCCTACCCAACCATCTCTCCTATACGGCCCATAACTTAACCTAACTACAACTAACCAAACCGTAACCTACTTTAACCTAACCAAACCTTAACCAAACTTGACTTACTAAATCTAACAAAACCTTAACCTACCTTAACCAAACCAAACTTTATCCTAACTTAACCTTACCCACCTATCTCTCCTTCATGTGGCCCCTAACTTTACCAACCTTAAACTAACCTAACCTAACCTAATCTAACCTAACCTAAATCACCATGATCTAACCTAACCTAAACCTAACCCTTTCCATCTTCCTCACTTATCTAATTACCTCTTACTTACCTTTATACCTGTACGGTGATTACTTACATTGTACCGTCTATCACCTGCCCGTCAGCGTCACCAATCTTCTGTTTACATTGGAACATTTTTACCCTCCCCTTAATTTCGACGAGTAACCCTTGTCTGCGTGGGTTTTAATGTTTGCTTTTGTTTGTTTTTGTAATTGAAAGAGGTTGTTTGCTTATTAATGGAGGGAAGTTGTTAATATTTCCCCTTGAGTCCGTTCCTTTGTCCGTCCGTCCGTCCGTCCATCACACTTTACTTTTATCATCGTTGCTGAATATTTCTCACCTGTAGTTTTAACATGGTTGTGTGTTAATGTTTTTCTGTATTTCGCTTTACTTCATTCTGTAACAAAATAATTTCAATAGGAACGGAACAAAAAAATTATATTTGGTTTATATAACGTTATTGTTTGTATTTACTCGAACACAAAGGAAACTGCTATTGTTGAGGAGATATGTTCTTTCATTGGTCTGTGTAAGTAATTACTTCGTTTCGTATAATAGTTAAGAGATGCGTTTGTTAGCTCTATGAGTTTTATTTTATGTATTTATTTATTTTATTGACTGAATTTTTTCACCGATCCGCCAACCAGGTCTTGCCAAGGGCTGTACGGTACTGAATGTGTGTGTGTGTGTGTGTGTGTGTGTGTATGTAATAATAATAATAATAATAATAATAATTATAAACGGTTTATTAATAGAGTTGTAGCCGGTGGCTGAAAATATATAAACTTACATGTGATTTAGACGTAATAATTTACGTTCAATACATTTACAGGAGTTGTTTATTATTTAACAATAGATGGGATGGTGCTGTTCTTATATCTATCAGTGCGGGCTCTTATAGGCTGAGTTTTGTTGTAGTGGCGGACTGCACGAGGTGGGCGGGGGACTGCCAGTGGCAATAGGTGGTGATGACGAGGATGGTGCAGTAGTCCACTGCCAAACCCTGCTAGTGCGTGGTGGTGGAGGTCACTGAGGGATGGCATTTCCAGGGTGGAGAGAGCGTTGTTGTAGCCGCAGTAGTCTGCGGCGAGCATGATTCTGCAGGCCCTCTTCTGTACCTTCTCAAGCTGACGTTGTTGGGTAGAGTTGAGAGAAGACGACCAGGCTGGTGACGCATACGTTAATTTGTGTGTGTGTGTGTGTGTGTGTGTGTGTGTGTGTGTGTGTGTGTCGGAAGTGGGTCCAGTGTGTTGTGTTTTCTTATTTACTAACGGCAGGTTGAAGCGTCTCTCACCTCATTAATGTTTTCACTGTTTCTCCTGAGCGTCTGGTCTCTGTATTCCGTCAGCAGGAAGACTGAAGACCGAGAGGAGCTTCATTAGGAGGCACCCAACAAGATGATCGAGAAAGGCGATGGTAGGAAGACTGGACCGAGGGGAGGGAGTGAGCACATCATTATGAAGACTAAAGACCGAGGGAGTTGGAGTGGAGGGAAGGGGGTGAGCACGTCATTATGAAGACTTAAGATCGAGGGAGTAGGAGTGGAGGGGGTGGGAGGGGAGAGGGGTGAGTACGTCATTATGAAAACTAAAGACCGAGGGAGTAGGAGGGGAGTGGGGTGAGCATGTCATTATGAAGACTAAAGACCGAGGGAGTAGGAGGGAGGGGAGACTGTAGGAAGCACTAGCAGGAAGAGAGTAAACGCGAGCTTCAGTAGCGTCAGATAAGCGCCTCAGGGGAGGACCGGGACCGCCCTCACTCACATTGTCATGCAGGGCCAGAAAATCGCGGTATTAAAGGTGGCTTCTCCAGACAAGCTGAGGTATATCCCTGTGGCCCGTGTTGGGAGCGCTTGATACATGGACAACACGCACGGCTAGAGAGAGTTGGGGGAGGTTAAGGTGGTATTTGTACGCACCACGAGCTTGTTCCTTGTCTCAGGGATCTTGAAAATTCACGCTGGCGGTGGAAGTTGCGGTGTTTAAAGTTTTGTGTACATAAGAGAGTAAGTTTTTTTAGTATCATGAAAACTTACGATGCTGATAAGAGTTGGTAAAGTTAAGGTGGTATTTGTAAACACCATGAGCGCGTTCCTTGTCTCGAAATCATGAGAACTCCCGTCGGCGGTGGAAGTTGAGGTTTTAAATGATTTGTGGATTTTGTATTATTATTTTTTAATGAAGAGTCGGTGAGAGTTGTGTGGTTACGGCGGTATTTGTAAACACTAAAAACTTGTGTCTTGTCTTGAAAGTCTTGAGAATGTAAGTTGATAGTGAAAGTTGCAGAGTTTGGTGGCATTTGTGTACACCTTCCTGCTGACATTTTACCATTAAAATTCAGTTCCCGCTTAAGGAAGTCATGACAAGGATATATTAATGCTGGAAATTACAGTATTACGGAAATACAGCACCTATTAAAGTTATTTAGAGTTCTCAGAGGATTCAACCGTTCACAATCTCACTCACGTTTTGGGGTCTAGGGTTAGACCAACGAGAACAAATATAATGTCCTGCGGGAAGATGTTGTGGGCTCAAGATGCTGTCTCTACGGTACAAGGCGATAGACTGTCCCTCAGACAGCCACACAGCTGCTACCAGCTCCCTCTCGCTTAGTAAGTTATTCGGAATTGTAAACAGTTTCTTCACTTAACATGTGGCCGGCGCGCACATTCAACACCTCAGCAAAGTTCGTTGTCAACACTGGCTCTCTTTCTATCCCTCTCTTTCTCTCTCTCTTCCAGTTTATTTTACTGTGGCGGTAACAACAGTTATTCCCCCAGAAGGTTGTGTCTTGTCTGGTAAGTGATGTGGATGGACGGTGGCAGTGAGAGTTGCAGCATGGAGGTGGTTCTTTGCTCACCACACGCCTGTCTCCGTCCTTTTTCATTGTAAGTCATGACGGTTGCGGCGAGAGGGTGTTTTTGTCTGACCTAAGAGTCTTGTTTCTTACCCACAACAACACAAACTACTGGTGAATGTTTCGGGGGCGAAAAGTGTGTTTTTTGCTTAACCTAAAAATCTTGTTCCTTGGCCAGGCTAACGCACAGTGGTAGTGAAAGTGGTGGACGTTGAGGGATCACGGTGTCGACTTTACACATCAGGAGCTTGTTTCTTGCTCCGGGAGTCTTGACAACACATACTGATGGTGAAAGTTGAAGGGTAAAGGCACCATGTTGTCGTACCAGAAGCTTGTTACTTGCACCAAAAGTCTTAATAAAAATCATTAATTGTTGAAAGTGGTGAAGGTTCAAGGATCAAAGGTGTCAGTAACGGAAGTCCTGACCGCACGTGTACGTTATTAATTACGTTGCAAGATATTTATATATTTCAAACACCAGAAGCTTGTGTTTTGCATTCCTTGTTTGGAGAGTTGTAGCGTGTCGAGGAAGGAAAACTGTGTGAATGCATTGGTGTACTGTATTAAACTAACTTGGGATGCGGGATACAGCGCTCGCCTCCTCAGTTGCGGGCAGTAGAGAGAGAAAGAGAGAGTATATATATATACTTGAGTCAGTAATAACGGCGACAAGCTCTCCTCTCCCACAAGACAAACAAACAACAAGTAGTCCTTGGAACTAATTCTAGTATCGGTATTCTTGGTGGTACTGACGTAATACAGCGTCGAGTACTGTTGTCCTTCGATACATCTCGCCCTAGTGTCGAGGGACCGTAAGGAAGACATCACCTTGCCTCGTGGAACACATTGCTTGACCGCCCCCGCCTCGGTCGATGCCACTCACAGTGTACAAGAGAATATGCAAGACGTCGAGATGTACCGGCCTGAATATTTTATATTTACGATGCGGTGTAACGTTCCTAAAGTAATACTGTATAGAGAAACAGAGTCGAATTATTATGTTAGGTGTAGGTTACATTAGATTAGATTAAGTTAGGTGCAGGTTACATTAAGTTAAGTTAGGTGCAGTTTACGTCAGCTTAGTTATCCTAACCTAACGTTTCCCAACCCAGCCCAGGTATTGTTTGGGTCTTTAAAATGGACATAAACTGAGGGCTAATCTTCAGGTGATCCAGTTTTCTATATTCAACAAAACATTCCAGGAACCTAAGTGCAGTTAACACTTGTACACTCCATACTTCACTTGTACACTCCATACTTCACTTGTACACTCCATACTTCACTTGTACACTCCATACTTCACTTGTACACTCCAGATTTCACTTGTACACTCCAGACTTCACTTGTACACCCCAGAATTCACGTGTACACTCCAGACTTCACTTGTACACTCCATACTTCACTTGTACACTCCAGACTTCACTTCAAAACGGCTTATTTACCCTCAGTGCTTTATACGAGATAGGATTTAAAGGGTTTCCAGTAGGCTATTTCCTTCTCTATATACAAGTGAATGTTTTATACATTTCATGCGACTACCTAACATAAGCCAGGATTTACAACAGGCGATTTTTCTCTGTATATATATTGAGCTTCAGTGAACGTGTATGCATAAATGTTCCCCCCAAAAAGTCATGGTTTTACTCGTACACAAACAGAAATATTGGGATTTTTACATTTGCACAATATGGCTTGGGTGTAGCGGAACAGTATGGCGGGGAAGCAAAAACAGAAAGTCATGGTTTTACTCGTACAAAAACAAACACAAACAGAAATATTGGGAATTTTACATTTGCACAATATGGCTTGGGTGTAGCGGAACAGTATGGCGGGGAAGCAAAAACAGCGAGTCTGTAATTTACTAGTGTGTGTTATCGTGAGTGAGATGCAGTGTGTCTGTTCTCACTCATAGTGCTCGCTGCTTATGAGAGATAATTAGATTTTTGTTTTTGTACCTGAGCTGTTTTTGCTAATTGTTTCTGGGTGACGCTTCAGTTTCTCTACCTGTGCGAAATTGTTTTTGTTGATTAATTATTCATTGCGATGCTTTAATATCCGTTCTATGCTTTACTATCCGTACTGTGCTTTCATGTCCGTACTGTGCTTTCATATCCGTAGTTGTGTATTTGTACAAACATTATTAGGGGTGCGGTGGCCGAGTAGAAACAACGCTGATAAACTCGTGAAGGAAAATTACCTACATTGTAAATTACTAAAACACAGGATGAATAACAAGAGTTGAATAATATATATATGTGAGTGTGTGTGTGAATAAAAAAAGCTGAATATTTTGTCGTAAGTGAAAAAAAGAAGTAAAATATTGTATTATACGTTTGAGGAAAATAAGAATTATATTAAGAGTGGATGATAGATGAAGCATTTAATTTGCATATACGTTAGCCTCAATATTCTGGCTTGAAAGTGAAATTAAGAGATTATTAATGAATTCTTAATCCTCTTGAGTATGATGCCGACCCCTGGTGAATAATGAATAAACCCTAAGATATATTCACCTCTTGAGTTGGAAAATTTCATCCCTTGAGTACAGCGTGTTAAATGCAGTGACTTATACCCTTTCATTAAGTTCAAAATGTACTCAGGGGGTTAAGGTATTGTGTTCAAGGAGTTAAGTGATCTTACTCAAGAAGTTAAGTGATCGTACTTAAGAGGTTAAATCATCGTACTCAAACGGTGAAGAAATAATGCCAACAGAATTCATCCCAATATTCTCTAACTAAACCAACCAATATTCTATGACTAAACCAACCAATATTCTATGACTAAACCAACCAATATTCTATGACTAAACCAACCAATATTCTATGACTAAACCAACCAATATTCTATGACTAAACCAACCAATATTTTATGACTAAACCAAGCTTTGTTTTGTTTTACACTACTTACAAATTTACACACTGGGAGTACACCAGTTGCAGGGTCTTATTATGGAAGGTTAAAGTTTTGTAAGGTGGGGTTGATTAATGCGATGTGTGTGTGTGTGTGTGTGTGTGTGTGTGTGTGTGTGTGTGTGTGTGTGTATACTGTCGAGTGAACTTTTATTTATTTATTTTAACTTCTCCTTCCCCACTATCCTCAAAAGACCACTGTCCTCGAAAGGTCACTATCCTCAAAGATCACTATCCTCAAAGACCATTATCCTCAAAAGACCACTGTCCTCGAAAGATCACTATCCTCAAAGACCACTATCCTCAAACCTCAAAAGACCATTATCCTCAAAAGACCACTATCCTCAAAGACCACTATCCTCAAAGACCATTATCCTCAAAAGACCACTATCCTCAAAAGACCACTATCCTCAAAAGACCACTATCCTCAAAAGACCACTATCCTCAAAAGACCACTATCCTCAAAGACCACTATCCTCAAAAGACCACTATCCTCAAAAGACCTGTGAAGAACTCCCTCCCTTAGTTATATTTATCGCCTCACGCCAGCACTACCGTCGACCTGAATAACCTGCCATACCTCACCCAACTTTTCTACTTGGTCAGATGGATGAGCTTCCCCTGGCAGTACGAAGGCAATATAACTGGACGGGTCTCTCCCCCTTTTCGAAGCAAGATGTGTTTAAACCCTTTGAGTATGACACCAACAACATGCTGAGTAGTGTGATTTAGTCCCCTTGTGTTTTAACCCCTTCAGTGTGACAACAACATGCTGAGTATAATATTTAACCCCTGAGTATGACGGCAACCCGTTGAATACAGTCATTTAGTCTCGTGAGTAAGGTACGATGCCTCATGCTGATTACAGTGTTTAACCCGTGAGTATGATATATTAACCCTGTGAGTATGACTCCAACATGCTGAGTACAGTGCTTTAACCCCTAAGTACGATATCTTAACTCCTTGACTATATTTATGTAATAGCCTGAGTACAATGACATAATCCTCGGAGTACAATATCTAAAACCTCTTACTAAGACGACTTTATACTCTAGGGGTTAAAAGTGCCATCTTGTGAGTGTGTTTATGTGGTGTTAAACATGCAGATTATAATGTTGGAGGGATTATCAGGTAAAATGTTTCGGTTATGGTATTAATAATAGGGGTATTAATGTTTAGGTTATGGTAGTAGTGATTGGGGTATTAATGTTAATTGTTTAGTTAAGGAGGAAAAGTCATGGTTGGAAAAATTTAATGGGGAAAATAGTGGGTTTATATACCATGTAGGGGAAAATAATAGGTTGGTATACCATGTGAGGGAAAATAATAGGTTGGTATACCTTGTTAAGTAGTGAAGGTCTTTGTTGAGTTAGGTTTTTGTATCCTGGACTGTATAAACTCTCAAGCTCCGTACGTTACAGTTCATCCCTTAAAGTAAGCTAAGAGGAGGAACACATCTAGTTAATGATAGAGTTTGAGCGCAATATTGACGCCATTTGGTCGGGCTTCCCTGTCCCACAATGAGCCAGTTTGATGGGTTTTAACATCTTCATTAAAGGGGAGAGGTGAATGTACGATCCTTTGAGAATATTGAAGCTGGACCACTCACAGCCTCCTGTCTCAAGTGTGCTGGCTGCCATGAAGGACAGAACAGGACTTAAGACTACCCAGGTGTCCTCCCACCAGCCACACCGACGGTATTGACAGTAATTGTATACATTCTATTGATATTGGCCGAGGAGAAATTCATTACATTTTGCCTACAGTTAAATAAGGTTAAGGTTACAGCTTCAGGTTAGAATGACGTCGATTAGAGCTCAGAATGTAGCGGGAGTCAGCGTATTGTTCTTTACACAATACAGTGGAGGTTCAAAATTAACTAGGGAATGTGACTCTCGTAGTTGTTTAATTAGTCGAGAAACTCTTGGTGAGACAATTAAATGAGTCGTCAGTAGCTGTGTGTGTACAGCATTTTGAACAGGGACTTGTTCCAGCCATATTGTGTTGGACACAAATGGTAATTCCTACACGAGACTGTGGGAGGTAGAAGCTGTGCAGAGTGACGGCACCACACAGTCGCCACCATAATGTGGAGAGGGCAGGTCCATCTCACCCTTGACTTCAACTTGTTTTCTTAGGAAATTGGCTCTTCACAACTCTGGCTACCCCGCCGACTGAATCTGGTTAGTGAAAGAGAAAGTGATCCCGTGCTGGTAGTGTAGATAGAGTATACTGTAGATTAAGTCCTTTTTTGTGTACAGGAAAAGACAGAGTGGCCAACACTATACTTGACCGCCTTCACTTTCCCCAACCGTAAAGTTAGGCACATATTCACATCTGGGTGAACTGAAGGTACCTTAAGCCTGAACCAGCGACCCTTAAAACAGGAGTTGAATGATGTATCCACTCGACTGCTGCACCCTGAATGATAAAAGAGTCTACCAGAACTCATTTATACCCGAGACTACTACTAACACAAGAGGGACGGCCTGGTTTTTCTCTGCTTAACTAATTTGTTAAAAGAGAAGAGAAAGTCAAGGGGCATTACTGTGGGTAATTCTTGCCGTCGGGTGCAGCAAATACATAGACTTGTTGGTGCCTGTAGTTTGTGTGTGTGTGTGTGTGTGTGTTGTCTTGGTCTGGGATTTACTAGTGACTGAAGCTCTTGAGGGGACAGTTACCTAGAAATAGTTATTTTTGTTCTTCTGTTGTCCGCATCTCAAGACACAATGACCTGACGGTTCATTCATTCGTTCATTCATTTATTTATTTATTTATTTGGTCTCTTGGTGTCCAGATTTTTGTAGCTTAATATTCAATGATTTTTTTTAAGTCTCCTCCTCTTTATTTTTCCCTTTGTTTCGTAATTTTTATTTTTTCCCTCTTTCATCTCTCTTCCTCTCCCTCTTTCTTCTCTCTTCCTTTTACTACTCTTTCTTCCCCAATTCTCATTTTTCCTCTCTTCCTCCACCTTTACGCTTTCTTTTCCTCTTCTTCCTTGTCCTCTTTCCCATCGTTCTTCCTCCTCTTTCCTCTCTCTTTATCTATCTTCCTTCCTCCTCCAGTCTTCTCTTCCCATTTTGGTATCTAGATGTCCCTAATACAACGATACCAAGTAAGTCAAGTGTCCAGCAGCGCCACCACGTCTTGTACCCTGTGCAACTCTTGGGTGGAATAAGTACGCGGGAATCTCAGGACGATGCAGTTTGTTTACGTATTGTGTTCGTCGTAAAGTACAGTCAGGCTTTCGGTTAAAAAAATAAAGGCTTTCGTGTTTAAAACTGTAGTCTAACTTTCTTCTTAAAATGCAGTCAGGCTTTTTTCTTTAAATTTAGTCAGGCTTTCGTGTTTAATTAGTCAGGCTTTCGTGTTTAAATACTCAAGCTTGTCGTAAAATACAGTCAAGCTTTGCTAAAATAGCTAGACTTCTTAAACCACAGTCGGGAGTGGTTTTGTACTGTCTTCGTCTTGCAATACAGTCAGATATCAGATTGAACTGGTTGCCTCGCCAGTCATAACACTCTAAGGGAACAATGGCACGTAATCCCCAGACCGGCTGTCAGGTAGTTAATAGCTTTCATGACTAATGAGCTGCTCTCTGGTAATGATGGAGTGACTACCAATATGTATTTAACTGTGACGGGAAAAGTACATTGCTGATGATATAGTGTAGCCTTTGTGTTTCGTTCATAAATCAGTTTAACCTTTAAGTTTCGTTCATTAATTAGTGTAATATTTGTTTTCTTCGTTAACCAGTGTAACCTATGTACCGTTCGTTAGCCAATGTGACCTTTGTACCGTTCGTTAATCAGTGTACCATTTATACCGTTTGATAACCAGTGTGACCTTTGTACCGTTCGTCAACCAATGTAAACTTTGTACCGTTCGTCAACCAATGTAAACTTTGTACCTTTCGTTAACCAGTGTGACCTTTGTACCGTTCGTTAACCAGTGTGACCTTTGTACCGTTCGTTAACCAGTTTGACCTTTGTACCGTTCATTACACAATAAGTTTTACTTGGTTCATTAAGCAGGTACCATAGTGTATCGTCACAGGCTGGCACTAGTTCTGATAGGTCCGTTATGATAGGTGCCACGTTAACCATTACGATTGAGGTTCTAATAGATCTACATGGGTTAGGGCCAATTAGGACTGGGAGCCACTTAATATAGAACTGGTATATGTGACCCAGTATATCGTGTTAGCTATTAGATAGAAGTTCGTACAGGTCATTGTTACGTTATCGGTTCGTTATCAGTTCATAATTCGTTAATGTTCCTCTGTCGTAACATAATGACGATAAAATTAATATAACACAAACAACAACCTAATTTTGTTATTTATTTTATATCGTGATTGTACCGATATCGTAAACTTATGGCGAAAAGGTTGAAATACCAATAGTTAACAACTAAATATTGCCTCTGGGTCGTAATTCGTTAATATTCCCACATCGCAACGTTAATATTTCGTTGGTAATGTTCCCACAATTCGGAACTCAAAGGATTCAACTTTCTGGCGAGTGTTGGATCTTGGTATAAATATTCATCAGCCTTGACCACTCGTACAGCACACCTGCCTACATCACCTTTACCTGCTGGTCCACCTCTACCACGTTAATTAATATTCCACACTTAAAATACATGCAAATTTGTGACTCCCAGTGACGTCACCACCCAGCTGGCCCCTCACGCATTGAAAAACAGTGTTAATTTTTGTTTCCTGTATTGAATAGGTGTATTAACTCTTGCTGCTGTGTTTATCATTTACCGTGACAACTGTATTGTGGTTTATTATAATTTACTGTATGTATCATGTACCCATCATCACTGTATCAGGATACAGTGATGATGGGTACACTGTGTCTCACCACTGTAATAATCTACCCCGTCCTTAAAATATAGCCTTGGGGAAAAGTTCACTCGTCTCTCGAACTTCAGATCTTACGTCCACAGAAAATATAAAAACTAATTTATCTTCCGTAATTAAATATTTTTATACCCAGGTTTAAGGAATTAGTAAGTTGAATTAAGGAGTTTTATTCACATGAGGTGATTCATCAGCAGGACACTTGTTGATGGAGTAGTTTGGGGGAACCTGAAAATTACCTCTCTTAGCTTAATTCACCTGATGATTAACTACCTTAACGCTTCCTGGGGGTTAGATTAGTTACAGCTAGATTAGGTAAGGTTAGTTTAGGTAAGCCAGACACTAAAACACAGCCAGACACTTAAAAACAGACAAACAATGCTAGACAAAGCCAGACACGGCTTAACACAGCTTTACTGTTCTCAAAACTATTCCAGCGAAGCTATGTCTTACAGCCATTTGTTTCGCTCTATATCCTGGTGCAGCTTTTACCGCGCTGGAGGCTCTTAGTGTTCTTTTGTTTTTGTCGACTATAATACATATACTGTATATATATATATAAGGGATGACATGAAGATTAAGCAACCCCAGCTTGTTCCACCTCAATTAAACACTTTATTACTACTTGGGGGATTAGGTTAGGTTAGCGTTACGGTGTGTCGTCATCAGGTGATTCATTTGTTTTTATTGTATTGTCACTTTAGCGTCAATATTACATTACATAATTACATAAGAAATATATATTCTACTAACTGGAGCCGTTAATGACCAAACAATTGCCCTGTTAAAGTTTATCTAAATCTTGCTCACCATAAGGAACATTTTGTATATAATTTATAAAGTCATTAAATATGGAGTCACTTAAGGGAGACTTTAGAGAGATTATTATAAGGCTTTTGAAGATGTAATATTTATCGGTTAATTTTCACGAGTATTATTATTCATAAAGAAAGGCTTATTGAACCCCACTGAGTTCCTGAAACACCTTAGAAAATTTAATCAGGTGACGTTGATATATTGGTGACGTTGTGACTTAATAACGGGTTACCAGGCGTTCAGATGGAGGGCTTTGAAAACATTGGTATGTATGTATGTATGTATGTATGTATGTATGTATGTATGTATGTATTCTCTCGCCATGATGGACTGACCTCATTAACTTGCAGCGAGCTGAGCATTGCAGGAATTAGCAACAGGAGGAACTTACATCACACAGTTGCCAGACTTGGAGGAAAGAAGAGTGTGAAAAGTGTTCTTGATGATCGCACCGAGACTTGGGGCGCCTGTGTGTGTGTGTGTGTGTGTGTGTGTGTGTGAGTGTGTGTGTGTGTGTGTAAACTTGACTGAGTACAAACACATTTACTTGACTTCTTGTGTACGTATGAAAAAAAAAAATTATCTCCCCCAAGACAACGACTCAGACAAATAGCAATGGTCATAGTCTTAATTAAAATCTCGTAGGCCCTATCGTGCTCCCAGACAACACTGAAAGTCACATATGGGGATGACAGGTGTATGTTAGGTGAGTCGTACCTTAATTAACTACGACCCACCTGATGACGACCAGGTTATGCTAATATGGGGCCCCCTTGGCTTAATTAAAATTCCCGGATGTTGCTGATTAGACCAGAATCGCTTCAGTCAGTCGAGGATTTCAGGATTAGCTTCAGATGGGCTTTTGGATTGTGATGATTTGGTGATGAGGTGATTGGTGATGAGTAGTGATTATATAGATTTGTTTGGTGATTAATGGAAGGTACTAGTTTAAGTCATTTTACTTGGCTATTAACTAGGTCTGTGGTAATCAGGCACCATTATAATAACCACTAATTGGTATTTTACTCTTGATTATGATATATGATTGGTTTAACAGATACAGTAATTGTCATACAGGTGTTAATACCATAAAGGTGTCGCCCTAACGTAGGCATAAATATAATTAAGTACTAGTTTAAGTCATTTTACTTGGCTATTAACTAGGTCTGTGGTAATCAGGCACCATTATAATAACCACTAATTGGTATTTTACTCTTGATTATGATAAATGATTGGTTTAACAGATACAGTAATTGTCATACAGGTGTTAATACCATAAAGGTGTCGCCCTAACGTAGGCATAAATATAATTAAGTCTCTAATTAACTCGATTTCTTTCTTTCTTTCTTTCTTTCTTTCTTTCTTTCTTTCGTCCTTGGTACTAAATTTAATCCCCAGAAATTGCCTCTTAGTGGACGCTTGTTGATGGTAGAATAATTAGGGAAGTTTAGCTGTAAGTCGTTCTCTCTCTCTCTCTCTTTCTCTCTCCATCATTTCATCCCTAGCTCCTCCATTCACCTCTTTCTCTTCCACTCCCATCTCCTCCTCCACTTTCACCTCATCCTCCTCTTCCTCCACTTCAATTTCATTCCCGTCTTCCTTATCTTCCTCAACTTCCACTTCATCCCCATATCCCCATCTTCTTCCCCCCTCCTCCTCCTCCTCCTCCTCTTCCTCCCTCCTCTTCCCTCCTCTTAGACGAGCACATCTACTCAGGTCAATAGTGAAAAAATATGTCTACAGAGATCGTAAACACTTTTGTTCTGGTGAGACGTGACGTTGAGGTTGCCAGGAGTCATGTCTTTTATTCTCCCTATCCTCCCTACCCTCTCTACATATCCTCCCTACCCTCCCCCAGTTGTTCCCTTCACTTCTACCCTCCCTCCAGTTGTTCCTTCTATCACTCCCCTCCCTCCTTCCCTCCCTCCACCACTACCCTCCCTCAGTTCCCTCCATTTGTTCCCACCAGCACTTTCGTCCCCAAGTTATTCCTTCTATCACTTCCTTCCAGCACTACCTCACTTCAATTGTTCCCTCCAGTTGTTCCCTCCACTACCCTCCTTCCAGTTGTTCCCTCCACCACTACCTTCCCCCAAGTTCCCTCCACCACTTCCCTCCCCCAAGTTCCCTTCACCACTACCTTCCCCCAATCCACGAATTAAAGTAGAAAATAACAATAAAAAGTGAGATTTAACACAATTATTTTAGATACATGAAAAAAAATTAATATTTCAGATTGAAGAAAAAATCCCTGAAAACATAATAATTAGGTTAATGTGAAGCAGTGTTGAGTATCGTCTTGTCTCAGTGTCTCTCCCTTACCTCTCCTCACCGGGAAAAATCTCTCACTTTTTGGTATCATTATGAGGAATTTATTTAGACCCGGTTGAGTTAGTCCAGGTAATTATATTTACATTGTCGTTTTTATTTCATTAGATTGTGTGTGTTTATATATTTTTTTCGTTTTTATTTTTTGTTTTATTAATGGGGAAATTTTGGCACCGAATTGGGTGTGTTTTAGTAATTTTTGTATAGATTTGCGTGTGTTTAATTTCGTGTTTTGGAGTTTATGTTTGTGGTTTTATTTATGTTTTTAATTACATCGTCATTATTATTATTATTATTATTATTATTATTATTATTATTAGTAGTAGTAGTAGTAGTATTTATATTAACATTTCCATATCCATTGTATTATTTTGATTAAATTATGAAATATACCAAATAAAAGGCAGAGAACATTGCGTCAGTTCCTACACTCCATCCATCAGCGGACAGAGCTGCAGTTATCAGGTGGGCAGCCGGAGTTGGTGGAGGCAGCTGGGCCACGCCTGCAGGAAATGACTCCAGCTTATCGTTGCTAACTCCTCCGACAGGAGACTCCGGCGGTGAGGGACGGGGATCATTTTTGGGGCTGTTATACGTGGTGTTTACAAAGTCCTTGTTGTTTGTGTTTCCAGAGTCCTTGATGTTTGTGTTTACAGAATCCCTGTATGTGTTTGTTTTTAGGGTTCTCAGTGTTTGTATTGATCGAGGCCGTTTTGGTGTTTGTTTACTGAGTCTCTTGATGTTTGTGTTTACTGAGTCCCTTGATGTTTGTGTTTACAGTGTCCCTTGATGTTTGTGTTTACAGTGTCCCTTGATGTTTGTGTTTACAGTGTCCCTTGATGTTTGTGTTTACTGAGTCCCTTGATGTTTGTGTTTACAGTGTCCCTTGATGTTTGTGTTTACAGGGTCGCTTTATGAAGTTAAGTAGCCTACTGAAAATAATGGTGTGTAATCCATCTTTTACTGTTTACAACTGTATTTTGTCCTTATATTTCAAGGTGTAATTGTAATTTTGTCTGTGCATAATACCTTAGTGGATGTGAAGAATACCATTATGTGTAGAAAATGATGGAACCTTTTTATTAAAATTTTAAATGTGTCTCTGTTATAGCATTATAAACGCAGCATGTATAGCCTTGTGAGGTTGGGCTTTAGGAGAACCAGGGAGAGGGAGAGGGGGAGGTAGGGAGAGAGAAGCAGAAAGAGAGGGGGGAGAGAGAGAGAGAATGGAGAACCAGAGAGAGGGAGAGGGGGAGGTAGGGAGAGAGAAGCAGAAAGAGAGGGGGGAGAGAGAGAATGGAGAACCAGAGAGAGGGAGAGAGAAGCAGAAAGAGAACGGGAGGGAGGGAGGGAGAGAACCAAAGAACGATGGAAAGGAAGAGAGAAGCAAGAGAGGAGGGGAGAGAGAGGGGGGGGAAGGAGGTAGAGAACCAGAGAGAGAGTGATGGGGAGAGAAAGAGAGAGAGTACACTGGCAGACACATTCAATTCATCTTATCCAGAAGTAAATTAAAACCTAATATATTTTAGGTGAAAAACAAATGTTGAAAAGTATACCAGAACGAATGCAGAATTTCCACCGGCGCTTACAAAAAAATGTACCGTAGTTCACAAAAAAAATTGGACTACCGGGGAGTGAATAAATTACTCTTAACATACTGTATTCTTTGATAATTATATACAGAGAGAGAGAGAGAGAGAGATGGAGGGGAAGGGGAGGAGAGAACCAAAGAGAGAGAGAAGGGGAAGGAGGAAGGGGGAGGGGAGGAGAGAACCAAAGAGAGAGAGAAGGGGAAGGAGGAAGGGGGAGAGAGAGATGGAGGGAGAGGGGAGGAGAGAACCAAAGAGAATGAGACACAGAATATAATGGAGGTAACTGATCATTTTGTGGGTATAGTGTAACGGCACCAAAGACAGACAGTAATGCAGAGGAATAGCCGGAGTGAATGTGGTCAGAGAGAGGAACAAGACACGTAATGATGACAAATTGTAAACAAACAAGATGGAGAGAAGTGAAGTATTTACCCATTGTTTGATTTAACATTACCATCCAGAATCGTTTACTCTTTGTCTGTTAATTTTTGTTCATATATCAGCAAACTTGATGATTTTTTTATGGAAATTTTACGGTTTATAGGAATCACATGAAGATTAAGCACCCCAGGTTATTCCATGTTAGGTTACTTTATAATAGGTTACGTTACGTTAAATTAGGTTACGTTACGTTACATTGGACGAGGTTACGTTAGATTATGTTTTGTTACCATGTTACGTTATGTTAGATTTCGTTAGGTTACGTTGGATTTTTTTAAGTTAAGTTGTTTGCTTACGTTACGTTAGACTAGGTTAAGTTAAGTTACTGAAGATTATGTTTAGTTAGGTTAGTCAAGCTAGAGTGCCTAATCTTCACGTGATCCATTTTTAGCAAGTTAATTCTTTTTCCCTGTAGTTGTTCTCCTGTAGTGTTTATAATTCAGTTTAATATTTATATCCTGTCAGTATGTAGTGTTGCATATTTTATCGACCTGGAAAGGCTATGTGTAATCCCTTAGTCATTTCATTTTTTAATCTAATAAGGTTGTGTAGCGAAAAATAATGTTTAACAGGAAATTTTACCTGAATATGTTAATTTGTGTCGGGGTCACCTGAGGATTAACCCTTTCATAATTACTTCACTTTCTGATTTAACACCTTAACGCTGACCTTACCTGATCTAATGTGAACCTAACCTAACCTAGCCTAACCTAACCTAACCTAACCTAACCTAACCTAACCTAACCTAACTTAACCTAAACGAACCCCTCCAGTTAGGATTAGGGTGGTTAATCATCAGGTGAAATCCTTGAATATCCATGGCACTATCCTCACCATCCTTACCCATGGCACTATCCTCACCATCCTTACCCATGGCACTATCCTCACCATCCTTACCCATGACAATATCCTCACCATCCTTACCCATGGCACTATCCTCACCATCCTTACCCATGACAATATCCTCACCATCCTTACCCATGGCACTATCCTCACCATCCTTACCCATGGCACTATCCTCACCATCCTTACCCATGGCACTATCCTCACCATCCTTACCCATAACAATATCCTCACCATCCTTACCCATGGCACTATCCTCACCATCCTTACCCATGACAATATCCCCACCATCCTTACCCATGACTATCCTCACCATCCTTACCCATGACACTATCCTCACCATCCTTACCCATGGCACTATCCTCACCATCCTTACCCATGGCACTATCCTCACCATCCTTACCCATGACTATCCTTACCCATGGCACTATCCTCCCCAATCCTCGTCATACACTTACCAGAGTAAACAGTTTATCGTGATTAACTGGATAAATATGTCGCGTCGCTCCCATGGCTGTAGGTGATGTGGCTCCTCAAGTGTAACGTCAATAGACTTTTGTCAGGCCCTAATTAACATTCACTTATTGTGCTGTGTCAATTATGCTCGATTAAAAATGTTAAAAATTTCAGTTTCAATTTTTATTTTAGTTTATAACACATTTTTAACCCAAGAGGGAAATAAGTAATAAGTGTCAGGGATAAAATATAAAATAGAGTTAACTCAGGTAGATTTAGTGTAGATTTAAAGTTAACTCCGGTAGATTTAGTGTAGATTTAAAGTTAACTCAGGTAGATTGCCGCTGTTATGATCAAGAGGCAGCGAAGTAGTTACCATAACAACAACTCCGGCGAACACAGCTCAAACTAATTCTCTGACCTCAAACAGAATTATTTTGACTAAAACCTCGACTTTGGTAGGTTACGTAAGGGTAGGTTAGGGTCAGGTTTGGTTAGGGGTAGATTAAATTAGGGGTAGGTTGGGTTAAGGGTAGGTTAGAATAAGGGTTGGTTGGTTTATTGGTGGGTTAGGGGAGTAATTAAGAGGTCAGGTAACAAGGTAGTAATTAACAAGAAAGGTACCAAGGTAACGTATTAATAATTAAAAGGTCAGGTATTAAAGTGGTTATTAAGAGGTCAGGTAATAAAGTAGTAATTAAGAGGTCAGGTAACAAGGTAACAGGTGTAGCACATTTGTCAACAGGTGTAGGTCCAGGTGATAGATCTTCAGGGTACCTTCACTGGGTCTCATTATCCTGTATCATCTCGTGTAAATAATAATAATAATAATAATAATAATAATAATAATAATAATAATAATAATTGACGGTTTATTGAAAAAGTTCTGCAGCCCGAAGGCTGAAAATATACATTGGACATAAATGACTTATTACATACATTGGTGGTTTAACAAAAGCCTTCATTAGAGAAAGGTGAAGGAACATACAGTGAACATACAGATTAATGTAGGTGTTGAACAGCAAACACGTAGTGTAGTAACTCCCTCCCAGATGGTGTTAGGAGGGACCTGATGTGGTGTAGTAGTTCCCTCACAGATGGTGTTATGAGGGGCCTCACGTGGTGTAGTAATTCCCTCACAGATGGTGTTATGCGGGGTGTGTGTGTGTGTGTGTGTGTGTGTGTGTGTGTGTGTGTGTGTAGCCTCGCTCCTTATTGTACTCAGCGCTCTACATCGTTGTTCATCTGAGAAACAAATCCACATATTCTCTTATTACTTTAATGTCCTGTACACACCTCATGTAATATCCGACCCGGAATTCTTAGCTAAAAGAGAATGTATGTTGTTTTCTTTCTCTTAATATCCAGAAGATTAGTTTGGCCTTGGAGTTGACTGTAATGTTGTGTATAAAACCCGGAGCTTGTATTACACACCCTGAGATTACGACCAGCGGCTCCTTGGCTCACTAACAACGCCAGGCAGGTGTTGGAAGGTGTGTGGGGGTGATTATTAAGGCAGAGTCATGTACAGGTGTAGGCCGGGTTATCACTCTCCACCTAATTAACTATTAAGGTAGATTCATGTACAGGTGTAGGCTGGGTTATCACTCTACCTAATTAATTATTAAGGTAGATTCATATACAGGTGTGGACGAGACTCAAGGGGTCGTTCACCATTGAAGAAAACGACGAGCGGCGCCCGTCTCACCTCCTGCGTCTTCCATCTATATAATAGTTTCATAATATTAATGTATTCATATAGTAAATTGCAGGTGTGTCAAGTTACCTGAGTCATGTTTATTAATAAGCTATTAAGGTGTCAGGCTGTGTCATAAGAGGTGAGGGGAGTTATTAATTCTCTTCTTAAGACATAAAGAACTGTCTTGTACGTTTATAAAGTCCCTTGATATTTATGTTTATATATATGGAAGCGGAAGTGGGTCCCACGGACCTGACTGTCTTTTAGGGGCAGTGTGGATACAGCATACTGTATTTTAAATCTTCGGTATACAAGGAAACAACGTGGCCGACGCTGTACTCGACCGTCTTCACTTCCTAAATGTAAAATCAGGTTCGCAATTACCTCTGGGTGGAATGGGAGTTCCCCGTAGTCGAGCGCAGCGGCCCTTAGAACAGGAGGCGAGCGCTGTATCCACCTAGCTACTAAGACCGCCTCCGTCAGGTTCCACAAACAATGTTTACTAATAAGCCCTCACCAACACCAACCTGAATCTTAATTATCAAAAAGCAATTATCCACAGGTAATGTTCACGCTTCACATCAAATGGCGATTCAATACTTAGTGAAAAATAATTCCTGGATTTACCTGCTGCTAATGGGGAATTGGTTTAATTTTATTTTTATTTGTCAACTGTTTCTCTTTCTCTCACCTGTATCGATCCGGTGTTTGATTATACATTATTATTATTATTATTATTATTATTATTATTATTATTATTACTACTATTTATGTTTTGGTTAAGGTTAATTTAGGTCTCTCTCTCTCTCTCTCTCTCTCTCTCTCTCTCTCTCTCTCTCTCTCTCTCTCTCTCTCTCTCTCTCTCTCTCTCTCTCTCTCTCTCACCCCAGTAAGTCAACCCGACACAGGAGATATATACAGCACTCCATCACTCAGTAAGTCAGCTTCACCTTCAGACTTCCTCGATTGATCTCTATACACCAGGTAGTTCCTCACATGTTAAACCCCATTATGTAATCACACGCTCCAGGACCATCACACGCCATACAGAGAGCTTCTTTATGATGTTACAATGTTTACTTATTAAAACTATATTTATTCCTGAACAACACACACACACACACACACAGGGTAATTCCAGTATGCATGACCTGCCCGTCTCATCCCCATCCCATCAAAATATTCAAAATCTTGTTAAAATTTACTCTCTATCAACTCTCTATGTAGTGGATATACAGAATTTAATACGAGATTATTATTAATACCGATCATTGGTCAACTACAGTGTCATGTTCGGGATGAGAATGAAATTGTCAGAAATGGTGTTATTTATATATTTTGTTAAGTTTGTTTACTGTCATGAAGCGTTAACCCTAAAACATTTTCACCCAAGCACCAAACTTTAAGTAAAATACAGTGTTTCATTATTACTGTGGCATCAAAACGTTTTTCTTCCTTGTAAAACAGAACACTACCCAACTGAACACAAAACACCAAGAAGCTTCAGTAATTACAAAAGAACTCCTGGAGTCCATTTGTTTACTCCTTATAAAGCACAAACTACACTCACCCAGACACAAGACGGCAAGAAATACAATGTTTGCATCAGTAATCTTTCATTAAAACATTTCCTCTTTATACAACACAATAAACCTCACACAAAACGTATATAACAGGGTGTTCACATTATGTACTGTGGCACAAACACCATATTCCTTGGTGAGACAAAACATCCAGACATAAATAGCGAGACAATTTAGCACATAGTAAAGAATTCTAACACCCTAAACATTCTTCTCCATAAAACACACACACACACACACACACACACACACAGCACAAAATAAGAGGAAATACGAACCATCTACATAAGTACTGAACCATCAAGACGGTTCCTGCTCATAAAACACCACACACACACACACACACACACACACGGAGGCAGAAAACAGCGAAAGAATGGAGGTAGTCTTAGACACCAGTACAGCCAGCATCACAACCAGAGGCTGTTATCACCTAAATTTGCATACTGATTGGTCCAAGAATCGGCCACTCAGCATACATTACCCTCCTCCCTCAGTCCATACACCCACACTCTCTCTATTGTACTTTGCTCCTCGTATTTGCATATACAAATTGGGAATAACGCCATTGGGGGGGAGGCGGTAACGTGGAAAAAATAAATTCATTTCTCTTTTTCCTTTTTATAATGTAGGGAAATACTGTATTACCTGACACACGTTTATGGAAGAGTGTTAGACCACTTGACGATCAACCATCCTAACCCAAGCTAACCTGATCTAACCCAACTCAACCTTACTTACCTTAACCCTAATCTAACCCAACTCAACCTAATAACCTAACTTAATGTAACATAACTCAAACCTAACTTCCCCTCACCTAACCTAACCTAACCCTTTAATTTATATATCACAGCATGACTCCCTAGAATATTACACTGGGGTTAAAAAAACGATATAATTATACACCTCATAACTTCCCCCGTTGACAAAATTACTACACACTGTAAATAGCCCTTGACTACAACACTACTCTTTAATAATATGAGATAGTACGTATTATGTAACCGGGTAATATAATGCTGTTTAACACTCATTAGTACCGTTCTAATTTGACGTTATAAAGCTTTTCTCGGTTGTAAGCTCCTTGTTTGAGTTGTTGTTTTGGTCCCCTTTCCCTCCTTTTTTCCCGCTTAGATACATACTGTTACTTTTCTCCTTCTCTTCCGCTGTTATACTCTCTCTCTCTCTCTCTCTCTCTGCTTGTTTATATATACCCCCCCCCCCCCTCCTCACCTCTTCTCCACTACCATCCCCAGGGCAGGTAACCCACACACCTGGACACAACACCACCGCCACACATCAACGCCACACTCGGGGTCCTACTTCTCTTCTTCTTGATGCTCTTCCATCACGCTACGGCTCCTTGGTGCAAATTACTCGGCCACTGTTTTCTCTGTATATTTGTCGAGTAAGATTGTCTGTCTGTGTTTTTGTCTGTCTTTATGTCTTTATGTCTGATTTTAGTGTGTGTGTATATGTCTTTTTTGTATGTCTGTTTTTCTGTATGTTTATATGTATTGTCTGTTTTGGTTTGTGGGTCTGTTTTTGTCTGGGTTTATCTGCCTGCCTGTATGTATGTATGTATGACGACCTGTGGTGTAATGGTCAGCATCCTCGCCTCGCAAGCAAGTGGACCCGAGTTCGATCCCCGAGCAGGGTGAAACTGTGGGCAGGTTTCTTTAGGCCATTTGCCTCTGTCTACCCAGCAGTAATTGGGGACCTGGATGTTAGTCGATTTGCGGATCGTGTTCCGGGGTAATGGTTAGCCAGTGCAGTTGGCGAGTTGTCCGGCCTTCTCGGATTATTCCTTGACACTGGGTCATGCAGCTCGTTAACTCAGGGTGTGGTTGTTGTGTTGGCACCCATTATATGTATGTATGTGGCACTCAGGGCAAGAACCAGTTTTTATTGAATCTTTAATTGATAACTGATATTGTGAAATTTTAATTCTCAAAATTATTATGTATAATTTTTTGTAGACAGGAACAGTAAATTAAAAAAAAAATTACTGCCTTTAGAATTGTGTCATATTAACCCGACCCATGAAAAAATAACTAATTAATGAGATTCCATTTAGCAGCAATTAAAGTAAACCTATTGAGTCTATGAAAAATATATATCAGTATCTGTTGTAGCCGATGACTCCAGCTGCCCTTGTGTTGAAACAGATAGACTCCCTCTGGCATTTAGCTTTTTCCAGGTTAATTACTTCTTAGTTATTAAAAAGTAATTTGTAATGTGTGAATATGTTTTATTATGTTTTTCTTTGTTGATTATCATTTTGTCAATATACCACAAGGTTACGTCTTGTAGAACCTCCTCTCCTTACCTCTCTCTCTCTCTCTCTCTCTCTCTCTCTCTCTCTCTCTCTCTCTCTCTCTCTCTCTCTCTCCCAACTTTCATTTCTCCCTCGCCCCCTCCTTCCCCCTCTCTCCCAACTTCCATCCTTCCTCCCTCTCCCCCTTCCCTCCCTCTTTTTCCCTCCCTATAGGTATTTCCCTGATTTCGTAACCAGTATCGGCAGGTGATGGTTTAAGAGCGTCTAACATTACACAAATAAGGTAGTCCGCCTCAGGCCCGACCCATGAATAATGTACAAATGGGGCAAAAAAAATCCCTTCACATTTTTGGGCTATGTCTAATATTTAGCTTTGAGGGTTTTTTGTTTGTGATTGGTGTATTGGTGGTGATTGGTGTGTGATTGGTGGTGATTGATGTATTGGTGGTGATTGGTGTGTGATTGGATAATACTCTTAGTTCATTAATCCATATCCCATTACTGTTTGATAATGACAAATTACTAGAACGATTACATTACACGATACAATATCTCATAACCGTGATTTACCTGTGTTAATTATTGCTTCTCTTTCCCCAGGTATGACGCGAGAGTCCGCCAGGTGTTGTATAGGTAAGGTGAAGCGGACGTGTTAGTACAGCTGAAACGGTAGTGCCACGTGACAGGTACAGTAGTTTTGTAACGGGGAGGCAAAGTAACATATGTAACGGTAGAGCGATGTAACAGTTACAGCATCGTTGATTTGGTTACAGGAGACTCCGTTAATGTGAAGAATGTGTGAAATTACATAGCAGTGTTACCGATTCGGTGTTGCATAGTAGAGTGCAAATCCTTATTCATTACATAACACTGTTCGCCATTCTTCATTACACAACACTGTTCGCCATTCATCATTACACAACACTTCGCCATTCATCATAACATAACAGTATTCTTCATTCATCATTACATATCACTGTTCGCCATTTATCATTACATATCACTGTTCGCCATTTATCATTACATAACACTGTTCGCCATTCATCATTACACAACACTTCGCCATTCATCATAACATAACAGTATTCGCCATTTATCATTACATAACACTGTTCGCCATTTATCATTACATAACGCTGTTCGCCATTTATCATTACACAACACTGTTCGCCATTCATCATAACATAACACTATTCGCCATTCATCATAAAATCTCATTGCAGTATTTACCATTCATCATTACATAACAGAATTTACGCTTCGTATTTTTCGTAACCATTCCACCGTTGTCTTAATTCACCAAGGTAAAAATGGAACGCTTCCCTGGAAAAAATGGCTGGAAAATATGGAAGGTTATGTTGATTTAAATTGTTGCTACAAGAGTATGAGTCTGGGGCAGGAGGAGGAGGGGAGGGGATGGAGGAGTAGGAGATGGAGGAGGAGGAGGAGAGGGGATGGAGGAGGAGAGGGGATGGAGGAGGAGGAGAGGGGATGGAGGAGGAGTAAATGGTTGGAGGGGGAGGAGGAGGAGAGGGAATGGAAGAAAAGGAGATGGGATTGAGGTGGAGGACAGGGAATGGAGGAAGAGGAGAGAGAGAAAAGAGGAGGGGGGGGAGGGGATGGATGTGGAGGAGATGGAGGAGAAAGAGTAGGGATGGGGTAAAGGAGTAGGGTTAGGTTAGGTTTGGGCTCATTTGGAGCTCTTTTATGCGAAGGGTCTGAAGTGTTTTAACCCGAGCTTGTGTAGTGGCCGTCACCCTCCACACTCACAGCGAGATACAACACCTTGAGATGAGTGACACAATGGCTTGGTTAATCCCCACACTCACCTATTGAGGGTTAATTGGTCTCTAGGGTCAACAGGCATCTAGTATTTGGATTGGTGCCTATTAGGACTTGGGGTTTAATAAAACTTGGCCTTAATTAGGTTTGGCAATCAGAACATCAAAAATACTTTACCTGTAGCGTTAACCTGTAGAATAAAAGTGAAAGTCCCACAAGCACAGTAGCCCGTTAGGGACAGTGTGGATACAGCGCAGTTTGTAGTAATTCTTCGGCTCTTAAGAAGGCAGCGTGGCCGGCACTACAGACGATTACCTTCACTTCCCAAACTATAAATCGTGCACCCATTTACAGCTGGGTGGACTGGGAGTGCCCCGGTATCGAACTATAGATTCTTAAAACAGGAGGCGAGTGTTGTAGACCCTCGAGTACATCATAATTTTTTCATGGAGCACATTTAATATACCACAAATGAAACGTGACGTAGTAAATTTGTATTAGAATGTTGATCGTGTCAGAAAAAGAACTTAATTTTGTGTTTTTGAGTTTTTAAAAGAATATGGATTGGGAATTCAGCGAGGCAGACTATTTTACTTGTTGGCAGAAAATATAAGGATTATCAGAGAGCAATCATGACGGCCAACCAGGCGGAAATTTGATAGGATTGATACGCTCTTGTGGATATTGGCCTGAGAGGTTGTCGAGGTTCTTCACCCCTGAGGTCATCCTGAAGCCCGAAACAAACCTTCTGCCTCTTGGTACTGAGGAGACCCATCAGTTTGGGGGTTTATCTCAGGCTGGCATGAGACTGTCTCGTTCACTCGTTGTTTTTCCGACGCTAGAAACATTATCTTTTTTATTGCGTTTTAAAAATTTCATGTATTTTATTGTCTGTGCGGGTGTCAGTAAGCTTTTCCTGGCGTGATTCACAGCTTAATTCTTACATCCAAACTTATATTCTTAGTTAACATCACCTGAATATGTCTCACAACTAGACGAAGCGACCAACATCACATCCAAGTCTCTCTGTTAAGGATCGAGGGTCAAGGTCACATCAAAAGGTTAAATTTACAACACTCATGAATTTCGTTTAAAAGACACGAGCCGCTCGGACATACACAAGATAACCCGGCCCGTCAGCCATGTGCAGTGTCTGGCATCACGTATAACAAGACAGGTTGAGATAGGAGACATGTCTTCTCCTTTTTGATGGGATATTTATGACCAGGTTAATTTTTACGACACTCTAGTTAATATATTCTAATACGTTTTCACAGAGGTAGTATCACCATTAATCATTTAATATAAAACAATTAATTAACATCTAGTTTCATATCTTGTAGTGTTTTAAACCTTCACATTATCACTTAATTAGTTTACCCCGGAGAGCCATTCTGTGTGGGTCATTAGCCAGCTGGTCAGCCCGAAGGGAACACAAGAAAATGGTTTAATGATTTTCTCAGCTTCTAGTGATTTATTTTCCTTTACCACTTATGACTTGTTCTTCTGGATGATTTAGTTTGGTCAAAGTTTAGAGTTAAATTTTCACTTAATTCACGAAGATTAAGAGAGAAATATTTTTGTTATGTGCTGGTATGTATGGCCGTTTGTTTGTGTGTGTGTGTGTGCACGTGCTTGCGTGCGTGTGATGTTAAGGTTGGATGGTTGTCATACACAATTATTAACAGCAAAGACACAACAGGTAACTCAAAGTAAGAAACACAATCAACAGGAATCACAGGTAGGAAATCATCTCAAGAACCTCAGTAAGATAAACAATGGAGGTTATTATCAGCCAAACTTCACCAGAAAAAGTTTGCCTGGGGATATTGCGTTCACCATCCACTGTGATATAAAGTGGACGCAATTGCTACACTAGGAACCACGCTGAGAAGATTAATGGTCAGTTTTCGCAGAGTTAAAGCAGGTAATGTCTCCAGAATACTTACACGATACGAGCCACAACGAGAAGCATTGTGATGATGAACGCCAATGATAACGTTGCTCTCTTTTTTCCCTACGCTGAAGTCATTTTTTTCCTCACGCTGTTGTTGCTTTTCCCACGTTTATATATTTTTCCCACGCTCCTGTTCTTTTTTTTTTCACGCTCCTATACTTTTTCCCACGGTCATATTCTTTTCCCACGCTCCTATACTTTTTCCCACGGTCATATTCTTTTCCCACGCTCCTATACTTTTTCCCACGCTCCTATACTTTTTCCCACGCTCCTATTCTTTTTCCCACTCATCTACCTTTACCTTTACCACGCTTATATTCATTTTACTATTGTTTTCCTTCCATTGTTATTGTTTTACCCAAATTGTTTTTATTTACCCCGCGTTGTTATTACCATGGTGCTGTTCTTTTCCTGACGCCGAGGCTATTCCCACATGGTCTCGAGTGTGTTGGTCTGACCTGGTACAAATTATTATGTACTTACCTTTGTAGGAAATGCATGAAAGTATAAAATATTCATTGCGAGTCAGGTATTATTTTTTCTTTTTTGCTAAAGTGTTTTCCGTAATTTTTAATCCTGTTTATTCCTCATTGTTCTGATTTCTTCCGTATTTATTTTTCATTTCCTCAGTAATTACAATATTTTGTTTGTATTTTTGTATTTATTTCAGTTGCTTATTTTTTTTTATGTTGGGAATTGTTCCTCTGCCGACGTGAGTGCCTACCACATTATACTGCTCTTGAAGTGCTAGTGCCAGCTTATGCCAGGTGAGATTAGATTAGATTGCCCCCGAGGGGACTAGTTTATTGGGCACCCCCTTACATCCTGTGCAAGGTGAAGCGCAGAAGCGTTTACAGCGCCCATCTGGGAAGCATGCGTAGTTCATGCTTGCCTTTATGACTCATGCATTAAGGGCGTAAAAGCCTGAAGGGTCATAGGTTTTGTCAGCAAGTTACATAAAGTGACAGAATGATGAGTGTGTGGGGGGAAACTCCCGGTACAATTTATCTGTTTATGGCAAAGCGTGGCAGGTCCCTAATAATGTCAAGTGCCAGGCCATAGGCATTGACAATATTGAGGGACATACCTTTAGTGTGATTGTATTGGCGTGTACGTCGGTAGTGTCGGCTTCAAGGGGGACGTCGAGAGGCTGGTAGGGGACGTCCTTCTTGGCGTAGATACATAGTCCACTAGCATGACCTCATGGTGGTCAATTGATGTGGAGAACGAGTGGATGGGCCCCAGGTGCCGACATGCCGGTGGAGGACGGGGAGCCGGGGATGGTGTCCTCGGGTCCAATAGGGGGCCCTGGTGGGGACAGCTCAGAGACATGAGTAAGCGCGGCTTGTGGTGGGTGGACAGGGGCAGCAGGGCACACCCGGGCAGGCTCGGTAGGTGCCACGCCAGCTGTGATGCCAGGCGGCGGTGGAGTAGGCCGTGAGCAAAAGGGGCACACAGGGGGACTACCAGCTTGTGTCAAACCAGAAGAGGGGGGTGACTGGGTAGCAGCTGGAAGCAGGGGTAGTCTGTGTAGGTTGGAGATGGCGGTACAGAGTGTATCAAAGAGTTTTTCAACACGGTTGGTAAATTCGTGGAAGAGGGATATGATCTGTGTCGTGTCACCGGAGGGGGGTTGTGGGGGGGCACCGGTGGGGGCACAAGGCCTGACAGCGTCGGAGTAGAGACGGAGAGGAGGCCCAGTAGTAGTTGAGTTAGGAGACGGCCGGGACTGCTGTGTTGCAGCCAGGTGAGGCCAGGCATGTGTTGTTGAGGAAGGAGGCGTTGCTTGAGACAGATGGAGGGGACGTAGAGGGAGGCGGCCCGGTAGAGGGGGAGGTTGACTCAGCCTTCGGGGAGGCTTTTCTCCTGGGACAAGCAGACGTTTGGGGCATTGCCGTGAGTCAGCATTGTGCCAGCCACCACAATTACAACACCTGGGGTCAACAACATAGCCCACACCACCCCCATTGAGGTGGTCTTTAATTTTCTGGGCACAGACGGAGGAGTGATGGTTACGTGAACAGAAGCGACATTTGGGACGATCACACGTCGGCAGCAGGCGGTGAAGGTGTGACCCCAATGGGAGCAGATGACACAAAAAGCAGGCCCTGGATGATAGGATTCTGCATACAGTGGAGGGAGGATTGGGTGGGCCTCAACAGTGGTTGGATACACACACACACACACACACACACACACACACACACGGTGCTGTTTCATGCAGTGTTAAGGTGCGTGTCTGAGAGTTGTGATAAATGGTAGTGCTTTCATCTCATTGAGCTTCGTCACTACCGTTATCATTACCATCATCATCATACTCATTATCATCATTGTCATAGCTATCCTTATCATTATTATCCTCGTCATCATCCTTTAATACCCTTCACTTATTCCCACAATCCTCCGTCTTGAGCTCCTTACCTCACTAATCCCATCACGTACCTCCAAATACCTTACCTGGTTGTTGGTATCCCGGGCCAGACCTACACCACCTGTACACTGACTCGTGAAGTTAATTACTGTGTTTATACCTGTTATTTGTATTCAGTCTGACAGTCTTTCATGTATTAATGTTTTTTCTTAGGATGTAAAGGTCAAAGTTCACGTGTTTGTTATTGTTTGCTGAAAAGAACTTTATGTTTTCTTATGTCTGAAGCTTGAAGGATATTTATCTTAAGATTATTTCAGAATTCGTCTTTATGTCATAGATTCAGTGAACCAGTTTACAAAATATAAAAATTCCCCTTACGTTTTCATCATGTCTTTATCCTGAGAAATAACTAACATAGGAATCCAAATTATGTCGTAGATTTAGTTAGCCAATCTTTATGATATTAATACTGTGCTCTATGTTATTTTCTCCCTTAAGAAATACTGAAGACTTGGGTTTACATTACCCGAGTTGCAGACGTTATAAATAATGAACTTGTATTTATCACCGAGATTCCGCCTCCGTTTTCTTGGCTAAAAATGATTATGATTTTCGTATTTGTGTTGTGAATTCGTAGGCGGATGATATTAGCAGAGGCAGGGAGCTAGTCGTGTGCCTGTGTTTACCTGCTGCGCTGCTTAATTACTCCTCCTGACAGATTCCCGCTTTTACTTACTTATTCATGAAAATAATAATAGCGATAGTGATCATGTTCTTGTGATGATAATGATGACAATGGTAATTAACGATTGATAAGGAGAAAAATAGTATTAATTAAAATGATGAAAATATCCTGATAGGTAGAAGAATTCCTGATACTAACTAGAAATAATAGAAGTCTCTCTCTCTCTCTCTCTCTCTCTCTCTCTCTCTCTCTCTCTCTCTCTCTCTCTCTCTCTCTCTCTCTCTCTCTCTCTCTCTCTCGTTTAAGAAGCGCCAAATTTCAGTCACACACACAATAGTCTGACATGATGGGTCTCGACCAAGGAATATAAACTAGTTTTTTTTCCGGCATTTGCGTCATTGATCTCCATCCAGCCAAGCTAATGTGGAGGCTAAAGACTTGTATACAACAGTTGTGTTTTATAATGACGTGTGTGTGTGTGTGTGTGTGTGTGTGTGTGTGTGTGTGTGTGTTTTCATGGTTAGTGAACATTAGGATGACGTTAATATTTGGATTGTATGGGAAGTTATTTCATCTTCCGGATCTCCTGAAGATAAACCCCCAGTTTAGTTCACCTAACCTAACCTAACCCTCCTAGGTAGCGTTCGGGTGTTTAATCAAGTGAAATAACCTGGAGGAGCTAATCTAAAGATGGATCTTTTACACCTGTTTGTAAGGATTCTCTAATATCAGACGTAGGAGAAAGGAACTTAAGTGCTAGTTTGATCTGTATGCCCGTAAAAGCAACTGTCCTTTTCACAATCTTATTCTTTCAATTTTTATCAGTTATCTCACCTTCTCCCCTGTTTGGTATAGAGTGGATAAGGAATATAAACGCTAAATATAGTGGGTAATGATAACCGGAATGATGCAAAACAAGTGTAATAAGTAAGAAATATAAACATAATACATTTCTTCCCCTCCCTCCCTCCCTCCATCCTCTCCTCTCCTCCTCTCTCCTCCCCCCTCCCCTCTCCCCCCTCTCCCCCCCCTCTCCTCCCCTCCCCTGCTCCCCTCCCCTCCCCTCCATATCCTAGGGGCCATACCCTCTATGCTAACCACACCGACTTGGAGGCCAGTTTAAACCGTGTTAGCCCATTCATATTCATCAGTCTGTCGGGATTTACTTACTTCCCCGAGCTTCCGAGTTTCCCGAGGGGCCGAGAGGGATACTTGATATATCTTCACTATCTGTCTGTCCGTCTGTCTGTCCTTCACTCACTTGAGATATAGAGGGGGGGGGGCAAAGGGAGGGAGGGGGAAAGATAGGGTGGGAGATAAAGGAGGGGAGGAAAGAAAGAGAGAGTAGGGGAAGGAGGAGCGAAAGAGGGGAAGAAAGACATTAGAGGATAAATTGGAAGAGAGAAAGAGAGAGAGAGAGAGAGGGGAAGAAAGAAGAAATGACAGAGACAGCGATTAAAGGTAGAAGAGGGAGGATGGAAGAGAGAAAGAGATGATAAATCGAGGAAAGAAGAGAGGGTATAGGAAGATATGCTGTTGGGAGGAAGATAAGAGATAGAGAATGAAGGGAGGGAACGAGGAATAGGAAGACAAAGGAGGGAAGGAGAATATTCAGAAGTTGGGGAGGGAGGAAGAGGGGAAGTGAGAAAGGAACTAAAATTTTGAAGGGAATATAAAGGATTAAAGAGAAGGAAGGAGGGAGGAGTGAGGGAGAGAAAGAAAGAGAGTGAGAGAAGGAAAAAGAGAGGAGCTGAAAGGAGGAGAGAGGGGAGGGAAGGAAGGAGAGAGATAGGATGGAAGAGGAAAAGGGAGATGGGATGGAGGGGAGAGGATCAATATAGATGTACAGAAAGGGAATTGAGAGAGAGGGAGAGTGAAAGAGAGAGAGAGAGAGAGAGAGAGAGAGAGAGAGAGAGAGAGAGAGAGAGAGAGAGAGAGAGTACACATTATCACAAGACAGATCCCGTTTGATTAATGACTCGAGGCAAGACAGTGATAAAACACAACGTTGATAAAAGAGTAAAATTGGGTCATTATTCGTTTTATCAGATCGTCACTCTGTTAAAGTCTTGATGAAGGGGAAATTGATGTCAACGAGTCACTTTCATCAGCTGGAGTTAAATGATACATCAGTGTCTTCAGCGGTAAGGTGTGTTGTTTAGGTAAAATGTGGTCGTTCTGTTCTGCTCAAATGTGATGTGAATTGGGTCTTGTGTAATGGTTATGTTATGGTTGTTATGTTATGTTGTGGTTGTTATGGTTATGCCATTTTATGTTACCTAATACTTTGTTCTGGTCGTGTTTTGTTCCGGTTATTTTATTGTCTCTCTCTCTCTCTCTCTCTCTCAGGCAGGTTAAGGCACAGTGCCTCAGGGTAGTGTACGGTCGACTGACATTTCCACCACAGTTTAAGGTTAACCCACCGTGTCCCTCCCACCACAGTTACACGTCACATGCCACCGCCTCGTTAAAACTTCCACCGTTCATTTTACATTAAACTCGGATACGCCGGCCGGTGGGACATTATTTAAAACCCCCTTTATTTAACATGCTGTGATAACAACATTTTCTAGTGACGGGTTTTAACATAATTTTGTTTACCGTACTGTGATAATAACAATGTTTAGTGGTAGGTTTTAACATAATTTATACTCTATTTTCTCTACATACTGTGATACTAATAGTGTTCTCTAGTGGTTAGCTTAGGTTAGGTTAGGTTAGGTTAGGTTATATAGCAATGTAAACAGAGTAGATAAGGTTGCTGTTGATAGTGAAGCATTAGTTGTTGTATCATAGCTGAAGTTTTTGTGCAACGAAGTTAATAATGTAACTATCTTGGCGCCAATAAAGTTAATAATGTATCTATCTTGGCGCCAATAAAGTTAATAATGTATCTATCTTGGCGCCAATAAAGTTAATAATGTATCTATCTTGGCGCCAATAAAGTTAATAATGTATCTATCTTGGCGCCAATAAAGTTAATAATGTATCTATCTTGGCGCCAATAAAGTTAATAATGTATCTATCTTGGCGCCAATAAAGTTAATAATGTATCTATCTTGGCGCCAATAAAGTTAATAATGTATCTATCTTGGCGCCAATAAAGTTAATAATGTATCTATCTTGGCGCCAATAAAGTTAATAATGTATCTATCTTGGCGCCAATAAAGTTAATAATGTATCTATCTTGGCGCCAATAAAGTTAATAATGTATCTATCTTGGCGCCAATAAAGTTAATAATGTAACTACCTCAGCACCAATAATTAATGTAACTTCCTCGGCTGCATTCATATAAAGATTTAGTGAGGCACAAGTCCCTACCACACCCATCACTCTCCATCCCAGGCGACTTAAAGAGACCATCATTATATTTTTTCTCTCACCTCCTAGTTATTCCTACCCTTTGGCCTCTCTACATCCATTTATTCTCTCCCCTAGTTCATCAATTTCAATCTTTCCACGGAATATATTGATGTCTTTCTTCATCTCTTATCTGTCAAGTTTATATGCAAATCGTAAGTCATATTTTTGGGGTATTTTGTAGGATTCAGGTGGTGTTTGTTTACTGTTTCAATATCGTGTATGTGAATGTTGTAGTAATAGTGAGGTTAGGTTTGGTTTGGTTTTGTTTGGTTATGTTATGTTAGGTGCTGGTGTTGTGAGGTTTGGTTAGGTTAGGTTAGGTTGAGTGCTGATGTTGTGAAGTAGAAAATCTGTAATCGGGTTAGGTTAGGTTAGGTGAGATTGGGTTAGTTGCTGGTGTTGTGAGGTATGAAATCTGTAATCAGGTGGACGTGGAAGCCAGTTGATAGATTTATCGCTGATTCCAGATCACAAAATTTGACTATAAATCAAAAGTTGTCGGGGACCTGTCGCGCCAGAGGTGTTGGGGAGCGAGGCTAGTGTCTGTCCTTGTCTGTTACTGCTGCTTATTTCACTGTTGCTACTGCTACGGGCACAGTGACTTTGTACTTAAGGAGATTTTAGGTTAGGGTAGTGTAGGTTAGGTTAGGTTAGGGTAGTGTAGGATAGGTTAGGTTAGGGTAGTGTAGGGTAGGTAAGGCTAGGGTAGTGTTGGGTAGGATAGATTAGGTCAAATAGGTTTGGTTAGGGTAGGTCAGGATAGGTTTGATTAGGTTATGTCAGGTTAGGTTAATTAAGGGGATTTATATATACCTTTAAAGGGGATTTATGGTTCAATGTGTTGTCTTTAAAGTGAGGGAAGTGACCTAGTGTACCTGGGGAAGTGATTAAGGTACTAGAGAAAGTGACAAGTACCTGGGGAAGTGATTGAGGTACCAGAGAAAGTGACAAGTACCTGGGGAAGTGATTGAGGTACCAGAGAAAGTGACAAGTACCTGGGGAAGTGATTGAGGTATCAGAGAAAGTGACAAGTACCTGGGGAAGTGATTGAGGTACCAGAGAAAGTGACAAGTACCTGGGGAAGTGATTGAGGTACCAGAGAAAGTGACAAGTACCTGGGGAAGTGATTAAACGTGAGAAAGTGACCGAGGTACCAGGGAAATAATAAAAGATGAGACAGTGACTTGAGATACCAGAGAAAGTTGTGACAGGTGTGAAAGTAATGACCAGGGAAAGTTTTGGCAAGTGAGAAAGTGACGGAGATACCAGAGAAAGTTGTGACAGGTGTGAAAGTAATGACCAGGGAAAGTTTTGGCAAGTGAGAAAGTGACGGAGATACCAGAGAAAGTTATGACAGGTGTGAAAGTAATGCACCAGTAAGAAAGAGAACGATGCACCAGAGAAAGTTAAAGAAAGGCGAGCATGTGTCAATGGCGGTAAAGAAAGTTATGAAAGGTGAGAAGGAAAGTTTGCAGATGTGACAGAGAGCGTTGGAAGGTGTAGCTGGACCACTTGGCCATCCTGAGGTATATATAGTGGACCTGTGGCCATCCTGAGGTATATATAGTGGACCTGTGGCCATCCTGAGGTATATATAGTGGACCTGTGGCCATCCTGAGGTTTATATAGTGGACCTGTGGCCATCCTGAGGTTTATATAGTGGACCTGTGGCCATCCTGAGATATATATATATTGGACCGGTGGCCAGCCTGAGATATATATATAGTGTGGACCTGTGGCCAGCCTGAGATATATATAGTGTGGACCTGTGGCCATCCTGAGATATATATAGTGTGGACCTGTGGCCATCCTGAGATATATATATAGTGTGGACCTGTGGCCATCCTGAGATATATATAGTGTGGACCTGTGGCCATCCTGAGATATATATAGTGTGGACCTGTGGCCATCCTGAGATATATATAGTGTGGACCTGTGGCCATCCTGAGATATATATAGTGTGGACCTGTGGCCATCCTGAGATGTATATAGTGTGGACCTGTGGCCATCCTGAGATATATATAGTGTGGACCTGTGGCCATCCTGAGATATATATAGTGTGGACCTGTGGCCATCCTGAGATATATATAGTGTGGACCTGTGGCCATCCTTGGGGTCAATAGGCTATAGTTGTTTTCTTGTTCTTCATTTCCTTCTTTTTTTTTCCTTTTTCGTGATCTTTTTTCTTCTTGTTTATGTTGTTGTTATTGTTATTCCTTTCTTTGTTGTTCTTGTTTATGTTGTTGCCCCTGTTCTTGTTTTTCTTGGTCCTGTTTTTGTTATTATCTTTCTTTTAGTTTCATCATCTTGTTCTTCATTTTCTTCTTCTTCTACTTCATATTTTCTTCTTGTCTTCTGTCTCTTTTTCTCATTCTTCGTCTTATTCTTTCCTTTTCATTGAGTCTTTCCATATTTCCTTCTTTATCACTGATCATCTTACTGTTTCTCTCTCATTCTTTATCATTTTCTATCTTTCTCACTCTATTACATTTTCCTTTATAGTCATTCATTATCATTCTCTATTTTGTGTCTCATTCTTACCCTTTTCCTCCTTTATCAACGTAATTCACTGGTAATCTCACCCACACTACGTTTTCTGTGAAGTCAAACACTTGTGTAAATTATTCCAGGTAATATTTAACCTTTTGACTGTCTCATGAATAACATACGTTAATTAAAGCTCAGAATATTTACCATTTTATTCATAAAACTTGTATTAAAACATACGAGTGAAGTTAACACAGAACAGTTATTTCTCTTGTCGCTGGTGTAATTACTTATGATGATTGTAGTTTGGTGTGTGTGTGTGTGTGTGTGTGTGTGTGTGTGTGTGTGTGTTAATGAATATACTTTGTGTTAATTTCGTACATGTAGTTCCTAGTTACTTTTCTGTCGTCGTAAACCATGTCAGTGTAAAGCTTTTATCATAAGGACTTGATACCTGCCAAACGTTCATCCTTTACTAGCATTGTAGGATGTTCGGTAATGTAACGCGTGTTGGACTTAAAGCTAAATTGAGGAAGAAATTTATATTTATTTTTTATTAGCACAAAAAAATGTCAGAATAATGTGTTGAAAATAAGGACCTCGCATAATGCTAACACCCCTTCCTTTAAGACGTTCGGTAATGTATCGCGAGTTGGACTTTAACCGACATAGTTTTATTTTCCGGAAGCATCATCAGCAAACAGCAGCTTGGCCACCATCCTCCTGCTGCTGCTATCATAAGTCATGATACCTGCCATAAGGCCTTCTTGCTTGCTGCATTATTTACCTTATTAGACTGGCAAGACAGGTTAAAGGTGAGTGTTTGACGGTGGGTCGTGCAGGTCTCCGTGTGTGTTTGTGTGTGTGTGTGTGTGTGTGTGTGTGTGTGTGTGTGTGTGGAGGGAGAATCCAATAGGTGTACGGTATGTGAATTGAGACGTATGTTTATGTTTGTGTGTATATGTGTTTGTGTTTTGGTTTATATGTGGAAGGATTGGGAGGGAGATAGAATAGGAGGAAGGTAACGAAGAAGAGAAAGAACAAGAGGTAAGGAATAAGGTAAATGAGAGAGAGAGAGAGAGAGAGAGAGTTATTAATCTGACTGCCCATCTCCTGCTGTCAAGTCTCTCGTGTCTTCACCTTCTCGTATTATCCATTGTTGTTATTTATGAGGCTCTTGTTAGCGTCGCTCCGGGCTGAACCTCACATGGCTATGTCTGAGTCTACATGTGGACGTTTATGTATGAATATGTCTACATGTATTTATTTAAGTATGTGCGTATATATGTATAGGTGTATGTATTTATGGATACGCTTCCGGGAGTTTTTATTTTCGATAGTATTAAACGTTTGTATGTATGTATGTCGTTCTGTGTATGTATGTCTTTCTATGTATGTATGTACAGTGTGTATGTATGTCTTTCTGTGTATGAATGTATGTATGTATGTGTGTATGTCTTTTTATGTATGTATGTATGTCTCTGTGTGTATTATGTATGTATGTATGTATAGATGTATGTAAGTTTTAGTGCAAATATTCCACTCATAACTTATAATTAGCACACCGACCTCAAGGTTATTCTTCAGGTGTGGTCCAAGGTAATTAATTAGATTTTCATTATGATAAGTCCCTCAGCGTGCTAGTGGAGGGTTAGGTAGAGTGTGTTGCCCTAAGTGGATCCCTAGACACCAGAGAGAGAGAGAGAGAGAGAGAGAGAGAGAGAGAGAGAGAGAGAGAGTGTCTGTGCGTGTATGTGTGTCTGTCTGTCTGTCTGTGCGTGTGTGTGTGTGTCTGTCTGTCACCCTCAGCTACAAGTAGAACGAATAATCTCAAGTCTAATTAAGTCACAGGGGAGAACGAGAGGGGGTCAATTTTTTGTGTGTAGTTCTCCTCCATCTCATTAAGACTCCATCTCTGTGAATGGAGGGAGTGGAGGAGCACCGCGAAATACTCCATTTAAACGGAAATTGAAATATGTCAATCACCTTAATTTTTGGGTCGACGTTCCTGTCCTGAATGGGTCGAGCCTCTGAAGCTGTGTCTTTGATTGATCCGAAATGTGTGTCTGTTTGTGTGTTGGAGGGAGTGTTTGGGTGGTGGAGGGAGTGTTTGGGTGGAGGAGGAGTGTTTGGGTGGTGGAGGAGTGTTTGGGTGGAGGAGGAGTGTTTGGGTGGTGGAGGAGTGTTTGGGTGGAGGAGGAGTGTTTGGGTGGAGGAGGGAGTGTTTGGGTGGAGGAGGAGTGTTTGGGTGGTGGAGGGAGTGTTTGGGTGGTGGAGGGAGTGTTTGGGTGGTGGAGGAGTGTTTGGGTGGAGGAGGGAGTGTTTGGGTGGTGGAGGGAGTGTTTGGGTGTTGGAGGAGTGTTTGGGTGGAGGAGGAGTGTTTGTGTGTTGGAGGGAGTGTTTGGGTGGTGGAGGAGTGTTTGGGTGGTGGAGGGAGTGTTTGGGTGGAGGAGGGAGTGTTTGGGTGGTGGAGGGAGTGTTTGGGTGGTGGAGGGAGTGTTTGGGTGGTGGAGGAGTGTTTGGGTGGTGGAGGAGTGTTTGGGTGGAGGAGGAGTGTTTGGGTGGTGGAGGGAGTGTTTGGGTGGAGGAGGGAGTGTTTGGGTGGTGGAGGAGTGTTTGGGTGGTGGAGGAAGTGTTTGGGTGGTGGAGGAGTGTTTGGGTGGTGGAGGGAGTGTTTGGGTGGAGGAGGGAGTGTTTGGGTGGTGGAGGGAGTGTTTGGATGGTGGAGGGAGTGTTTGGGTGGAGGAGGGAGTGTTTGGGTGGAGGAGGGAGTGTTTGGGTGGTGGAGGGAGTGTTTGGGTGGTGGAGGGAGTGTTTGGGTGGTGGAGGAGTGTTTGGGTGGAGGAGGGAGTGTTTGGGTGGTGGAGGGAGTGTTTGGGTGGAGGAGGGAGTGTTTGGGTGGTGGAGGAGTGTTTGGGTGGAGGAGGGAGTGTTTGGGTGGTGGAGGGAGTGTTTGTGTGTTGGAGGGAGTGTTTGGGTGTTGGAGGAGTGTTTGGGTGGTGGAGGGAGTGTTTGGGTGGAGGAGGGAGTGTTTGGGTGGAGGAGGGAGTGTTTGGGTGGTGGAGGGAGTGTTTGGGTGGAGGAGGGAGTGTTTGGGTGGTGGAGGAGTGTTTGGGTGGTGGAGGAGTGTTTGGGTGGAGGAGGGAGTGTTTGGGTGAAGGAGGAAGTGTTTGGGTGGAGGAGGAAGTGTTTGGGTGGAGGAGGAGTGTTTGGGTGGTGGAGGGAGTGTTTGGGTGGAGGAGGGAGTGTTTGGGTGGTGGAGGAGTGTTTGGGTGGTGGAGGAAGTGTTTGGGTGGTGGAGGAGTGTTTGGGTGGTGGAGGGAGTGTTTGGGTGGAGGAGGGAGTGTTTGGGTGGTGGAGGGAGTGTTTGGGTGGTGGAGGGAGTGTTTGGGTGGAGGAGGGAGTGTTTGGGTGGAGGAGGGAGTGTTTGGGTGGTGGAGGGAGTGTTTGGGTGGTGGAGGGAGTGTTTGGGTGGTGGAGGAGTGTTTGGGTGGAGGAGGGAGTGTTTGGGTGGTGGAGGGAGTGTTTGGGTGGAGGAGGGAGTGTTTGGGTGGTGGAGGAGTGTTTGGGTGGAGGAGGGAGTGTTTGGGTGGTGGAGGGAGTGTTTGTGTGTTGGAGGGAGTGTTTGGGTGTTGGAGGAGTGTTTGGGTGGTGGAGGGAGTGTTTGGGTGGAGGAGGGAGTGTTTGGGTGGAGGAGGGAGTGTTTGGGTGGTGGAGGGAGTGTTTGGGTGGAGGAGGGAGTGTTTGGGTGGTGGAGGAGTGTTTGGGTGGTGGAGGAGTGTTTGGGTGGAGGAGGGAGTGTTTGGGTGAAGGAGGAAGTGTTTGGGTGGAGGAGGAAGTGTTTGGGTGGAGGAGTATATGCGCGGAGGGAAGGTGAGGGCTGAGAGTGCGGGAGGTGAGGGCTGAGAGTGCGGGAGGTGAGGGCTGTGAGAGAGTGAGGGAGGGGAGGGCTGTGAGAGTGAGGGAGGGGAGAGTTGTGAGTGAGAGTGAGGGAGGTGAGGGCTAAGAGTGCGGGAGGTGAGGGCTGTGAGAGAGTGCGGTACGTGAGGGCTGTGAGAGAGTGCGGTAGATGAGGGCTGTGAGAGTGAGGGAGGGGAGAGTTGTGAGTGAGAGTGAGGGAGGTGAGGGCTGTGAGAGTGAGGGAGGTGAGGGCTGAGAGTGAGGGAGGGGAGAGTTGTGAGTGAGAGTGAGGGAGGTGAGGGCTGTGAGAGTGAGGGAGGGGAGAGTTGTGAGTGAGAGTGAGGGAGGTGAGGGCTAAGAGTGCGGGAGGTGAGAGAGGTGAGGGCTGGGAGGGAGGTGAGGGCTGTGAGAGAGGTGAGGGCTGGGAGGGAGGTGAGGGCTGGGAGGGAGGTGAGGACTGTGAGGGAGGTGAGGGCTGTGAGAGAGGTGAGGACTGTGAGGGAGGTGAGGGCTGTGAGGGAGGTGAGGACTGTGAGGGAGGTGAGGGCTGTGAGAGAGGTGAGGGCTGTGAGGGAGGTGAGGGCTGGGAGGGAGGTGAGGGCTGTGAGAGAGGTGAGGACTGTGAGGGAGGTGAGGGCTGTGAGGGAGGTGAGGACTGTGAGGGAGGTGAGGGCTGGGAGGGAGGTGAGGACTGTGAGGGAGGTGAGGGCTGTGAGGGAGGTGAGGGCTGGGAGAGAGGTGAGGACTGTGAGGGAGGTGAGGGCTGGGAGGGAGGTGAGGACTGTGAGAGAGGTGAGGGCTGGGAGGGAGGTGAGGACTGTGAGGGAGGTGAGGGCTGGGAGGGAGGTGAGGACTGTGAGGGAGGTGAGGGCTGTGAGAGAGGTGAGGACTGTGAGAGAGGTGAGGGCTGTGAGAGAGGTGAGGGCTGGGAGGGAGGTGAGGGCTGTGAGAGAGGTGAGGGCTGGGAGATTACGAGACCACTAGCCTTAACTGTGAGAATCCCTACCGGGTCCACTGTCCGCTCTCACGCGTGTCTGTAAGTGTATGTGTCTGTGTTTGTTTGTAAGTGTATGTGTTTTTGTTTGTCTGTAGGTGTATGTGTCTGGTTTGTATGTAGGTGCATGTGTCTGTGTGTTCATGTGTAGCTGTGTGTTTGTGTGTCTGTACTCTATACCGTCACTATTACATTTAATAACTGAACCACAACACCATTAACACACGAGCTGTTATCATAACATAACACTTATAACTTCATTCCCTTTAAACCAATAATAAATAAACTATTAGGAATTATATGTATTTGTCCTTAAGGGATTACGAGATTAATTAATATTTTAAGATTATATTAGATTATTTTCTTTTTAATTCCTAACCTAACCTAACCTAACCTAACCTAACCTAACCTAACCTAACCTGACCTGACCTGACCGAACCTAACCTAACCTAACCTAACCTAACCTGACCTAACCTGACCGAACCGTGAAGATGATCTAGAATTTATTTAATACAATAAAAATAATCCACCTGGTGTGTATTTAAAATTGAAATAGTGAAAGAAAGACAAAAATTGGCTGTGTAAAAATCTGAGTAGGAGGCAGTAAGAGGGAACGGGTACGGGAAATAGGTCGGAAATTGGGTGTTTGGGGGAAATTCACCCAGGGAAACAAGTTCACCACGCTGGATTGGTGACGTGAGTTGGGACCACAGTGCTTGGTGACTCTCTACTCGTGGGTGAGGTGCAGGGGTTAGAGTCACGGTTAATGGTGATAGAGTAGTTTGGGTATTAGTGATGCTGTTATGGGTAGTTATGGACTGGTGACTCGTGGGGGAAGGGTAGAGTCACGGTTCATGGTGATAGAGTAGTTTGGGTATTAGTGATGCTGTTATGGGTAGTTATGGATTGGTGATTTAGATTAATGATGACGTTATTATGACCAGAGATGATGTAGTGTTTACGGGTGAGAATAATTACTGGGAGAATAATTATACCTCTTGGGAAACATAACCACGGCCAGGTGAATTATTTTCCTTTGTTCCTTTCTTTCTCACCCTCTTTCATCGTCTCTTTTTTTCTCTCCTTCTTCCTCTGTCTCCCACACTCACCTACATACCTTCTCCCTCCCTCCCTCCCTACCTCTCTTTTCCTCCTTCATCTTCCATTTCCTACACTTTCCTACTTCTTCCTCCCACAATTTTCCTTCACTCCATCTTCCTTCCTCTTCTCCCACCATTACTTCCCCTCTCATCCACCCTTCCTTTTTCTCTCCCTCCCTCCATTTTCTCTCTCCTTTCCTATTCTACCATTCCCTCCCCTCTTTCCCAACCTCACTTTTCTTTCTCTCTTCCTCCCGCCACTTTCTTTTTCCCTTCTTCTTCTACCATTTCCTCCCCTCTCTCCACCCCCCTTTCCTCCCTCTTTTCTCTCCTTCCCTCCCTCCCTCCCTTTTCAGTTAAATTATCAACAACTACCATAAACATTGCTGCGTGACGTGACATACACAGAAAACACAGTGTAAACATCCCGGACCTAAACATTCCACCTTAGTGTCGACAAATGCCAGAACCATCCCAGGTAGACGTCTTCAAGGTATGTACATGACTTGATTACCTGTATTGATTAATGTGGACTTCTTTATGCGAACTTAATTACTTGTATTATGTGGACTTAATTACCTGTATTATGTGGACTTAATTACCTGTATTATGAGGACTTAATTACCTGTATTATGTGAACTTAATTACCTGTATTATGTGGACTTAATTACCTGTATTATATGGACTTAATTACCTGTATTATATGGACTTAATTACCTGTATTATGTGGACTTAATTACCTGTATTATATGGACTTAATTACCTGTATTATGTGAACTTAATTACCTGTATTATATGGACTTAATTACCTGTATTATGTGGACTTAATTACCTGTATTATATGGACTTAATTACCTGTATTATGTGAACTTAATTACCTGTATTATGTGAACTAATTACATGTGTTGATTATGTTGACTTAATCACCTGTACTGGCTATGTTGACTTAATTACATATTAGCTCAAGTACCTGTAGCGATTATATTTAATTAGGGGCCACAGAATCCTAATCGAACAGGTCACTGGAATAAGCTTGATCGTGAACCTCAGTAGCGACGCCAGGTAAACAATTGGTAATTAGTGAGAAAAGTCCAGGTGTCATTAGTACTGAGACAACATAATCGTATCTAAATTTACACCTGACGTGGTAATTAAGGCCTCTAGTGTCGATGAATGTGGTAATTAAGAGGTGTTTTTTTATTAGTGTGATCAAGGTAAGTTATTAGTCATATCCGGCTATCTGGCTGGATAATAAAAGGTTGTCGGATACCTTATACATCCCTAGTTCTTAGCCGGCTGGGGTAAGATGATACTTTATGTGCCAGTGTGGAAGCTCGTTACTGTCCGTTACACGTATGGTAAGGCAGCGTCACGTTACACCCGTAGTGACGAGCTGGTGACAGGGAATGTGACGGTGTGAAGTGACCAGAGTGCTAAGTCTACCCTGCGCTGTGCTTAGCTTTCCATAATAGTTACTTAGGGTGTGGTGATGAGCCTGGTGGATGGTGTGGTGATGAGCCTGGTGGATGGTGTGGAGGTGAGCCTGGTGGATGGTGTGGTGGTGAGCCTGGTGGATGGTGTGGTGGTGAGCCTGGTGGATGGTGTGGAGGTGAGCCTGGTGGATGGTGTGGTGGTGAGCCTGGTGGATGGTGTGGTGGTGAGCCTGGTGGATGGTGTGGAGGTGAGCCTGGTGGATGGTGTGGTGGTGAGCCTGGTGGATGGTGAGCCTGGTGGATGGTGTGGTGGTGAGCCTGGTGGATGGTGTGGTGGTGAGCCTGGTGGATGGTGTGGTGGTGAGCCTGGTGGATGGTGTGGTGGTGAGCCTGGTGGATGGTGTGGAGGTGAGCCTGGTGGATGGTGTGGAGGTGAGCCTGGTGGATGGTGTGGAGGTGAGCCTGGTGGATGGTGTGGAGGTGAGCCTGGTGGATGGTGTGGAGGTGAGCCTGGTGGATGGTGTGGTGGTGAGCCTGGTGGATGGTGTGGTGAGCCTGGTGGATGGTGTGGTGGTGAGCCTGGTGGATGGTGTGGTGGTGAGCCTGGTGGATGGTGTGGTGGTGAGCCTGGTGGATGGTGTGGCAGGGTAGTGTCAACAAATTGGCACCGCCTGGACAGTACAACTTTAAAGTAGAGCCACATTCAGGTCGGTAGAGTCTTGATTGACTGTCGATTCTCTTTATTCTGAATACTTGTGGCATGTGTCGGGCTGATGACTGTGTGTGTGTGTGTGTGTGTGTGTGTATAATAATAATAATAATAATTCACGGTTTATTGAAAGAGCATGGCAGCTGAAAGGCTGAAAATATACAATTACATAATTGGGGAATGGGTCTCTTGATTTACAAATAATATACAGGTGTGTGTGTGTGTGTGTGTGTGTGTGTGTGTGTGTGTGTGAAGGGCTGAAGGTCCTTGTGGATTATTATTATTTTTATTATTATTATTTTCATCATCAATGTTATTATTATTGTTATTGTTATTATTATTATTATTATTATATTTGTTATTATTATTATTATTATTATTATTTTGTCCACAACTGTACATAGATCACGCAATAATTACATACAGAAATAATATAGCTTCAAGCACAAGTATGTTACACATAGTACACAAGAATTACAGGTGAGAAACGCTGTCTAGTATTTGAGCTTCATCTTCCCGTCCACATACAAGGTGGTGAGTCTGTCCTTGTAATCCCTCGTTCATGTGTCTGTTCCTGGCAATTGCAAGATAAATGGAACAAATAATGATGGGATTTAATCAGAGTTCGTTAGGTGGATTATACATCACAACAAGGCCTCAGGTAAATTAAGTCATCATCATTAGAAGTCATGATTGTCCCCAAGTCCATGAAGACTTTACCAGGTAGACGGCAGGTAAACTCGTTTTCATTATTTCGGACTAAATTTCCATATTTCGGATTGAATTTCCTTATGTCAGAGAGAGAGAGAGAGAGAGAGAGAGAGAGAGAGAGAGAGAGAGACCATGGCATACTGGGAGAGGGAGAAGAGGTGGAGAAGGAAGACACGATAGAAAGGGGGAAGGAAGGGAGATAAGAGAGATCATGGAGAAAGTTTGAAAAGGGTGGGAATACGAAATTCAATAAGAACACAACAACAGGAGATAAGAGGAGGAAAGAATAAATGAGAAATGGAATGAAGTAACAGGGATAGATGATGTTTGAGAGAAAAAGAGAGAGAGAGAGAATCAAGTTTTAGGGAGAAAGAGAAATATTTAAAATGTAAAGAAAGGTAGAGAGAGAGAGAGAGAGAGAGAGAGAGAGAGAGAGAGAGAGAGAGAGAGATTCAACATATAGGAAGAGAAAAAATATTTAACTTAGAGACAGACAGACAGACCGTCACACATACAGTATATCCTCTCATCTCTCTCCTACAATACGACAAAATCCCTTCTTCATCATTAGCATCGTGTTGACTTGTGACTTCAGTTGGGGAATATTAATTACTATTTCTCTCCCACAGGTGTGTTGAGTCTGTGACCTTCTCGGGTACCTGCCAGCTTTCTGAGTGGTGATGTATTTATTCTCGTTGGCAGTGTTAGGTTAGGTTAATGTAAGCTAGATTAGGATGTCTTAGGTTAGCGTAAGTTAGATTAGCGTAAGTTGGGTTAAATTAGTTAGGTTAGGTTAAATTGGTTAGGATAGGTTTAGATTAGCTTAAGTTTATTAGTTAGGTTAAGTTAGGCTAGATTAGGCACATTCACTTCGACAATAATACCAGAAAACGTCAAATTCACTTCAGGTATAAATACAGGTACAGGTAGGTCCAGGTAATTAAGGTTATTGGAAATTATTACAGGTAAGGTCACGTTTTGTATAGATGAAATTAATTAATATCTTGAGTGTTCAGTGGCATGAGGATTCAGTATTGTTTGATAAATATTGAAAAATTTTAGTCTATATCGTGAAGGAATAACAAAAGTCAATATTAGCTTTAAATAATAGTTAATACAATATTTACTTCTTAAAAAAAACAAAGGAGAATTTAAAAATAATAATAAATAATATATATATATATATATATATATATATATATATATATATATATATATATATATATATATATATATTACCTCACGTATAGTAGCTAAAACAACTATCTGTGCAGGTGGGGGTCGATATGCTCCGAAATTTTACGTGTGACTAGTGACAGCCATCATATACCAAAATTTATCGTCCATGGTCTCATATTGTTTCCCACAGGTATGCACAGATAGTTGTTTTAGCTACTATACCTTCAATGAACAATAACATCAGTGATGTTCCTCTGCAAAATCTAATTAAGAATCATCGTAAAATATAAAGTGCGTCAATTTGTTTTAAACTTACCGGGGGTTTTAACTTATTAACGCTCTGGGTATATCAGTGCTTTATTAAAAATGGCTGTCCGCTTGGAAACATTCTCCGAGTTCCTGATTTTGTGTCAAGTTTCGGGTTGGTGTCTTGCTGAGCCTCGTCTCTTGTGGGACGAGAGTAGAGACTGAGTGGGTCCCAGTCAGCATAGGTGTCAGTTTTTAATAAGCCCTTATCTTACAGGTGACATAAATAATAGACCTTAGTTCAAATAGTCTACAGGTCTAAAAGGTCCTAGTTCTAATAGGCCACACTTCTAAAAGGTCCTAGTTCTAATAGGCGACACTTCTAAAAGGTCCTAGTTCTAATAGGCCACACTTCTAAAAGGTCCTAGTTCTAATAGGCCACACTTCTAAAAGGTCCTAGTTCTAATAGGCCACACTTCTAAAAGGTCCTAGTTCTAATAGGCCACACTTCTAAAAGGTCCTAGTTCTAATTGGCCACATTTCTAAAAGGTCCTAGTTCTAATAGGCGACACTTCTAAAAGGTCCTAGTTCTAATTGGCCACACTTCTAAAAGGTCCTAGTTCTAATAGGTCCCAGTTTTATTAGGTACCAGTCCTAGTAGGCCCCTATCCTAAAAGGCTTGTCCTAATGAATCCGAGTCCTAACTTATTGGTTACTTGGAGGATATTAGAATTGGAACTGGCACCTATTACGCCTGGCACCTAATAGAAGCTTGGGCTGATTAGAACTGTCACCTATCACACCTGGCACCTATCACACCTGGCACCTATCACCTGGCACCTATCACACCTGGCACCTATCACCTGGCACCTATCACACCTGGCACCTATCACACCTGGCACCTATCACTCCTGGAACCTATCACACCTGGCACCTATCACCTGGCACCTAACACACCTGGCACCTATCACCTGGCACCTAACACACCTGGCACCTATCACTCCTGGAACCTATCACACCTGGCACCTATCACCTGGCACCTAACACACCTGGCACCTATCACCTGGCACCTATCACACCTGGCACCTATCACACCTGGCACCTATCACTCCTGGAACCTATCACACCTGGCACCTATCACCTGGCACCTAACACACCTGGCACCTATCACCTGGCACCTAACACACCTGGCACCTATCACTCCTGGAACCTATCACACCTGGCACCTATCACCTGGCACCTAACACACCTGGCACCTATCACCTGGCACCTAACACACCTGGCACCTATCACTCCTGGAACCTATCACACCTGGCACCTATCACACCTGGCACCTATCACACCTGGCACCTATCACACCTGGCAACTGTTATGGTAAAGTGAACTTATACTCTGAGAAACACACCTTAGGCCAGAGACTCAAAGTGAACAACTCAACTTATTAGAGGTGAGAATTGGGCTGACCTTAATAATAATAATAATAATAATAATAATAATAAAATACAGTTTGTTTATATATAAAATTGTATTATATAAGAAAATTTGTGTTTAGTTTTCATTTTTGTTATTGCCCCTCAAGGTACCTTCCCTTGTCCATTTAATCGAATTTCAGGTTAAGTCATTTTTGTAAAGGTATATTCGGCCTTAAGGCGCCTGGGATATGTCTTTTGGATTTTGTACTTGAGTGAACTGTGTGAATTATTGAATTGGGATTAGCAGGGTAGTGGAGGGAAAGTTGGTTGGTGGGAGGGTAGTGGAGGGAAAGTTGGTTGGTGGGAGGGTAGTGGAGGGAAAGTTGGTTGGTGGGAGGGTAGTGGAGGGAAGGTTGGTTGGTGGGAGGGTAGTGGAGGGAAAGTTGGTTGGTGGGAGGGTAGTGGAGGGAAGGTTGGTTGGTGGGAGGGAAGGTTGGTTGGTGGGAGGGTAGTGGAGGGAAGGTTGGGTGGTGGGAGGGTAGTGGAGGGAAGGTTGGGTGGTGGGAGGGTAGTGGAGGGAAGGTTGGTTGGTGGGAGGGTAGTGGAGGGAAGGTTGGGTGGTGGGAGGGTAGTGGAGGGAAGGTTGGTTGGTGGGAGGGTAGTGGAGGGAAGGTTGGTTGGTGGGAGGGAAGGTTGGTTGGTGGGAGGGTAGTGGAGGGAAGGTTGGTTGGTGGGAGGGTAGTGGAGGGAAGGTTGGGTGGTGGGAGGGTAGTGGAGGGAAGGTTGGTTGGTGGGAGGGTAGTGGAGGGAAGGTTGGTTGGTGGGAGGGTAGTGGAGGGAAGGTTGGTTGGTGGGAGGGTAGTGGAGGGAAGGTTGGGTGGTGGGAGGGTAGTGGAGGGAAGGTTGGTTGGTGGGAGGGTAGTGGAGGGAAGGTTGGTTGGTGGGAGGGTAGTGGAGGGAAGGTTGGGTGGTGGGAGGGTAGTGGAGGGAAGGTTGGTTGGTGGGAGGGTAGTGGAGGGAAGGTTGGTTGGTGGGAGGGTAGTGGAGGGAAGGTTGGGTGGTGGGAGGGTAGTGGAGGGAAGGTTGGTTGGTGGGAGGGTAGTGGAGGGAAGGTTGGGTGGTGGGAGGGTAGTGGAGGGAAGGTTGGGTGGTGGTGGTATGGTCGTGCAAGGAAGGTATTTAAATTATGTTTTAAAATATCGTCACTTCATACAACAAATTCGATTCAAAATATATATTTAAACTCAATACACATGTTTATATGCTTGAATTATAAACTCTGATCCGTATTATTGGTTTTATGTGGTATTTTAATAGTTATTTTACGTAAATTAAGTAGGGGAACAAAATAACGGTTATCAATAACGAAGAAAATTCAAAGACGAATATTTTAAACTTGTGGAAGGGGAGTATTGACCAATCAGGAATCAGAGAGGTTTGCAATGCCCAAGTTGGAACTAGGGAGGAGTGGCAGTGACCAATCAGGAATCAGAGAGGTTTGCAATGCCCAAGTTGGAACTAGGGAGGAGTGGCAGTGACCAATCAGGGTAGCCGCGGGGTCAGCCACTCCAGTTGTCACCGGATTACGCAAGCGGGAAGTCCCATTTGTTTTGGTGCTCGTTTTTCATCATTTATTTCGAAATTACTTTTCTAAGAGCGAACATTTTTCGACAACATTAACATTAGTGACTAGAGTGTTTAGTGATATAAGATAAACTCATGAATAAACACGAGAAGCGACAATTTAAAGGGATTTAATCAAGTGAGCGTAACTGTGAACTTTTGGGATTTAAACGCCATAGAAAACGGGAACTTCACACCTGAGTCATGGCAGGTGAGCTGTTAATTAACCTACTCTAAGTAATAATTTAGATCTCAAATACTGAAGGGCGAGTTGATACTTAAGTCTGGTAACACTGTAGAAATTACGAGAAAATGGCCGAGTAATTTAATAGTTTATATTTACACTAAAAGCTTGTAAATAAAACTATACCACAGTGTATTGGTGTAGGTTAATGTGTTGATATTATTATTATTATTATTATTATTATTATTATTATTATTATTATTGTTGTTGTTGTTGTTATTGTTGTTGTAGGTTGTACTTGTTGTTAGAGGTTATTATTGTTGTTGTAGTCGTTATTTAAGAAGAATTTAGCGATCTTTAGTTAATAGAGAAAAGGGTAAATAATTAACAATACAATATGGCCGACTAGTGTAAAGAGCTTCACTCCTAAACCTTTGACTTTACTGCACGTGTAACTTATTTAAATTAATAATACTGATACATGATACAGGGGGATTATTTCTCTGTTTGATTCATATTGATATACATAATGTATTACCCCGTTAATATTCATAATTAATACACTTGCTAATATCCCAATAAATTACGCTGTATTTACCGATATCATGTGTAATAATTGGTGATAGTCTACCAGATACATGATGATACATATTACACATACCAGTAATACATAACAATACATGATGATACATATTACACATACCAGTAATACATAACAATACATGATGATACATATTACACATACCAGTAATACATAACAATACATGATGATACATATTACATATACCAGTAATACATAACAATGCATAACATGTAAAACTATACTGTTGGGCCACAAAATACATAGCCATGTTACCTTACGTAATACTTAATGGTGTTATCTAGTCCATACACATTATTGATACATATTACACATAATACATAAGTGTGCATAAATTATAGACAATGCATAGTATACATAAATAATATTACATATAATACATAACAATTGTTTACATGGTACATATCAATAGTATACAATATGCATAACATACATAATACAGAACTATTCATAATAGTATACATAATACATAATAACAGTATACTTAATACATACTGTGTAGGCAGACTCAGCTTTGCCAAAACCCTACAAGAATATATTGTACTTTCGTCTTTCGCGCCAAATTCCGATACAAACCGCGTTACTGAAGGTCATTCACAGGTGACCTTGTTTACCTACACCGTCACGAGGCTCTCAGGAAATTGTTATCCACGTCTCTGTGTTAGCTGAGTGTTATTGCCGAGTTATTGTTATTTTGATATGAAATTGCGTTAGGTGTAAACTCTCGTCTGTTGTGTCGAGTTTTGTGTCTCAGTTTTTACTAGATTTTGGCGTTGTGTGTTTGTGTCCGTGCGTCCGTCTGTCTGTCTGTGTGCTGGGGTGTTTGCAATTATACGTATGGTTATGTTTGGGTGTGTTTGCTTGCATTGGTACGTGCATCTGTGTGTTTGTTTGTATTTAACGTGCTAACATAACTACCAAACATAACTTAACCTAATCCACATAGCATTAGGGTATTTAATCATCAGGTGATCCAATAACTATATCAAACATGGTAATTTACAACCCTTCGCCAATAAGTATTTACTTTATGGTAATTATAACTCACTGGTTCATTAATAGGTTAGAAAATATTGTGTTTGAAGGTTCAGAGACATACCATTAAAATTCTTAGTAAAAGTTTTGTTAAATCCCCTGATGAACTCGAGGGCCCAGTTGAGTCCTGCCGGATAATGTTGTTAGATAATGAAGATAGACTGTGGGTGGATAGTTCAGATAGACAGTGTGGATAGACTGCGGATACACGGTATGGATAGAGTGCTGTATAAATAGTGTAGATGCGGGATAGCCATTGCGGATAGACGATGTAAACAGACATTGTGGATAGGCCGTGTGGATAGACTCTGTGGATACTAAGCTTCAGTACATAAGGAGGCAGCGTGGCAATTCTCAACTGGGTCGACTGGGGGCCGCACGATTCAGTAACCAGCCGCGGGGCACGAATCTACGACTGTTGGGTCAGGAAGCGAGTACTTAATCCATTTAGTCATTGCGCCTCTTAGAAGTTTGGATATACCTTAGTAAACTGTATTGATCATTTGTAAACTATATGCAAATAGTAAACCGTAATAAAGTGCTGGTAAACCTTGGATAAACTTGGGTATACTGTACTTTGATAAACTGCTGGTTAACCTTGCGAAAACTTGGGTAGACCTCAGTAAACTGTTTAATCTAATTGTAAACTACATGTAAATTTCCTCCTTAATGCGACTACTTTGAGTATACTAAGTAAACCGTAATAAACTGCTGGTAAATCCTGGGTAAACTTGTGGTGGTTTATCTTCCAGTAAATTAAACTGATGACTTGGATTTGCGCCACCACATGACGTTACGACCTCGGCACGTTGTGTTATTTAGTCAGTCAGCGGCCGCCGCCACCTCCTGAGATGACTTCATGGTGGGTGGTATAACGGCGGTGGGTGGCAGGATGCTTCTGGGGAGTGGTAGGGTGGCAAGACGCTAGTAGTGGGTGGCAGGGTGGCAAGATGCTAGTAGTGGGTGACAGGGTGGCAAGAAGCTAGTAGTGGGTGGCAGGGTGGCAAGACGCTTGTGGTGACAGGGAGGTGGTGGGTGATGGGTGGGTGGGCTGAGACAGTGGGTGGCGAGGGCGGCTTAAACACTCCTCTAGGGTCTCGTCTGTCGTAAAGGGCGGCCCAAGGGATCTCTCTCTCTCTCTCTCTCTCTCTCTCTCTCTCTTCGTTTGTCACCGTTTCTGTGTCCTCTTCCTTCTCCTATCCTCTTCCCCTTCTCTTTCCGCTCCTCTTTCTCATTCTCTTCTTTCTGTTTCCGCATCTTCGTCCTATACCTTCCCTTCTTCTCTCTCTCTTATCCCCCTCGTCCGCTAATATCATCAAACGATTTAAGATCTATTTTAATTCCCCGGTTCTTTCTCCTCCTCCGTTTCTTTGATTTCTTCTTACTCCTCCTCCTCCTCTTCGCTTTCTCCTCCTTCTCCTTCACTCTATTCTTACTCTTTCTCCCTACTTTTCTTTCTCCTACTACTACTTTTCCCTCCCTGTTCCTTTTCTCATTTTCCACCTCTTCTCTTTCTTCCTCCCTCTTTTCTCTTTTTCCTCCTACTTCTTCATTCTTCCTCTTCCTCTTCTCTCTCTCTCTCCTCCCTCTCACCCACTAATTACCGTCTAGCAATATAACATTTTATCATCATCAACATTATAGATTCAAAGGTTGATTCTTATTTCTTTTACATTAAGTCAGTACCGGGTAGCTGTGAGAGTCCGTACTCACAAAGCGGTCGAGAAAATCCACAACATGCCAGAGGGAAGCCTTTGATGACCTCAACTGAACGTAATTCTTCTCTCGTGAACTACAGAGAAATTCACATGACATGGAAAAGAATTTGAGTGATTTGGGAATGGAAATAGACGAAGGTTTTTGGAAATTTCAGGCAAATTCGTGTGGATGGGAAATAATTTAAGAGGTTTAGGAATGGAAATAGACGAATTTTGGGGGGAAATTTCAGGGAAATTCACATGAAATGGAAGAGCATTTGTAGTTTTGGTCATGGAATAGGGTGAAGTTTTCTGGAAACTAAGATCAGATTGATGGGAAATGGAAGATAATTTTACATGTCAAAAATAGAATTGGGTTTTGAAATGAAGAGGGGTGATTTTTTGGGGGGAAACTAAGGTCCAATTAACGCGAGATGGTAAGAGCTTTTTGCATCTTAGAAATGGAATGGGTTGTATATTTTTTTGTAACTTTGAGACATTGATATTACAAAGGAAGAGTAAAGTGACTTAGCCAGACTCAGGTTAACAAAATGGCCTCCTTCCTGATCGATACAGAATAAGGTTAACAAAAATAAAGTGATGTAACCAAGTGATAATTTAGTTTTTCGTTATTAATAAAAAATATAATTTAATATTAATGGGATATATTATAAGAATTTGCATATTAATGAGTTTCGTAAACTAATTCATAAAAAATTATATTTTTATTTATTGCCCGTTTAATATAATGAATATATAATGAAGTTCATGGTTTTATATAATATTTTGATATAATTAACTGTGGTCTTGGTAATATAATGATCATGAGGGGCGCTGTGATTATTGTAGTCATTATTAGTGTTATTAGAATCATTGTTTTATTTAATTATTTGTAATACATTATTGTGTTAATGTTATAATCATATGTTTAGTGATAAACAATTCTTCGTTATCATTACATTATATATTATTACTGATTATTATCATTATTATTATCATTGTTATTATTTTTATTTTTATTATTATTATTATTATTATTATTATTATTATTATAGTAGTAGTAGTAGTAGTAGTAGTAGTAGTAGTAGTATACGTGAAGTAAATACCAAGTAGCCTACAGTAAAGTTTTCTCGGCAAGCTTCCTGCATTACCCACCAAGCTGTCGCCAACAAGCGTACTCCTCACTTTATCGGGAATTCCTTTAATAAACTCGTCCCATTCTTCCTTCAAAACTTGCCCTGATTCTGCCTTGATGTTTCTTAAACTTGTTAATGAGCTGCGGGTCCTGGATGTTGTGTTTTCTCATTAACTCTGTGATTGTACTTGGCGAGGATTTTCACTCTAGTTATTGCGGTGATTTAGGCAGCGCTCGTCATTTTCGTCAACCACCCCATGAAACTGACCTTGAAATACTTATTGTTATTCGCCATTTAATTAGTAAGATGACGTCATGAAACTGGCGATCAAAATGCTTAGGTGATTCATTTCTTTATGTTCTTAAGAAGAAAATAACATGTCGAAGTAATAAATATTGTCCTCGTTAATTTACCTTAGCGTCTGTTAGTATAATCATTCAAAGTGTACAAATTAAGGCTCGGTACTCCAAGAGGCGCTGTACCTGGGAAACTTCACTTCCAAATGGGTAGAATTAACATACAGATGAAACGTTCCTCATTGATAACTAATACACGAGTCAAAATCCTGGTTAGAAACGTTTATTTTGACCTACAAGACGCCGCATGAGTTACGACACACTGCACAGCGCCACTCGTTCCTCTAATGAGTAATTTACGTGTGCAGATGAGGGGCCAGACCCATCGACCTTTCCGGGTATAGATTGTGATGCACCCCTCGCGTCAAGGTTCATCTGGGTACAAATGTGAATGCCTTCTGGCGCTTGGGACAGTTGTTTTTTTTTTTTTGTGAAGTTTGTAGTTTTACGATGCTCACAAATCTTTACCTGCCCTCTATCACCCTTCCTCCCCTCTACTCCTCTTCCTCCCCTCTTTTCCACTTTCTCCCTCTACTCTACTTTCTCCCCTTTACACCTCTTCCTCCTCTCTACACCTCTTCCTCCCCACTTCACCTCTTTCTCCCCTCTTCACCTCTTCCTCCCCACTACACTTCTTCCTCCCCTATACACATTTTTATCCCCTCAATCATTCTCTTCCAAATTTTCCCCCAATTTTCATTACCTTCCTCACCTCTACTCCCCTCCTTCCCCTCGGTTTCCCTCCTTCCTCTCCTCATTTCCTTTCCCCTCTCCTCATTTCGTTTCCCCTCTCCTCGGTTTATCTTCCTTCGTCTCCTCAGTTCTCCCATTTTATCCCCAGTTGCTCCCCCCCCCATCCTCTCCCCAGTTGCTCTCCCCCCCATCCTCTCCCCAGTTTCTCCCCTCCCCCTCTCCTCCCCCTGAAGGGCAGAGCTCGCCACCACTTCCATAGGGTCATGCCGGGCTGTTACACGCACACCATTTTTCTTCTCGACAGCTTACATACATATAGCCAGAACAAGCATTCAGCAGTTCCTGGCGTACTTTTCCATATTCTAATGGTACGCTTTAGATACTACGCCAGACGAACGTACGCTCGCCTTGTAGTGACCTTCATAATCGAGATCAGGGACATACACACTTGAGAACGTTCCAAGACCTGTTGCTGAATATTGCTTGATGCCACACTGAGATCTCTGGCCATATCCGGGAGGGGAGCGCCTGCCGGTAGATTTATTTAGAAGCATTGGACTCTGGAAATCGTTCCCAAAGACACATCACACTTCATTTATGGGAGAGATTTTACTTTATCTGGTGCGGGATTGTTTTATTTATTTTTTTTATTTTTTTTTTCGTAAAGGGAAAGAATATATGAGATTTAACATAGGAAGGTTTTGAGGTATTTTCTTGTTTTGTATATCGTCAGGGGGGGGGGGGGGTTTGAGGTATTTTCTTATTGATTAATGGATGGCTTTTATGTTTTATACTCGTAAATGGAAAGAACAAAATCGTGGTTTTGTTTTATTCGGCATAGATAACATTATTCCGTCTAATTATTAATTCGTATGGGAAAATAACTCGCGTTTTTATCGGGGAAACGAAGATTGTCATTGGTTTTGTTCCATTGTTCTGTCGTTAAGGAAGAGAACTTGAGTATTATGTAACAAATGATAGTCTTCGTTCTTATCCTCCATTTTGTCTTTTGGGAGGGAAAGGAACCCACTTTTTTTTACCAAAGACAAGAGATAATTTGATTAATTTTCTCTTATTCTTCTCCGTAAAGGAAAAAATAACCCGAGTTTTTTTACGAGATATCAGGGAAGATTTGACTCATTGTTTCCTATTCTTCTCTCGTAAGGAAATAGAACTTACGTTTTTATCCCGTAAATGAGGGTTTTATTGATTTTTCCCCTCGTATTCATTTGTATAGGGAAAAAACCTCTGCTTCTCTTTTGACAGATGGGGAATTTAATTGAATTATCTAATGATTTAATTTCACTTTTTTTCCTGTCATAAGGATTTTTTTTCTCGATTCCTCTTTCATATAAGGAAAATAATCCGTTTTTCTGAAAGTGAGAAATGTGATTTATTTTCAGTGTTTTTGTTTGGGGAAAATATCGTATTTCTCTGGTCGTGGGAATATGGTTTATTTGTTCTGATATATATTCATGAAAGGTTCATGTTTTTTTTTTTTTCGTATTAAGAAGTATGATTTATTTTCCATTTGTATTTTATTCAGGAAAAAGGTGGTATTTTCTAGGAATGGGACTTGGTTGGTTTTCCCTCTACCTTCTACACAAGAAAGAAAAACGCCTTTCTTTTAGTAAAAAATAATTGTTGTATATTGTAAGTTTTTATATAGGAAAAACTCTCCTTTTCTCGTCACGATAATGCTATATAAGTCTCAAAAGACTGAGAAATGTGTCTTATTTTCTGTCTTAGGAAAAAATAACTTTTAAGAATAAGGCTTGAACTTTATTTTGTATTTTGTCTAGAAAAAATAGTACTTTTTGAGAATAAGACTTGAGCTTTAATTCCTGTCGTATCTATAAGAAACAAAATAGGTTAATAAAAGTCTTGATATATTCCCCACTTTCCTTCATATTTGGAGACGGTGACGACCTAGCCAGCTTCTACAAGGAGGTATGGGTGTAGCCTCCTCCAGACGCGGTCATTAATTCACAAGTTTTATGGCAGTGACGTGGGTTGGGAGGTAATCTGAAACATATGTAGGAGTAACATCGGTTTTATCAGGTCTTCTGTGACGGGGATGTAGTGATGGTGGTGGCCTGGACCGATGCACTGCTGGGAGAGACTGATGGACCCGCCTTTGTGATATTATTTAGAGAGTTTGACGGCTTCCTGTTCTTGTTTTATGTTTGTGCTTCATGTCCTGTTATGTGTTGCTGTTTGTGTTTTGGACTTTATATAATGTTAATGGTTGCGTTTGTTTGGACTTTTTGTAATGTTTACATTGTGTTTGGACTTTATTGTAATTTTATAAGTGTTTGGACTTTGTGTAAGGCCAGAAAGTCCGTTATATGAAGGTTTCACGGTAAAGTATGACATTATTTGGGTAGGAGTCATCACACACGTTGTCTCTGCTGGAGAAGTCGCAGAAGGAATGTGACTTCAGTTAAAGATGGCCCGTCTGATGGAGGTGTTTTACATAAAATTTACATGAGAAAATATCAAAACAAAGAGGTAATGAAATGTCTCAGATTATTGCCAGGGCCAGAGTCTTCGCTCAGGGCCAGAGTCTTCGCTCAGGGCCAGAGTCTTCGCTCAGGGCCAGAGTCTTCGCTCAGGGGCAGAGTCTTCGCTCAGGGCCAGAGTCTTCGCTCAGGGCCAGAGTCTTCGCTCAGGGCCAGAGTCTTCGCTCAGGGCCAGAGTCTTCGCTCAGGGGCAGAGTCTTCGCTCAGGGCCAGAGTCTTCGCTCAGGGCCAGAGTCTTCGCTCAGGGCCAGAGTCTTCGCTCAGGGGCAGAGTCTTCGCTCAGGGCCAGAGTCTTCGCTCAGGGGCAGAGTCTTCGCTCAGGGCCAGAGTCTTCGCTCAGGGGCAGAGTCTTCGCTCAGGGGCAGAGTCTTCGCTCAGGGGCAGAGTCTTCGCTCAGGGGCAGAGTCTTCGCTCAGGGCCAGAGTCTTCGCTCAGGGGCCAGAGTCTTCGCTCAGGGGCAGAGTCTTCGCTCAGGGCCAGAGTCTTCGCTCAGGGGCAGAGTCTTCGCTCAGGGCCAGAGTCTTCGCTCAGGGCCAGAGTCTTCGCTCTACAACTACGAATTTGGTTAGATGGTGTTAGAATTATTAGGTTTGGTTAGAATGATGTGAGTGAAAATGGGATAAATGTAATAAAAAAATGGGATAGTGTAGCCTTATGATTAGGGATGAAGAAATGGTTGATATGTAATGGGTGGAATTGTTTTTCGTCTTCGCTCTTCTTCTTCTTCTCTCTCTCTCTCTCTCTCTCTCTCTCTCTCTCTCTCTCTCTCTCTCTCTCTCTCTCTCTCTCTCTCTCTCTCTCTCTCTCTCTCGGTGTAATTATGTTAGAAATCCGGAAAAGAGACAGATCAAATTAACTTAAGTTCGATTTAGGTTAAGTTAGGTTAGAGTCTGGAAAATCCTGAGTGGCCACAGCCAGCAAGCCCTCTGAGGCCTGGTTGATAGTCTGAGTCAGGGGTAGAATTTTTTTGGGAGGAATGACCCGAGGTTTTGTGGTGACCTTAACAGTTAAATGTGTAGAGATGTGTGGTGATGTGTGGTCTTCTGTGGGATGTGCGGTGTTCTGTGAGATGTGTAGGTATGTGGGGGTGTTTAGTGAGATGTGTAGGGATGTGGTGTGTGTTTAGTGAGATGTGTGGGGGGATGTGTACACCAGCCACCTGTCCAAGTACGTAAATACACGTAACCGGAACTCCACATTTTAACCGGATCTTTACACATAACCGGAACTGTTGCTTCATACGGCATTAAGGTCCATATGTTATCAGAGACCACACAGTGAAATCCGAAGGCTGGCCCCCAAGGTTAATGATTTATTGTTCTAGCAAGATAACAAGCCATTTGGGGAAGGACAGGGGCGTTTGAATACTAATTGGGTGATTAATAGTATGTGTATATATGTGTGTGTGTGTGTGTGTGTGTGTGTCGTAATATGGCGGACAGCGGCTTTTAGGTGGTGGGCGGAGGGGGGATACTGATTAGGTAGGGATTACTGTGTTTATTTCATATTGGTTGTAAGGATGTGGTAGGAATTACTGTTGATGGCACACACGCACGCACACACACACGCACACACACACACACACACTCACACACACACACGATTGTCTTAAACTACGAAGGTGGCAAGGCGTTGGGGATAACTTTTGGACCCTCAGTTGTGAAAAGTTGTGAGGGGTTGGTGAGGGAGATGGCCGCTGGCTGGCTGGACGTCAGAGGGAAGAGAGAGAGTGAAAGTTAGAGGCATGTGTTATCCAGGTCAACCCCATGATGGATATTTTAAACTTGAGAAGAGACGAGCGGGGGGCTGAAGAATGTGTAGTGTTGGGGTGTATGTTGGATGTTGGGGAGAGAGAGAGAGAGAGGGAGGGAGGAAGTACAAGAGACTAAGAGACACAGAGAGAGAGGATGATAAAGGAAAGACAATTATGAAACAAAAATTAAGATACACCTACAAAATAACTTAAAATTATATAAAATATTAAGACATTACATATCAAGCACAAGAGACGATATATTATCATTATAACTTAACTCACTCACTAATCAAGTATATCAAATCTTGGAAATTTTTTTGAACCCTTAGAAATTAATCTGAGTCAAGAGTTGGACTAAATTAAAGGGAAATCTTCTTTACGCACGCTAGTAATTTCCAGGTCTTGTCGGGTTATCGAAAAGGGAAGTTTTGATGTGTGAGAGGGAAGTTTGATGTGTGAGAGGGAAGTTTGATGTGTGAGAGGGAAGTTTGATGTGTGAGAGGGAAGTTTTGATGTGTGAGAGGGAAGTTTGATGTGTGAGAGGGAAGTTTTGATGTGTGAGAGGGAAGTCTGATGTGTGAGAGGGAAGTTTTGATGTGTGAGAGGGAAGTTTTGATGTGTGAGAGGGAAGAAGTTTTGATGTGTGAGAGGGAAGTTTGATGTGTGAGAGGGAAGTTTGACGTGTGAGAGGGAAGTTTGATGTGTGAGAGGGAAGTTTGATGTGTGAGAGGGAAGTTTGACGTTTGAGAAGGAAGTTTGACGTGTGAGAGGGAAGTTTGATGTGTGAGAGGGAAGTTTGATGTGTGAGAGGGAAGTTTTGATGTGTGAGAGGGAAGTTTGATGTGTGAGAGGGAAGTTTGATGTGTGAGAGGGAAGTTTTGATGTGAGAGAGGGAAGTCTGATGTGTGAGAGGGAAGTTTGATGTGTGAGAGGGAAGTTTGATGTGTGAGAGGGAAGTTTGATGTGTGAGAGGGAAGTTTGATGTGTGAGAGGGAAGTTTGATGTGTGAGAGGGAAGTTTGATGTGTGAGAGGGAAGTTTGATGTGTGAGAGGGAAGTTTGATGTGTGAGAGGGAAGTTTGATGTGTGAGAGGGAAGTTTGATGTGTGAGAGGGAAGTTTTGATGTGTGAGAGGGAAGTTTTGATGTGTGAGAGGGAAGTTTGATGTGTGAGAGGGAAGTTTGATGTGTGAGAGGGAAGTTTGATGTGAGAGAGGGAAGTCTGATGTGTGAGAGGGAAGTTTGATGTGTGAGAGGGAAGTTTGATGTGTGAGAGGGAAGTTTGATGTGTGAGAGGGAAGTTTTGATGTGTGAGAGGGAAGTTTTGATGTGTGAGAGGGAAGTTTTGATGTGTGAGAGGGAAGTTTGATGTGTGAGAGGGAAGTTTGATGTGTGAGAGGGAAGTTTGATGTGTGAGAGGGAAGTTTTGATGTGAGAGAGGGAAGTCTGATGTGTGAGAGGGAAGTTTGATGTGTGAGAGGGAAGTTTGATGTGTGAGAGGGAAGTTTTGATGTGTGAGAGGGAAGTTTGATGTGTGAGAGGGAAGTTTGATGTGTGAGAGGGAAGTTTGACGTTTGAGAGGGAAGTTTGACGTGTGAGAGGGAAGTTTGACGTTTGAGAGGGAAGTTTGACGTGTGAGAGGGAAGTTTGATGTGTGAGAGGGAAGTTTGATGTGTGAGAGGGAAGTCTGATGTGTGAGAGGGAAGTTTGATGTGTGAGAGGGAAGTTTTGATGTGTGAGAGGGAAGTTTTGACAGAGTTGAGGAAGTGACTTTCACAGGTGGAACTGAGATGAGAAAGTGTCTTTAATAATGCCAGATATGGACTCCAGGGGGACGGCTTGTCACAGGTTGGATAAAGGGTTATGTGTCTGTCTGTCTGGTTAATCTGTCTTTCTGTCTGTTTCTTCATTTAGTTCTTGTTCATTTATCTGTCTATCTGTTCAACTATTTATCCCTGGCTGTCTGTCTATATTTGCCTGTCTTTGTGTCTGTTTATCTGCTTACCGTTCTCTCTCTTAGTCTTTTCTGTCTACCTACCTACCTGTCTGCTTTATTGTCTCCGTCAGTCCGTCTCTGTCCGTCTGTACTGTCTATTCGGGCCATAAACACGATTCCTCCATCAACCATCAGTTATAATTATTAACGGAAACTTGATAGGAAAATTTAGGGAAAAATTAAGGAATTGTTTGGATATAATTAAGTCGATATATAGACAAACAAAGAAACTATATGATATATTTAAGAACGAATAGAAATATTATAAAAAAATATAGCGAAAATAGATAAACAACTCAGGGAAATAATATGGGGAATAATTTGTGTTACCTGTATTTAATTAGAACCAAGAGGACAGGTGTTTTGTCAGATATCACAATGACAACAGGAAATAAACCTCATTCAAGGTTAATATAGTATGTCATTACGGTACAATACCTTTTATACACAGAGGGGGAAAAGCTCATTTATATTACCATCCTTACTATATAACTCAGGGAAGGGGAAATAGTGTTTGTAGGAGCCAACATCTATTGTATATTTTGGATTTGTATTATATAACTCAGCCTCTTGAGTCTATACCATGGCTTAAACTCTTGCAAACCGTGAATTAAGTCATCGTATTCAAGGGATTAAGTCATCTTACTGTAGGGGTTAATTCGTCATACTCTAGGGTTTAAATCATCGTATTCAGAGATAAATCATCATACTCAAGGGGTCAGGTCATCGTGCTCAAGGGGTCAGGTCATCGTGCTCAAGGGGTCAGGTCATCGTGCTCAAGGGGTCATACATCACAGTGGACATATCATATAATAAGTTATATATAAAGTCGGTATATCCCAGTAATTATTAGGATTAATTTTGAAGGTTGTATACAATGTATAGTGTCCCAGAAAAATGTCCCTGCCTCCCTCCCTCCCTGCCAGCTCCCTGCATCCCTCCCTGCCAGCTCCCTGCATCCTTCCCTACATGGTCCCTGCCTCCCTCTCTCCCTGCCTGCTTCCCTGCCTGCCTGCCTGCCTGCCTGCCTGCCCCCTTCCTGCCTGCCTGCTTCCCTCCCTGTCTCCCTCCCTCCAACTCACAGTGTCTCAGGGAGCAGGGAGGGAGGGAGGGAGGGAGGGACATTTTTCAGGGACACTCTATATATGTATCCCAGTATAGACTTGTGTTCAGATATATAAATAATCTGGTGTTCTCTGTCAGTCTGTCACATACTCTGCCAATAATGTGTTGCCGCAGCCTGTAAGACCCGTCACGTGACAATTACACAGCAACTTTTACTTTATTATTTTCGTCTGCTACTTTAACACTTCTTCCTCTACTTCTTTACTCTATTTCCTCACTACCTCCTCACCCTCCCCCCCCCCCCCACACTACCGGCCTTCACCCCACTCCCCGCCCATACTACCGGCCTTCACCTCTCTCCCCGCCCACACTACCGGCCTTCACCCCACTCCCCACACTCACAGCCTTCACCCCTCTCCCCGCTCACACTCCCAGCCTTCACCCCTCTCCCCGCCCACGCTACCGGCCTTCACCCACCCCGCCCACGAAGAGTCTCCAGAGACCTCAGTGAGTCTTTGATGTCGTGTGAGCATTGTTAACTTTATCAGTCTGAGATTTCTGAGTTATATTTTCCCTTAACTGTTCGTAAAAGTCTCTCGTAAGTTCGTAAGTTAGTTTTGTTTAGTTAATTGCTCGTAAAAGTCTCGTTCGGTTAGTTTACGTTCATGTAGCTGTTCGTAAGTCTGAGATTCGTAAATTATTATTTTTTTTCCATGACTGTTTCTGGGAAGTTCTCAGTGTTCGTAGAAGAATCTATGATGTTCGTAAGTTAGGACCCAACCTAAGTTTATCTAACCATTATGATTGGGGGCCAGTGCTAATGTGTCTCCAATCCTAAAGAGATCCAACCATAATGGACCCTAATTTTAATGGACTCCAGACATAATAGAACCCACTCATAATGAATCCGAGTCCGAATGGGTTCCAATTGTAATGTGCCTTAGACCTAATGGGACCTAATCCTAATGGTTTCGTGACGATAGGTTGAGTCACAATAGGAGCAAGACCTCATCTGACTTGCTAACCATTGTTTCTTCTTCAATCTTATTCCACTACACAGGAGTCGTGTTTAATCTCCTGAAGGTCCTTGGAACTTGGGATGAATTGGGGAGGGGAGGGGGGGGGGAGTGGAGTTGGGGAAGGATCAAAAGGGAACAGGGGCGAGAAGGGAACAGGGACGAGAGGGGAAGGGGCAGGGAGAAGGCGGGAATAGAGGGGGAGAAGAGTGGGGGAAGGAAGGAAGGAGGATTGTTGGGGTAGACATGTACAGTACAGGATTTAGCATCTTGTCACCTCGAGCTGCTTCAAGTCGCCCTCATCCAAGTGGGTTTTGTAGCACCAACTTCAAGGAGGATGAAGTGAGAATAATAGGCCAGGCTTCGGGTTTAATATACAGCCTGAGCGAATAATATCGGTTTAATGGCTCAGACTGCATAAACTGGCTTGATTAGATTTCCTGTAGGTTACGGGAAAGAGTTTTGGAATGTTAAAGAGATTAGTGTTTTTGTTTGCTAGTGTTCACAGCTGTGTTTATTAAAAGGTTGAACTGTGTTGTATTAGATGGTACTCTTATAGTGTGGGCACAGTGTATGTTTGGTGGACTAGTTAGTTATGATGGAACTGCTTATATAATACAGTCATAAGGTTGTACTGTTTGTCTATGTCAGCCCTAAAAACAACTCTGAAATATCAACTGTACTTGTGTTGGAATTGAATATTTAAACAGTTTGCTTAAGTCTCTTAGGCTTTTACTAGACTCTGAAGCGCTGGTTTTAAGTGTACTTCTGGAGGTGGTGGGTAGGATAGTGGTTTGGGTGGAATGGTGGTAGTGGGTGGGGTGGTTAGGCTGGTGGTAGTGGATGAGGTGGCAATAAGGTGGATATATGTAAACTAAATGCCTTACTGTTAGCCTCTGGATTTGTGGTCGCCTGTTCACCTTGTCAGCTGTTAATGGACACCCCACTTTACAATTGGGTAAGTGAAGGTGGTCGAGTGCAGTAACGTCCCCACTGTGTCCCTGTGTATCGAAGCTTTATTATATATAGTATCCTGGCCCTTATGAGCCTTCAGGCCTATGAGACCCACTTTCATTCTTTGGATAGACCCTGAAGCACTCATTAATATATGTATACAGTATATCCTTATGTATTATAGCTACCATCGTTAATGTATTTCCTTAAGCTAAACTAAAGTAAACTAATAGATACTAAGGCTTAAACAGATGACAGCCGCTGGTGATGGCGTTAAGTTGGAGGCGTGGTGAGATGTCTTGCCGCCTGGGGAGATTATGTTAATTAAGGAAGTATGCATGACGGTGATAGTGGTGGGTGTTGGGGTTAGGTGCTGTCGCTGGTGACGCCCACGTGTGTGTGTGTGTGTGTGTGTGTGTGTGTGTGTGTGTGTGTGTGTGTGTGTGTGTGTTTCACCTTGGTCTTAACTCAAAAGTCCAATCACTGTGTCACTACCAAGAAGACCAGACGTACCATATTAAACTCCAGTCCTCAATTCACCCCCGTAAGAAGTTCCAAACTCATCTTGAACTTGATCTGAAGACAAAAAGGTCCACAGGTGATGGATCAACATTATCAAGTTCCTTTGTAATAGGTTGTTTTTATTGACTGGGGTGGAGGTAATGTGACCGTCCACCTCTTTTACTGCTGTTGATTCTGATCCATTTGGCTTAGCTCTGTCTGTCTCTCTCTTTCCATCTTCATCCTTCCCTCTCTCTCTCCTCTCCCTCCCTTCATCCTTCCACCTCCCTCCTTCCTTCCCTCACTTTAACCGTCAGGAATGTGGGCCAACTTTTGTTCGGTCGGGTCCATCACGGTTAAAGATGTGTGGGCCCTGGGAAATCGTCACCGACTTGCAGGATAGGGATGGGGTGATGGGTGTTTGTTTTAGGGGAGAGGAAGAGGAAGAGAGAAGGGGAGAAAGAGAGGAGGAGTAAGAGAGTAGGGGAAGATGGGGTGCGTGTTTTAGGGGAGAAGAGAGAGAGGAAGAGGGAAGGGGAGAGGGGAAGATGGGTGTGTTTTTAAAGGGGGAGGAAGACGGAAAAGGGGAGGGGGGAGAGGGAGGATAAAAGAAAGGGAGAGGAAAAAGAGGAGAGAGAGAGAAAAAAGGAAATAGAGGACAGGGAAAGGTAGGATGCAGAAGAGAGAAGAGAAAGACAGTGGAGAAGCACCTAACCAGCCCTCCCCTCCCCTCCCCTCCCCTCACCCCGGTAGTAAAGACAGCCAGTACAGTACACTGCCAATCACTGACGGAATGTACTAGTATGTCCCTCCCCACCGACGACACACTAACCCACCCTCAGGACGCCTCAACTTAGATGCTAACGTAACCTAACCTCACCTCAGGAAGCCTCTACTTAGATACTAACTTAACCTAACCAAGCCTCGAATTAGATACTAACTTAACCCATCCCATCCCAACTTACTCTCAGGACGCCTCAACTTAGATGCTAACCTAACCTAATCTCACCTCAGGACGCCTCAACTTAGATGCTAACCTAACCTAACCTCAGGACGCCTCAACTTAGATGCTAACCTAACCTAGCCTAACCTAATCTCACCTCAGGACGCCTCAACTTAGCTGCTAACCTAACCTAACATAACCTCAGGACGTCTCAACTTAGATGCTAACCTAACCTCACCTCAGGACGCCTCAACATAGATGCTAACCTAACCTAACCTAACCTAACCTCAGGACGCCTCAACTTAGATGCTAACCTAGCCTAACCTAACCTAACCTCACCTCACCTCACCTCACCTCAGGACGCCTCAACTTAGATGCTAACCTAACCTAACCTAACCTAACCTCACCTCAGGACGCCTCAACTTAGATGCTAACCTAACCTCACCTCAGGACGCCTCAACTTAGATGCTAACCTAACCTAACCTAACCTAACCTAACCTCAGGACGCCTCAACTTAGATGCTAACCTAACCTAACCTAACCTAACCTGATCTAGCCAATCTGTGCTAATATGCCTGGAGACTCCCTTGTGCCGCAGCATAATGAGGACTCCATGGACTCCCTCTTAGGATAATGTATACATCCAGACCTCAGTAAGTATCCTCAAAGTCTCCTACGTCAGATTTTCATCCTAAGTGAAGATGGAAGGACTTACTGTATCTATAAGGTACAGTTTAAGGTGGAAGGACTTACTGTATCTATAAGGTACAGTTTAAGGTGGAAGGACTTACTGTATCTATAAGGTTCAGTTTAAGGTGGAAGGACTTACTGTATCTATAAGGTTCAGTTTAAGGTGGAAGGACTTACTGTATCTATAAGGTTCAGTTTAAGGTGGAAGGACTTACTGTATCTATAAGGTTCAGTTTAAGGTGGAAGGACTTACTGTATCTATAAGGTTCAGTTTAAGGTGGAAGGACTTACTGTATCTATAAGGTTCAGTTTAAGGTGGAAGGACTTACTGTATCTATAAGGTTCAGTTTAAGGTGGAAGGACTTACTGTATCTATAAGGTACAGTTTAAGGTGGAAGGACTTACTGTATCTATAAGGTTCAGTTTAAGGTGGAAGGACTTACTGTATCTATAAGGTTCAGTTTAAGGTGGAAGGACTTACTGTATCTATTAGGTACAGTTTAAGGTGGAAGGTCTTACTGTATCTATAAGGTTCAGTTTAAGGTGGCAGGACTTACTGAATCTATAAGGTTCAGTTTAAGGTGGCAGGACTTACTGTATCTATAAGGTACAGTTTAAGGTGGAAGGTCTTACTGAATCTATAAGGTTCAGTTTAAGGTGGCAGGACTTACTGTATCTATAAGGTACAGTTTAAGGTGGAAGGTCTTACTGTATCTATAAGGTTCAGTTTAAGGTGGAAGGACTTACTGTATCTATAAGGTTCAGTTTAAGGTGGAAGGACTTACCGTGTCTATAAGGTACAGTTTAAGGTGGCAGGACTTACTGTATCTATAAGGTTCAGTTTAAGGTGGAAGGACTTACTGTATCTATAAGGTTCAGTTTAAGGTGGAAGGACTTACTGTATCTATAAGGTACAGTTTAAGGTGGAAGGACTTACTGTATCTATAAGGTTCAGTTTAAGGTGGAAGGACTTACTGTATCTATAAGGTTCAGTTTAAGGTGGAAGGTCTTACTGTATCTATAAGGTACAGTTTAAGGTGGAAGGACTTACTGTATCTATAAGGTACAGTTTAAGGTGGAAGGACTTACTGTATCTATAAGGTTCAGTTTAAGGTGGAAGGACTTACTGTATCTATAAGGTTCAGTTTAAGGTGGAAGGACTTACTGTATCTATAAGGTACAGTTTAAGGTGGAAGGACTTACTGTATCTATAAGGTTCAGTTTAAGGTGGAAGGACTTACTGTATCTCTAAGGTTCAGTTTAAGGTGGAAGGACTTACTGTATCTATAAGGTTCAGTTTAAGGTGGAAGGACTTACTGTATCTATAAGGTTCAGTTTAAGGTGGAAGGACTTACTGTATCTATAAGGTTCAGTTTTAGGTGGAAGGACTTACTGTATCTATAAGGTACAGTTTAAGGTGGAAGGACTTACTGCATCTATAAGGTTCAGTTTAAGGTGGAAGGACTTACTGTATCTATAAGGTACAGTTTAAGGTGGAAGGACTTACTGTATCTATAAGGTTCAGTTTAAGGTGGAAGGACTTACTGTATCTATAAGGTTCAGTTTAAGGTGGAAGGACTTACTGTATCTATAAGGTTCAGTTTAAGGTGGAAGGACTTACCGTGTCTATAAGGTACAGTTTAAGGTGGATGGACTTACTGTATCTATAAGGTTCAGTTTAAGGTGGAAGGACTTACTGTATCTATAAGGTACAGTTTAAGGTGGAAGGACTTACTGTATCTATAAGGTTCAGTTTAAGGTGGAAGGACTTACTGTATCTATAAGGTTCAGTTAAGGTGGAAGGACTTACTGTATCTATAAGGTTCAGTTTAAGGTGGAAGGACTTACTGTATCTATAAGGTTCAGTTTAAGGTGGAAGGACTTACTGTATCTATAAGGTTCAGTTTAAGGTGGAAGGACTTACCGTGTCTATAAGGTACAGTTTAAGGTGGAAGGACTTACTGTATCTATAAGGTTCAGTTTAAGGTGGAAGGACTTACTGTATCTATAAGGTTCAGTTAAGGTGGAAGGACTTACTGTATCTCTAAGGTTCAGTTTAAGGTGGAAGGACTTACTGTATCTATAAGGTTCAGTTTAAGGTGGAAGGACTTACTGTATCTATAAGGTTCAGTTTAAGGTGGAAGGACTTACTGTATCTATAAGGTTCAGTTTAAGGTGGAAGGACTTACCGTGTCTATAAGGTACAGTTTAAGGTGGAAGGACTTACTGTATCTATAAGGTTCAGTTTAAGGTGGAAGGACTTACTGTATCTATAAGGTTCAGTTTAAGGTGGAAGGACTTACTGTATCTATAAGGTACAGTTTAAGGTGGAAGGACTTACTGTATCTATAAGGTTCAGTTAAGGTGGAAGGACTTACCGTGTCTATAAGGTACAGTTTAAGGTGGAAGGACTTACTGTATCTATAAGGTTCAGTTTAAGGTGGAAGGACTTACTGTATCTATAAGGTTCAGTTTAAGGTGGAAGGACTTACTGTATCTATAAGGTACAGTTTAAGGTGGAAGGACTTACTGTGTCTATGAGGTTCAGTTTAAGGTGGAAGGACTTACCGTGTCTATAAGGTTCAGTTTAAGCTGCTATACTGACGATTTATATAACATACACATCTTTTAGAATCCGACTGCAGTGCTTTTCTAACACAATTCAACCAAACTTGCATTCCAAATAGATCACAACCAATAAATTTCAACCTGACTTCCTCTTCGAATATATTTCAACCAGCGGATTTCAATCAGACTTTTTTCTAACTGTTATCAACCATTTTAAAATAGATTTCACTCAAACTTACCTTGGCAGACATGTCAGTAGTAAGAGAAAGATATGTGTGTCTGACCCACATGTCATTTGAGGTGTGACCTTCTGCATGTCTCATCTGAATAGTGAGGGATTTACATCTGTTCTTGGATTCATGTATGCCAAGATTCGAAGCCCTGTTCTCGTCATTTCTCTGCTCAGTTGAAGCATCATCATCCTCCTATCTTGTTACTGATGTTCCTTTATCGCTTGTTTGTGTTTTGTTTTTGTATTTTATTCACCGTATTGCCGCCAGATGGGGGTATGGAAGTCTCGGGTGTCCGTATGTCTTTTTTTTTTATAGCCACTGAACCCAATAACAGTATATTTGAACTAAACTTGGTAGATAAGCACGCAGGTCCCCTAGAATATCCATCACCATACATCAACAAGCAGAATAATACCTTTTCGGAATTAATGCAAAGTAAATCAACCCGGCGAAGGATCTGAAACACCTCCAGGGGATCACGTGCAAGAATTGATATGTCTGTATGTAAGTTGATGATATATAACTTGATCTTTTGGTGAAGTAAAGATAATGGTTATTTCTGCTTCGGAGTTACGGGGTTTTGGGTCTCCCTGTATTTAATTTTTGTGCCACCCTCTATATAACAATTAGATCATCAGCAGTATAGATAATCAGACTCCTACATCGTTAACCGTTCTTAGTTATGACTTGAGTTTTGTGGCCTAGATTGTAATGTTAGAACGAACTCTATACTAGCAGACGCGTAATCACCTGATGTTGATATTATAACCCTTATGCTTATGTTATTGTGACCGTAATGAATAACATCTTCAATTAATTATCATGGATATATAATTTATTTTAAGACGCAAGCGAGACTGACATGGTGAGACGCAAGCGAGACTGACATTTTAAGATGTAAGCAAAACTGACATGTTTAAAGGCTTGTAAAGGGTGAATCTAGTCTGGTTATGTGGAGCCAGTTACTAAAAAACACAGGATTAATTTATTTATTTATAATGCTGGTAGTGTTGTAGTATGAACCTAACCTAACGTGACGTAACCTAACCTGACCTGACCTAACCTAACCTGACCTGACCTGACCTGACCTGACCTAACCTAACGTGACCTAGCCAAACCTGACCTAACCTAACCTGACCTAACCTAACCTAACCTGACCTGACCTAACCTGACCTGACCTAACCTGACCTGACCTAACCTAACCTAACCTAACCATTATGCTTTGTAGTTAAGGTTTGAAGGTTGAGAAGTTGTTTTGTTTATTTGTTATGTAAGTTGAGGAAGTGAAGAGTTTTTTGTGTTTGTTTGTATTTGTTGTTTTAAACTTTTCTTGTCACTTTCTTTCCCTTTTGTTTAATCTTTCTTTTGTTATTTTTCCTTGTCCTTAGTCTTTCACTCGTCGTTTCCTACACCTGTCACTTCCTGTACCTCTCATTTCCTACACCTGCCACTTCCTACACCTCTCACTTCCTACACCTGTCACTACCTACACCTGTCACTTCCTACACCTCTCACTTCCTACACCTCCCACTTCCTACACCTCTCACTACTTACACCTGTCACTTTCCACACCTACCACTTCCTACACCAGTCACTTCCTACACCTCCCACTTCCTACACCTCTCACTTTCTACACCTGTTGCTGTCTACCCGTCTCACACACCCGTCTCACCCTCTTGTGTCCCCTGTTTGTTGAGGTTCTCGTGCTCTTTGATCCACCCCCTTGTAAGATAAAGACATTGTGAGAGACGGATAATTGATGTTGAAACAGAGGATAAATATAGATGGATGGATGGAAATAATATATATACAGGGTGTCCAAAAATGATTACCCTGATTAAAACATGAGAGCATACTGTTTTTAGGGTAATCTTTTATGAACACCCTGTGGATAGTGGTATATAATGATGTAGTGGAAAATGGGAATGTTTGTCTGTCTCCCTTCCATCTTTCCCTACTCCTATCCTCCATTCCTCTCTATCCTTCCTCCTTCCCTCTCTCCCCCCTCCATCCTTCCTCCCCTCCCGCCCTCCATCCTACAACCGCTGGGCTGTAGAAATGGTTAACTAATTATATAAGATACAGAAGATGAGTAGATGTTTTATTTTTTTTTTTTAGCCATCTATGAAGGTCTTTCTCTGGAAAGGCAAGGCGGGGGAGGGGGAGGGGGGATGGTAGGGGGTGGGAGGGATTTTTCCACATGGGGTAATGAGGACCAGATTGGATTGTCATTTGTAAAAACTACCCTACCCCTCCCTTCCTTCCTTCCTTCCTTCCTTCCTTCCTTTTCTTCCTCCTATCTACTCTCCTCACCTTTAACTTCATCCCCTTCCCCCCTCTCTTTCTCCTCCACACTTACCCCACCTCCTCTTCTTCCCCCTTACCCACCACCCCCACCCCCTCCCCCACTACCCCCTCCCCCACTACCCCCACCCCCCTCCCTCTCACCTACCCCTCTCCCCTCCACCCTAGACCGAGTTATCTAGTTAGGTTCCTTGGGGATCCTTTTACTTAATGTTTTATATTTTTGCTGAGCGTTGGGAGTTTGCTTAAAACAATTGAAATAAAGAAGAAGTTTCCCCCCGGCAGTATTTCGTGGTCGGGTTGAGGGGGGAACGGAGGGGAGAAAGGGGGAGGGGAGGGGAGGGGAAGGGAGGGGAGAAAGGGAGAGAGAAAATGTAAAGTGGGTCAAAGAAACAAACAACCCAACCCAACCCAACCCAACCCAACCATTTCAACCCAACCCAACCCAACCCAACCCAACCCAACCCAACCCAACCATTTCAACTACTACATCAGTTTCTTTTAGAGTAGCGACCCACAACACGTAACACAGTATCCCTTACACCGCTCGTTTGACCAGGAAGGCAACAGCAGGTGTCAGCAATGTTTCTCACCTACCTACCAGCCAGAGAGATTCGAACCATTGACCCCGTGGTTGTGAATAGAAGGTGCGGTCTCGTGGCTGAGTTGGCATCTGAACTGAGGAGGTGTTTTTTGGGGGGGTTATGTTCTGTATCAAGGCTGTGACACCAGATGATAACAGCGAGAGCCAAGTGGAGAGAGAGGGGAGAGGGAGGGAGAGAGAGAGGGAGGGGGGGGGGTGAGGTGAGAAGCAGAGAGAGGGAAAGCTGTGAGAGAGAGAAATGATAAAGATAGAAATAGTTAAGAATCTCTCAAAATAAAAACCAAAATGAGAGCAAGAACATAAAATAGAGTAATAACAATAAAAACGTAAGAGAGGGCCGGAGAGGAGAGAGGGGGGGGGGGGTGTAGACGAGGCGGTGAACAGGTGAACACAGTCGTAACAATAGATAAGAGTTACAAGCTTGCACAGGTGTAACTCAGGCGTGTACTAACCCAGCTCACCGTAACACTGTTGATGTTGGTAAGCTGTGGATTCCGTTACAGGTGTGTGTGTGTGTGTGTGTGTGTGAATGGAGTTCTGATGCTCATGGTTCTAGGTTAAGAATTCGGAATATTTACGGATAAAGGTTTAAAATTATTTACTTTTCCTAGCAATTACTCTGTGTATGTTGTTGTCTGGGTTATTTTAATGCTCCACGTTGAAAAATCGGATTGCTTTTGGCTTAGACTCCTTAGAGGGTTTGAAATAGCCTAAGTACACTAGTAATGCACGTGTGTATGTAGTGTTTTAAGGGTATTTTGTAAATGGAGTTTCATTTCTGGTTCTAAGTTGAAAATTCTAGTTGAAAATGTTGATTGTGTTTGCATAGATCCTCTCAAATGGCTTAAAATTCTTGTTAATGTATAAGTATGGATAGTTATTTTGGGAATTTATGTTACGTTTTGTATTAATCAGAAACTAATGACAATAAAATCCCATCTTTTTTTTTATAATCGGACAATCACCTGACCCCTGAGTGTGTAAAGGTGGTCTTCCTTACCAGCCGCTCGCCTTCAGGGGTAGTGGAAATATTATACACAGTAGAGCATATAAGTTGCCTCATTATCACAGTATGGTTGAAGAAACACCCTAGATTTCTTTACCCTTTTATGGTGGACGTTGGTGTTTTCTGGATGGTTGAGTCCTGGATGGTTGTGTATTTTTGTGATGGTGTTTTTTTGGTTGTTTGGATTATACGTGATCTGGGGGGGGGGGGGGTTATGCTTATACACTGTATGTATAGGTTTTTGCTTTTATCCTTGTATCTCACGCTTAGGAATTATTCATGTGTGTGTGTGTGTGTGTGTGTGTGTGTGTGTGTGTGTGTGTGTGTGTGTGTGTGTGTGGAGAGGAATATTTGTATATCCGTGTGACAAATCCGATAATGATAATAATAATAATAATAATAATAATAATAATAATAATAATAATAATAATAATAACAACAACAACATCGTATCGGTAATATTTTTTTATAGACTTAAGTGATCTAAGTACGTTTTTGTTCTCCTTAAGTATACTACACTCACTTAGAGACACTTTAGGTTAAGTACTTTGTGTTCACGAGTGCGTCACCCTTCCTCAAGTGCTATCTGTTCACTATAAAGGTGCCATGATGCTCCTTATATATTCATGATGTTCAGATAGAAGTTTTAGATAATTTGAATTTTTTGTTTGTTCTCTTTCCTCAATCATTACTAGTTTCTTATTTTTTTCTATTATTTTATTTAAGTTTGTCAATATTTCCATTTCCTTCTTATTTCTCAGTGTTTTTTCTCCTATTCCTTCCTCACTTCTCTCTGTCATCTTATTTGTTCCTCACTTCCCTCAGTCATCTTATTTGTTCCTCACTTCCCTCAGTCATCTTATTTGTTCCTCACTTCCCTCAGTCATCTTATTTGTTCCTCACTTCCCTCAGTCATCTTATTTGTTCCTCACTTCCTTCAGTCATCTTATTTGTTCCTCACTTCCCCCAGTCATCTTATTTCGTCCTCACTTCCCTCAGTCATCATCTCATCATAAGTCAACAGCGATGGACTACTTGGTTGGGTAAGGTCAATAGAGGGTGGAGCCATATACCTGCTTGACGAGCGCTGATTGAATTATTGAGTCAACCACGACCTTTTGAGATGACAGACTTCATATACTACCGTTCCCTGTGTGTGTGTGTGTGTGTGTGTGTGTGTGTGTGTGTGTGTGTGTGTGTGTTTATTACGTCTCATATACGTAACTATAACACTCAAATATAAATCAAGTAACCAGACACTTTATCATTCTATATTATAGTAGTTTCTCACCTGGTTAATTGCTTAAGCTCAGGTAAATCATCCTTAATTAATGATGTAATAGCAAGTACTAATGAAGGAATTCTGATTATTTGATTATATTACCCTTTAATTATTAGTTTAGTGGAAAGGTTTGTATGTGTGTATTTATTTTTTTAAGATTTAATTGTTGAACACGTGGAATGGTAAATATACCTTCATTTTTAATAAATTATGTCGAGCAGGGAACTGTTAACAATGTATATATAATTAAATTTGCATGCATACAATTATTGCCTGTGTGACTCCTGCTGTTGGTGGCTGTTACTGCTGTAGCTGCTGCCTGTGTGACTCCTGCTGTTGGTGGCTGTGTTACTGCTGTAGCTGCTGCCTGTGTGACTCCTGCTGTTGGTGGCTGTTACTGCTGTAGCTGCTGCCTGTGTGACTCCTGCTGTTGGTGGCTGTGTTACTGCTGTAGCTGCTGCCTGTGTGACTCCTGTTGTTGGTGGCTGTGTTACTGCTGTAGCTGCTGCCTGTGTGACTCCTGCTGTTGGTGGCTGTGTTACTGCTGTAGCTGCTGCCTGTGTGACTCCTGCTGTTGGTGGCTGTGTTACTGCTGTAGCTGCTGCCTGTGTGACTCCTGCTGTTGGTGGCTGTGTTACTGCTGTAGCTGCTGCCCGTGTTAATACTGCTTGTGATACCCTGTTTCCTCCTCCTCCTCCTCTTACTCACTGGTATTGTTGGCACATTGTTAATACTGCTGCTGTTGGTATTGTTGCTGGCTGCCACTGACTGTTAGCTGGCTACTATTACTACTGCTACACTACTATTACTACTGGTGGTGGGGACCCGTGGTGGTAATGGTGGGAACTCATGGTGGTAGTGGTTGGGAATCGTGGTGGTAATGGTGGTGACTCATGGTAGTAATTGTGGTGACTCATGGTGGTGATGATGGGGACTCATAGTAGTGATGGTGGGGACTCGTGGTGGTGATGTTGGTGACTCATGGTGGTAGTGGTGGGGAATCGTGGTGGTAATGGTGGTGACTAATGGTGGTAATTGTGGTGACTCATGGTAGTAATGGTGGTGACTCATGGTGGTAATTGTGGTGACTCATGGTGGTAATGGTGGTGACTCATGGTAATTGTGGTGGCTCATGGTGGTAATGGTGGTGACTCATGGTGGTAATGGTGGTGACTCATGGTGGTAATTGTGGTGACTCATGGTGGTAATGGTGGTGACTCATGGTGGTAATGGTGGTGACTCATGGTGGTAATGGTGGTGACTCATGGTGGTAATTGTGGTGACTCATGGTGGTAATTGTGGTGACTCATGGTGGTAATGGTGGTGACTCATGGTGGTAATGGTGGTGACTCATGGTAATGGCGGGGACTCATGGTGGTGACTCATGGTAGTGCTCAGTGAGGTTTAATGTGTAAAAATATATAGTGGCTTCTGGCTAGACGAGACTCTGCAATTGTTTCACTGTTTTGTGTTTTCTACCTTCATGACGACTCTTAGTTGTCTGGTATGCTTTTAGTGTTTAGTGGTGCTGTAATTTATTTGTGGGTCTGTCTGTTAGCTTTTCTGTCACTTTTTCTGTCTTTCTCTCTCTGTGTATCTGTTTCTTTCTCTGTCTGTATGTTTGTCTCACTTCTCTCATTTTGTGTCTGCCTGTCTCTTTCTCTGTCTGTCTGCGTGTCTGTCTGTCTTTCGCACTTCTCTCTTTTTGTGTCGGCCTTTCTCTTTCTTTCTCTGTCTCACTTCTCTCATTTTGTGTCTGCCTGTCTTTCTTTCTCTGTGTGTCTGTCTCTCTCCCAGACGCCAGGTATTGAAGGCTTCATATCACCGAACACTATAACTTATTACAACATATTCACAAAGTAAGATCATCAATTCGTAACTTCGTCCTTAAGAGGTAAAGTTCAGCTTGGCTTTAAACGGGATCCTGGGAATAAGAGAACACACCCTGAAGCCAACACCAGGTAAAGGCCAGGTGTGCTTCAGGTACCTGGTGAGTCGCAGGTGTGCAGTAGGTTGAGACACTGGTTATTAATAAGTGACTAAGACGGTTTTATCTTTCTTAGTGTTTATCTGGTTTTGCGGTTCAGGTGTGTTGTGGAGGGCATGATAGGGTTGTGGTGTACCGTGGAGGGCATGATAGGGTTGTGGTGTACCGTGGAGGGCATGATAGGGTTGTGGTGTACCGTAGAGGATGTGAAGGGGTTCTGGTGTACCGTGGAGGATGTGAAGGGGTTGTGGTGTACCGGAGAGGATGTGAAGGGATGGATTACACTTTACCGTGCCTACACTCTTCTCCACCAATGAAAATTCTCGCCTATGTGATGGGGTAACGTACAATATATAGGCCGCCCGATGATCATTAATAAAACACAAGGTAATGTTAATAAAAGTTGGTAATTGTTATAATGAAAGATTTTTGTATTTTTTTGTATTGGCTCTCCTGTAATCTGTATTTATTAAGGTGTCTTATGTATAGCTTTCCCAGGTACGTTTTTTTTATTGTTTAATCATTATGAGAGAGGCGTTAGTGCTGGACAGGATACCTTGTGGAAAACTTGTAAATGTAAGCCAATATTAATTAATAAAATTGGGACATTAACAATTAAACTTGGAACTTCTTACATTAACTTTTGCAACTTGTAATAATTAAACTAGGAGATGCTCCTCTAATACTGGAAGTTTTGTATGAATATTTTTAAGTACTGTATAAAGCTGTAATTTTATTAATGAAACAATGGGAAGTTTGTTAATAATCTTGTGAATATTAGTTTACTTAAACTATGGGAATTTATTAATAAATACTTAAGATTTGTATAATTAAACTATAGACTTTTACGAAAAATACTCACCAGCCGATGATGTCAACCGTATAGGCGTGCCGTCATCACAGGTAGAGATACAATAGGTACAGTCCCTTTCACTAGTGCGTTTACAGGAGCTCGTCAGGTTTTGTGCGAGGTGGCAGCGCTGTGTTTGTTTACATTCAACTGAAGGAAACTTGCAGTAGTAAACATACTAAGGAATTAAAGTAAAACAATATTAAAGCAAATATCTTAATGTATTGATATGTGGAATGTTTATATGAGGAGCCCTTGTAAACGCACTAGTGAAGGGACTGTATATCTTCCATTATTGTTCGAGATATTAGAGTGAATACAACACCCCGGGAACATGGTACATTACTACTACCAAATCACCAGATAGCAACCACTGCTTCGAACCCTGTACCGTTGTATTTGCCAACACATACAGTAACCACTCTACCACCATGTCATTGGTTTATTGGCAGGGTTGAGTGTGTGTGTGTGTGTAAGGTGTGGCTGACTTGGTAAAGGGTAGAGAGTTCACTGGCCTCCTAGTGTGGGTGACGACCAAATGCCAGCGAGGGTTTGTACACTAAGACCCGCTTAACCTTCATGTATTTGAGCTCCTGTGGAGCGATGTTAACCTAACCCAAGCTTACTTACCCGACGTTATGTGCTATTAATTTATATTGGAGAGGGAATTATTCTGTTTAATGGCGTTTTTTGTGTGTGGGATTTTGTTCAATAGTGAGATTTTTTCGTATCTGAAATTTTGGTTGGGTTTTTGTAGTAAGATTTTGTCCTTTGGGAAATTTTTTGGGGGAGGAATTAGGATGTGTACCACTAAAGGGACACTGGACACGAAATACAGGAGTTTAAATAGAACACAGAAAAGAATGAACTCAACAAGGAGATTGGACGAAGGAGGAGTGAAGGAAGGAATGAAGGAACGAATGTGTTATAACGACGTCAGCTGTTCCATTGTTGTTAAAAAAAATTGAAAAATTACATGACAAGGCAGAGTGAAAAATAGCTCAGGGAGAGAGAGATAATTCGCTCGTGATTAATGCTCAGGAATTATTGCGTAAAATGGGGTTTGTTTAGGTCATCTTTTGTTGTGGGTTCTGAGCAATACAGAGAACGATTTTACTCATTGTGTTCCAATATTTGGCAACGAACTGAGCCAATCTTATTTCCAGGTTAATTTTTTGTTTGTTTTAAGAATTCCGGATTTAGTTTTAGATTGATTAGGTTAGATTACAGTTAGGTTAGGTTTTAGTTTGGTTAAGCTGGGTTTAGTTCTTTGAGTAAGATTAAAGAAGAGTTGGACTAACCTTCGGGTAGGTTAAGTTCGGTTCTGTTTGGGTTGTAGGAGAGATTACGTTAGACTTAGTTAAATACCGTTCACTATGTCTTAATTTTAGGTCCTTCAGCTATACCAGGGTCATTAACCAACGCTCACAATGTTTTAGTTTCTCTCAGTAGGAAAGTTATAAACAGCAGGAATTAACGAATGACTTTCCATTACGAACTTGTGTCAAACCAGTCTGTGCCTGGCAGTGTTGTGAAAGGTAAGGCCCTGACTTGTGTAATGTAGACGAATCATTGCATTAGAAAGTAGTGCATACACCGGCCAGCCCAGCGCATGGGTCATCGTCCTGGCTTGCCTTGAGACTCCCACGGTGTGTTGTGTCACGACGCTGGTGAGCTTTGTTGGAATACTGTATGTCAGAGGTTGTGTCTTGACCTGGTGCTGAGTAGGTCATGGGAGTAGTGAGAGAGAGAGGAGTTAATATGTTTGATGTTCAGTGTTTGTCCTGTGTAAGGGTTTGAATGATGTGTAGCCTTGCCCTCATATGTAGATTAACACACACACACACACACACACACACACACATACATACATACATTCACAGGGAAAATGAGAAAAACATGAAAGCACACACACACAAAATACAACATTACACACCATACAAAACTAAGATAATATATACTAACATGGCCTCACTGTACTCTTGACACATAGCTGTTATTTATACCTGAAAACAACATGGAGAAATCTCTCAATACAATTTACATGAGTTACCGTCCACCCTAAACACTATTTTCTTTAAGGGGGGGACTTTGTAACTCCCAAGAGGACCTACATAACATTACTCAAGACAAATTATTATGGTGTTACTTGTAGGTGTATTGATATTCCTGTGTGAAAATGTTGTAAAATTCTATTAAATTGTAGTATTTTTTGTTTTTGGGGTGGGGGGATATAATGAGCATAATTGGTTATTCATTTATAAGTTGGATATGCAATTTAAGGGTATGTGGTAGGGTATGTGGTAGTGTATGTGGTTGGGTATGTGGTAGGGTATGTGGTAGTGTATGTGGTTGGGTATGTGGTAGTGTATGTGGTAGGGTATGTGGTAGTGTATGTGGTTGGGTATGTGGTAGTGTATGTGGTAGGGTATTTAGTAGGGTATGTGGTAGTGTATGTGGTAGGGTATGTGGGATTATTTCTACTTGCCTTTGTCCCTTTATGTAATTTTTATTGTTTTAAATTTTTTCTTCCTTTATTTTTCCCTTTTCTTTTGGGAGGTTAGGTTAGGTTAGGTTAGGTTAGGTTAGTTAGGTTAGGTTAGGTTAGGTTAGGTTAGTTAGGTTAGGTTAGTTAGGTTAGTTAGGTTAGTTAGGTTAGGTTAGGTAGGTTAGGTTAGGTTAGGTTAGGTTAGGTTAGTTAGGTTAGGTTAGGTTAGGTTAGGTTAGGTTAGGTTAGGTTAGTTTAGTTAGGTTAGGTTAGGTTAGGTTAGGTTAGTTAGGTTAGGTTAGGTTAGGTTAGTTAGGTTAGGTTAGGTTAGTTAGGTTAGTTAGGTTAGGTTAGGTTAGGTTAGTTAGGTTAGGTTAGTTAGGTTAGGTTAGGTTAGGTTAGGTTAGGTTTTGTACCCCTTAATCCTCCCTACATGAAGTAGAAGGAAAGGTGATAGATAAATAGATAATAAGAATAAAGGAGAAGTAAAGAATAATAGATAATAAGAAAGAAGAAGAACAAAGATAATAGACGATAATAAGAATAATAAAAGAAGAAGAAGAAGAATAAACATCACAGAGAAATAGAATATTAACCTTCACTTTTATTTCCCATTACGAAAAATATAATACATTCACTATCTTTTATATTCTTACGGGAACTACATAACGGAGAAGTATGTTAAGGGCGTAATTAGGCAGATATTGTCCTTGTAAGCTACGATAGTACAGAGCTCAGTGGAAGTCTGGTATAATGAGGGAGGTAATTTTCGTTACAAGGAGGAACTTATAACATTCTCTTGATCACCGTCGGCCATGATGTTTATAGCGTGTTGTGTTTATATTGTTTATATTTACTTGATTATGTTAGGTCTGATGTTTATAGTGTGTTGTGTTTAATTAGTTATGTACAGTGAAACCTCTATTTAACGAACGGTATTGAGGTGAAAGTTCTTTATATTAAGGGTCCGTTAGATGTGATAGCCCCCATCTAACGGGTTATATGGTGATATAAGTCCGTTATATGAGGGTTTCACTGTATACCCGTTTATGTTAATTTGTGTTGTTTATAATAAGTACATAGTGTGTTTACATTGTGTACATTTGATAACGTCATCATTCGGGAAACTTTACCAAAGGCTGGAATAGATTAATATTTTGCTGTATTTTAAATAATTATGTTCGTATTTTTTTATTGGTTATGTAAATTGTATGTATTGATGAATCATGTTTTGTATATGGAGTAGGTGACATGAGGTGTGTGTGTGTGTGTGTGTGTGTGTGTGTGTGTGTGTGTGTGTGTGTGTGTGTCCAAAACTCGTCTCGCCAATAAACTTTCAACATTCAGTAACATTTTTTTTATCTGTTCTTGCAGGTGGGTGTCGGTGGTGGTGGTGGCGACCCCAGCTAGACTAGACACACAGGTTTGTAAGACACCGGTACAACTAGCTCCCACCCGGCCGCCTACTGGTCTACCGGGATGGCAGTGTCCCGGTTCTGACCCCTCCCTCCTGCTTGACCTCATGACTGGTGAACGTCGTAAGAGATGAGGTCATTGTAGGTCAAATGGGCCCCAATTTTAATAGACCCCAAGCTATACTAAGTAGTTATAATAGACTCCAATATATCCTGACTATTAATTTTGTATTAGTCCCCTATAGTTATTAAGCCCATTCAGATTAGGGCCTATTAGGACGATCTATTAGGATTGGGCCTATTAGGACTGGATCTATTAGGATGGGGCCTATTAGGACTTGATCTATTAGGATGGGGCCTATTAGGACTGGATCTATTAGGATGGGGCCTATTAGGACTGGATCTATTAGGATGGGGCCTATTAGGACTGGATCTATTAGGATGGGGCCTATTAGGACTGGATCTATTAGGATGGGGCCTATTAGGACTGGATCTATTAGGATGGGGCCTATTAGGACGATCTATTAGGATGGGGCCTAATAGGACTGGATCTATTAGGATGGGGCCTATTAGGACTGGCTCTATTAGGATGGGGCCTATTAGGACTGGATCTATTAAGATGGGGCCTATTAGGACTGGATCTATTAGGATGGGGCCTATTAGGACTGGATCTATTAGGATGGGGCCTATTAGGACTGGCTCTATTAGGATGGGGCCTATTAGGACTGGCTCTATTAGGATGGGGCCTATTAGGACTGGATCTATTAGGATGGGGCCTATTAGGACTGGATCTATTAGGATGGGGCCTATTAGGACTGGATCTATTAGGATGGGGCCTATTAGGACTTGATCTATTAGGATGGGGCCTATTAGGACTGGATCTATTAGGATGGGGCCTATTAGGACTGGATCTATTAGGATGGGGCCTATTAGGACTGGCTCTATTAGGATGGGGCCTATTAGGACTGGATCTATTAGGATGGGGCCTATTAGGACTGGATCTATTAGGATGGGGCCTATTAGGACTGGATCTATTAGGATGGGGCCTATTAGGACGATCTATTAGGATGGGGCCTAATAGGACTGGATCTATTAGGATGGGGCCTATTAGGACTGGCTCTATTAGGATGGGGCCTATTAGGACTGGATCTATTAAGATGGGGCCTATTAGGACTGGATCTATTAGGATGGGGCCTATTAGGACTGGATCTATTAGGATGGGGCCTATTAGGACTGGCTCTATTAGGATGGGGCCTATTAGGACTGGCTCTATTAGGATGGGGTCTATTAGGACTGGATCTATTAGGATGGGGTCTATTAGGACTGGATCTATTAGGATGGGGCCTATTAGGACGATCTATTAGGATGGGGCCTAATAGGATTGGATTTATTAGGATGGGGCCTATTAGGACTGGCTCTATTAGGATGGGGCCTATTAGGACTGGATCTATTAGGATGGGGCCTATTAGGACTGGATCTATTAGCATGGGGCCTATTAGGACTGGATGTATTAGGATGGGGCCTATTAGGACTGGATCTATTAGGATGGGGCCTATTAGGACGATCTATTAGGATGGGGCCTAATAGGACTGGTTCTATTAGGATGGGGCCTATTAGGACTGGCTCTATTAGGATGGGGCCTATTAGGACTGGATCTATTAGGATGGGGCCTATTAGGACTGGATCTATTAGGATGGGGCCTATTAGGACTGGATCTATTAGGATGGGGCCTATTAGGACTGGATCTATTAGGATGGGGCCTATTAGGACTGGCTCTATTAGGATGGGGCCTATTAGGACTGAATCTATTAGGATGGGGCCTATTAGGACTGGATCTATTAGGTTGGGGCCTATTAGGACTGGATATATTAGGATGGGGCCTATTAGGACGATCTATTAGGATGGGGCCTATTAGGACTGGATCTATTAGGATGGGGCCTATTAGGACTGGATATATTAGGATGGGGCCTATTAGGACGATCTATTAGGATGGGGCCTATTAGGACTGGATCTATTAGGATGGGGCCTATTAGGACTGGATCTATTAGGATGGGGCCTATTAGGACTGGATCTATTAGGATGGGGCCTATTAGGACTGGCTCTATTAGGATGGGGCCTATTAGGACTGGATCTATTAGGATGGGGCCTATTAGGACTGGATCTATTAGGATGGGGCCTATTAGGACTGGATCTATTAGGATGGAGCCTATTAGGACGATCTATTAGGATGGGGCCTATTAGGACGATCTATTTGGATGGGGCCTATTAGGACGATCTATTAGGATGGGGCCTATTAGGACGATCTATTAGGATGGGGCCTATTAGGACTGGATCTATTAGGATGGGGCCTATTAGGACTGGATGTATTAGGATGGGGCCTATTAGGACTGGCTCTATTAGGATGGGGCCTATTAGGACTGGATCTATTAGGATGGGGCCTATTAGGACTGGATCTATTAGGATGGGGCCTATTAGGACTGGCTCTATTAGGATGGGGCCTATTAGGACTGGATCTATTAGGATGGGGCCTATTAGGACTGGATCTATTAGGATGGGGCCTATTAGGACTGGATCTATTAGGATGGGGCCTATTAGGACTGGATCTATTAGGATGGGGCCTATTAGGACTGGATCTATTAGGATGGGGCCTATTAGGACTGGCTCTATTAGGATGGGGCCTATTAGGACTGAATCTATTAGGATGGGGCCTATTAGGACTGGATCTATTAGGTTGGGGCCTATTAGGACTGGATATATTAGGATGGGGCCTATTAGGACGATCTATTAGGATGGGGCCTATTAGGACTGGATCTATTAGGATGGGGCCTATTAGGACTGGATATATTAGGATGGGGCCTATTAGGACGATCTATTAGGATGGGGCCTATTAGGACTGGATCTATTAGGATGGGGCCTATTAGGACTGGATCTATTAGGATGGGGCCTATTAGGACTGGATCTATTAGGATGGGGCCTATTAGGACTGGCTCTATTAGGATGGGGCCTATTAGGACTGGATCTATTAGGATGGGGCCTATTAGGACTGGATCTATTAGGATGGGGCCTATTAGGACTGGATCTATTAGGATGGAGCCTATTAGGACGATCTATTAGGATGGGGCCTATTAGGACGATCTATTTGGATGGGGCCTATTAGGACGATCTATTAGGATGGGGCCTATTAGGACGATCTATTAGGATGGGGCCTATTAGGACTGGATCTATTAGGATGGGGCCTATTAGGACTGGATGTATTAGGATGGGGCCTATTAGGACTGGCTCTATTAGGATGGGGCCTATTAGGACTGGATCTATTAGGATGGGGCCTATTAGGACTGGATCTATTAGGATGGGGCCTATTAGGACTGGCTCTATTAGGATGGGGCCTATTAGGACTGGATCTATTAGGATGGGGCCTATTAGGACTGGATCTATTAGGATGGGGCCTAATAGGACTGGATCTATTAGGATGGGGCCTAATAGGACTGGATCTATTAGGATGGGGCCTAATAGGACTGGATCTATTAGGATGGGGCCTAATAGGACTGGATCTATTAGGATGGGGCCTATTAGGACTGGATCTATTAGGATGGGGCCTATTAGGACTGGCTCTATTAGGATGGGGCCTATTAGGACTGGATCTATTAGGATGGGGCCTATTAGGACTGGATCTATTAGGATGGGGCCTATTAGGACTGGCTCTATTAGGATGGGGCCTATTAGGACTGGATCTATTAGGATGGGGCCTATTAGGACTGGCTCTATTAGGATGGGGCCTATTAGGACTGGATCTATTAGGATGGGGCCTATTAGGACAGGTACTCAATCCTCGTCGTTTGGCTAATTTAGGTTGGGGCTTTTTTGTTGTTTTTGTCTTTCTGTTTATGTGTGTGTGTCTGTCTGTTATTTTCTGTATGTGTATGCTTGTTTATTAGTGTGTCAGTCCTGTGTGTCTGGCTGTATATTTGTGTCTGAGTGTTTGTCGTTGTCTGTGTCTGAGTGTTTGTCATTGTCTGTGTCTTAGTGTTTGTCATTGTCTGTGTCTGAGTGTTTGTCATTGTCTGTGTCTGAGTGTTTGTCGTTGCCTGTGTCTGAGTGTTTGTCGTTGCCTGTGTCTGAGTGTTTGTCATTGTCTGTGTCTGAGTGTTTGTCGTTGTCTGTGTCTGAGTGTTTGTCGTTGTCTGTGTCTGAGTGTTTGTCATTGTCTGTGTCTGAGTGTTTGTCGTTGTCTGTGTCTGAGTGTTTGTCGTTGTCTGTGTCTGAGTGTTTGTCGTTGTCTGTGTCTGAGTGTTTGTCATTGTCTGTGTCTGAGTGTTTGTCGTTGTCTGTGTCTGAGTGTTTGTCATTGTCTGTGTCTGAGTGTTTGTCGGTCTGTATATGTGTTTATGTCTCTTGCTTTTCTCTCTCTCATTTCTCAGTAAACAATCATCCTTCAAGTGAGAAAACTGTGTCTCAAACTTTTGCTCCTCGCTTTACACGTGAGATCTCTGATTGGATAACAGGTGAACTGGCTTTAGTGACCTCTAGTGACCTTTGTTGAGAGACCAGAACAGTGAAAATGTCAGTCGCGGTGAGAAATATATAGATTGATCCAGTTGGTATTTTAGAGGGTCTGAGTTAGGATGAGTTAGTAGTAGTAGTAGTAGTAGTAGAAGTAGTAAAAATAGTGGTAGTAGTAGTAGTTAAAATAATAATAGAAGTAGTAAAAAATAGGGGTAATAGTAGTAATATTAACAAGGGTAATAATAATAACAACTAAAACAACCACAAAAACTACAACAACATAAGTACTTGTAAATGATAATATTACAATGTTAACAAAAAAGAGAAAAGAATATAACGATAAAATAATCGGGAGAACTTGTCATGGTGTGTAAAATAGGGTCCCCTGGCCAACACAATTTCGTTTATGTGAGGGGAAGTGAGAGTCGGGCTGGAACCTTCAATATATAGTGGGTAGTTGGGGTCGTATGGCTCACGTGCTTTAATTGGCCGTCAAGTCCAATTACGAGTAGATGGTATATTACTGGTGGCAGATGGGTCAACTTTGTGGTGATAACTGAGAGTGTTATTGGGTAGGAGGTAGGGGGGCAGGTAGGGAGGGTAGGGGGCGAGGGTAGGGGGGTAGGTAGAGCAGGAGGTAGGGAGGGTAGAAGGTAGGGAGGGTAAGAGGTAGGTAGAGCAGAAGGTAGGGAGGCTAGAAGGTAAGGAGGCAGGGAGGGCAGGACGAATAGAGGGTTAATGGCAGGAAGGGTCGGAAGCAGGGAGGACAGAAGGCAGGGAGGGGATAGTACTCAGGGTGTTAGTAACGGTACACCTCCGCCACTTTACTACTTGGTTATAGCTGTGTAAAAGTGTAAGTGTGGGAGTGTAGTAGTAGTGTAGGTGTAGGCTTTACCATGTAGTGTCACACACTACACTACTGCACCAACTGCGGCATATTTATTTTATCGCAATTTAGTGCCGTCTGCGGCAGGGCAGTGCCAGCTGCGGCATCATTGTTTTTATCAGTGTATTACCAGGTACGGCAGTATTGTCTGTCAATGTAATACCAGCTGCGGCATCATTGTTTTTATCAGTGTATTACCAGGTACGGCAGTATTGTCCTGTCAATGTAATACCAGCTGCGGCATCATTGTTTTTATCAGTGTATTACCAGGTACGGCAGTATTGTCCTGTCAATGTAATACCAGCTGCGGCATCATTGTTTTTATCAGTGTATTACCAGGTACGGCAGTATTGTCTGTCAATGTAATACCAGCTGCGGCATCATTGTCTCGTCAGACTATTACGAGCTGCGGCATTCTCACCACTATGAGCATTACGGAGACACCCTTCAAGTTTGATCCACCTGGACAGTGTATTACACCTGGGTACAAGGGCATAAAGCAGTGGTTCACACACGGGCGCTGCTCGGTGGTTGTTGCACAGACATACAGGTGACGAAGTATCTTACCTGGCGACGATTCTTAGCTCTCCTCTCACCACCTGGGCTGGTTTATGACGGAGCTTCACCTGTGTCGTCCGGCGTAGTAACGTCACTCGTGTTTCTCTCTTGTCAGACGAACACCTCGAGGCCAGGAAGGAAACTCAATATATTAGACATTATCAACCTTGCTAAATGGATCCCCGTACAAGCCAGGTCACTTAACTTTTTAAATTGCTTTACTAGAGGAAGTAGTTTGATTATCCTCACCCTACCCAACCAGGGAACAACATGGTTATATAGGCTTCGTTAACTATTTTGTGTACCTGTTAAGTTAATTACCGTCCACCTTGCCGCGGTAATGTTGTATCTGAGTGTAAAATTTCCCAGGTGTAAATAAGGATTGTCTTGGGAATATAACTACCTGAAGAAACACTAATCAGTTTGTTTCTTACTTTTCCAAATCTAAACAACACACATACCTCGTCGACACAAATTACCCCCAGACATACACACAAACATACTGGTCTCTAGCTTGATATACATTCATTTGATTCCTTTTGTTGTGAGGCTTGAGTACTTCCACGCTTTTTTATTTTGGGATTTGTTTTCTTCTTCATGTCTTGTCTTCTTGATTTTCTTCTTTTCTTATTATTTTGCTTCTTGTTTTTCTTCCCTTGTATTTTTCTGTTTTGTTTTTCTTGTGTTTTCTCTTGTTTTTCTTCTTGGTGTTTTCTTCTTAAGTTTTCTTCCTTGTTTTACTCCCTTCACCCTCTACCTCTATTCCCTCTGGTTATTTGCCATTTTCTTTATCAGTCAACCTTCCTCCATATCCTTCTTCACGGCTTCTTTATCTTTCGCCTTTTCCTTGTCTTATTGTCTTCCTCTTTTATTTTTGTATTCACTTTCTTTCCGACAAACTCTCTCTCTCTCTCTCTCTCTCTCTCTCTCTCTCTCTCTCTCTCTCTCTCTCTCTCTCTCTCTCTCTCATTTAAGCTTGTTTTATGGGGATTTAATTACATTTATTTATAACCTTTTGATTTTTGAGGGATTTAAGGGATTAGATTCCTTATAGTATGATTGTATTACCTATAATTATACTCCTATAATTTTTAAGGGGTTAGATTTCTTATTGTTATCACACATATATTCTTTAAAGGGTTTAGTAGTTCAAGACAGCGTTATTTATTTCATAGTTGGAGTATCGTGTGCCAGACCCCTTGCATAGTTCACTGCCTCATGAGGTTGCATTATGTAGTCTGAACCGTTATTTGCCGACAGATGGTCTTCTAATTGCTGAACTCTGCCATTGGTTAACTCTACGATACTCCACTTCCTCACGTTTATTTTACAAAAGTTTTTAGTCTTTGATAATACTTTACACTAGTTTGTCAAAGTTTCATTTATCAGATAATATTAAGCGCTAATATACGAAAGTTTATATATATTTTTTTATACTTGACATTTAATTCCCTGAGGCTTGAGTAAGTAATCAGTTATTAAAGTGTTAGTCACATGTATGCGGGTTGACGACTACAACCCTCCACAGCCAACGTTATCGGAATGTCTTAATTAATCCTCCCAGATGTTTATATCTCTCAGGGGACCACAGCTTCTAATGTCATTCATCCATCCGTGTCTCTTGTCCTCCCCAGGTCTTCCTATCTTTAGTTTTATCCATTGATATCTATTCACAAATGATCATGGTAATAGCGCTGTTCAGGTCGGGTCTGCTTGTCCGATGGGCAAGAGAATATGTAAATATTTGTCTCGGGCAAGTGGGCAGGGGGTACGTTTTATCTCGGGCAAGTGGGCGGGCAGTACTTTTTTCGGGCAAGTGGGCAGGCAGTACTTTTTCGGGCAAGCTGTATTCCGAACCCTGTCAGTCACCATGTATCGTACCATTAACAGGTCTGTCATGCTTGTTAGGGATAATTACAACATAATGTTATATATATTGTGAACTCGTGTATAATATAGCAGTCATATAGATAAACATTATCAAACAGTAAGTGAACATCACCAGTACTAACCTAACCTAACCTAACTTAACTTGATTTAGGTAACGATTGGATATGTTAAGGTAGGGAACATTGCTTTAAATAAAACAGTCAGCATTACCTTAAATACTGTAATTTGTATGATGTTAAACCAATAATAACAAATAATAAAATATTCCTATACACAAGAGCGTTTATTGTTTTTAAAGGCTTAACTGTACAATAATCCCTAAAATGCCTGTCAGATGTATAGCATTGTCACCCACCGAACAGTTATTACCATATTGCAAGTTTTAGATTTTTGTGGTGGTAAAAATATTGAATTGCGCGGCACAGACTTGAAAAATGAGAGGAATTTCACGGCAGATTTTCGTGATTGCGGGGAATTGCTGCAGCCATTACTTGTATATTTTTTACCTCTAACTGAATTACTTCGATAAATTACTCTCATGCAGGTGAAAATTTCTGGGAACTTTTCACCTTTGTTTACGTGACGACTTAGGAGAACAGCCATTTAGGGGAAATAAAAATAATATCTCACTACTTAAATAATAGATATTAGCATAACAAACTCCTACAGTTAACTCTAATAACTTCTTAAATTACCTCATGTCACTTCCTAAAATAACCTCATGTCACTCCCTAAAACGACCTAACCTAAACCAATCCCATGACTGCCAAAATATTTAAATGAATCACCATTTAATTCCCTAAAATTTATTGAAAAATCACGTGGATATAATTACCATTTTTATCATTAATTTCCCTCTGCCATTAATCAATCACTTCAAAGGCATTTTAATACGCAATACTCAAGGTACAGTAAACTCAATACCGGACTAATTATTGCAAGCCCCGTCCATTATTGAGAGGAATCTTTTATTGAGAATACCATCGATTGAGAAGTCTGCTATTGAGAAGGTTTATTGTAATTTCTTATTCATTCTACCCCAGTTTCCATTTTATAATAAGGATACGGAGTCAAAAGGTGATGTGGATAGGATCACTCGACGAAGTTTGTGTTACTCAAGAATGACCATCGCTAAGGGTGTGTGAGTGACTTGCGGGCGGGTATGGGTGACCATTGCGAGTCCCCAAAATAAAGAGTAAAGGCCATTTTAGGAGTTTTACCGGAGATAATGATGTGTTGTGTCACTCAGGGAAGGTAAAATTTATCACACACACACACACACACACACATACACCAGGGAAATAGATCTCATCCCTTGAGTTTTCCAGCTGAAGACTTCTTAACGCCAAGAGTCTCGGATGTTAAGGAGCAGGTAGGTGGGGGAGCGTTGTCAAGCGTTTTAGGAATGTACTTTTTGCCGCGGCGGAGCGTGAGACGAGTAGAGGGGTGAGGGAGCAGGAGGAGGAGATAACGAGGGGGAGGAGGAGGAGGTAACGAGGGGAAGGAGGAGGAGGAGGTAACAAGGTGGAGAGGGAGGGGAAAGGAAGAAGGAGTGGGAGGAGGTAACGAAGGAAATTGAGTCACTGCCCTAATCTCACCCTGTTGTTTATTTATTTCAGGACAGATTATAGACGAGTGACTGGGTGAACGGAGTCATTTGAGTCAGTCTTTATTATATTTTAAAGGGTAACTAATAGATATCAATTATACGTCGTAGCCAAGAATGTGACTAACGCAGGCTTAAGAAATTTAATGTCGATCTGGGGTGGATGCAAAAGCCAAGTGGATATAGTTGCTGGTTCGATCCACCCCAAAAACATCGTGTACTGAAGGTTTTGTATAAAGTTTCATGTATCCACTTTGTCCCTAACGGATCTTGAGGCGAGTAGGACCCACTTTTCTCTGTGGATTTAGGCCCTCGTTTACTGTCTGGTGCAGCAGATGTTAGCGGTAGTAAGAGTCCTGACACAGTAAACAAACAGTGATTCCTAAGTAGTTTGTGACAGCTGGATAAATTGTAAGTGTAGGTAAGCCGTGATGTCTGGTGGTATACTTTCACACATAGATAAATTTACCTGTTGATTGTAAGAGGCTCAGGTAGCACCAATTAGGAGACTTGACAGATCTGGTGCACAGGAACCATTAGTGTTGTCAGTGAGGGAGTGTCACTGTGTCTGTTATATTGTTTCTCGACGTGATTTATAAAGTTTGTTGTCAAGTGTGTAGTGAACGCATCTCTTTAAAGATAGATTTTCTTGGTGTTTTTGTTGTTGCTTTTATACGTAATTTCCCTTATATTTTTGTATTGTATTTTTCGAGGATTCTCTATATTAAATTTTCACCAGGTGTTAAGTGAACGTGTTGTACTTAAAGTCAGATTATCAGTGAATATTTAATGCTCTTTCTGGAAGTTATATTTTGTATTTTAATTATAAGTAAACCAATCGTGTACAATCACAAACAAAAGCCCCTTAACACACCCGAGGCTTCGAACAGGTGGAACGAATCTTCGAACTGCTGATCCCATGTCCTGTTGTTCGTGGTTGTGGTTGTACATTCTCGTATCTTTACTTGCAAAGAATCTTGTGAATCTTGGTAACTGTAGTCATTGCTGTTCGTGGTACTGATTGTACATTCTCACATCTTATATCCGAGGCATCTTCATCTTGTGAATCTTGGTAACTGTGGTCGATGCAGTTTACCGCTGCATTCTCGCATCTGCACTTAAGAGATCTTTGTGAGCGTTGACTGAGGAGAGTACAGGTGAATGTAACTGGACAACCAGGAAGCGAGAGTGAGAGAGAGAGTTCAGGTAGAGCCTCATTATAACGTAAATAAGGCATGACGAGAGAGAGAGAGCAAAACAATCCCCTTGAGAACAAAAAGGGTTATCCCAGGTGGTGTGTCTCGGAGAACGAGGGGGAGGGGGGTTCCTCCATACCTGATCATCTGTGACAATATGTTTTTGTTTTTTTTGACGTGATGAGAGAGAGAATAAAAACAAAACTACAACAACAGCAACAATAATAATAATAGGTGAACACGCGTCAACATTCCTTCGTGGTTTCTGTACACTGAATTTATTTCCTAAGCGGGGAGAACAGCGTCACGTTCTAATATACAGTAAACACGACTGCGGTGAGAGCGTGTATCTTGTTGTGTCCACTGCTCTAGATATTGGCTTACTTGGGCGTGGAACTGGCGTTGATCTGGCGTGAAAGTGGTATGGGTGTGGCGGTTGGGTGTGTTATTGGTGGGTGTGGGTGGCTACAGTATGTGGCGTGTTTGGAGTGTGTGGCCTGTGGCGGTAGTGTGTTTGTTGCGCGGGATCTACCACAAATTGTATGGATATGTGGTTAAACTACTTGCTAACTGTGAACTACAAAATTCGGCTTGGTTTAGTAACTTTTAAGTACATGTTTATCATATCGAGGTGAAAGCGCCGCCTTCTTGCCGCCTGTTCATGGTTCGGCAACTTATATATACTGTGTCCGCATGGCAATTATTCTACCTGTAATTAATATCTACTAAGACCGTATGGCACTCTACCTGTAATTATTTTCCACTCACAGTGACCGTATATGAATTATTCTACCTGTAATTAATATATACTATGACCGTATGGCACTCGACCTATAATTGATTTCTACTCACAGTGACCGTGTATGAATTATTCTACCTGTAATTAATATCTACTAAGACCGTATGGCACTCTACCTGTAATTCATTTCTACTCACAGTGACCGTAAAGGAAGTAATCTACCTGTAATTTACAATTTTACATTTCCCCGCCCGTAATTATTATCTACACTGACCGTATGTGGATTTTTTTTTACCTGTACTTTATTCCTAAACTTGCATGGTCTTCTTTGGGGGGAAACTTGACTGACTCGGTCGTAGATCACAGTTAGCGGGTGCAAGAGGTCACTGGTGGTGGTGGGAGGGGGCGCTACCAGATGGTCTGTTTCACAACTCCAGACTCGCCCCAGCGGTTTGTTGACCCCGGTTCAATATACTATGTTTGTCACCAGAATGTGTTCACGTTTTAGCCTATGTCAGAGAGTGAGAGAGAGAGAGGGGGGGGGGTAGGATGATGATTTACAGAGAGAAAGAGAGAGATATAAAAGAGTGAGTTGAGGGGGGGGGGGTGAGTTAACAATGGCGGGGAGAGAGGAAAAAGAAAGAAAGAGAAATGTATCTTTCTTATCCCTATATAACTCTTATTCTGGTTCATCTTAAAAGTGGGGAGAGAGAGAGAGAGAGAGAGAGAGAGAGAGAGAGAGAGAGTAGTAATATCTCAGCACCCAACACTTATATCTCACTCTGGAGGGTACTTGACTTACAAAACAGTGTGGGGTCCTCCTCGTCAATATGACTTCTCACGTAACTCTGACGGTAAAGCTCAATATGAACCCCTCTGGCCCTGTACTACTCTCTCTTGGTCCCGCTACTCTCAACACCAGCTGATGTCCTGTACAGTTATACGCCTCTCTCTCTCTCTCTCTCTCTCTCTCTCTCTCTCTCTCTCTCTCTCTCTCTCTCTCTCTCTCTCTTTTGTCTACTCCACATATCATCAGCAGTGTATTTTTGTCCCATTCCCATCAACCTCACTCCCCCTTATTCCCATTCCCCTTTCCCACTCCCTTCAACCCCACTTCTTTCACCCCCGTCTCCCCTTAACATCAACCCCTCTCCCCTCATCCCCTTAGTAGAAAAATTCCACAACCAAGGTCTCTCCCCTCTCCCTTCCTCCTTCCTTCTCCTTTCTCCCCTTCTCTCATCCCCTCTTCCTTCCTACTTCCTTCTCCTTTCTCCCCTTCTCTCATCCCCTCTCCTTCCTCTTCTTTCATCTACTCTTCTTCCTTCCCTCGCCTTTCTCCCCTTCTCTCATCCCCTCTCCTTCCTCTTCTTTCATCTACTCTCCTTCACTTCCCTCTCCTTTCTCCCCTTCCCTCACCCCCTCTCCTCTCCACTCTGTGTCCTTCCTTCACGTTGTTGTGGCTCTCGCCTCCCCCCTTTGTACTCATTCTTATCTAGTTGTGTCGCGCTGGAAACACAAACTCAAAGTGGCTCTTGTCTCTATCAGGACTTAGATGAGTTCTAGTCCCAGTAGGCCCTAGATTAACCTGGTCACGTGAAGATTATGTATGTATGTATGTTTAATGTTAATCCATTCCCGCTACCGTTCACAGGATGAGTAAGGGGTGCACAACAAACTAGCCGTTGCATGTGGCAAAATTCAAAAGCGGATACCCGCCTTTTTTATTACATACTAGGCAACATCTCACACACACACACACACACACGCACGTATAGATGATCAGTAAGGAGGAGCCTCGACCTGAGCCCTGACAGAACGTTACAAGTGTACTATTTCGTCAGGCCGCGGTGAGGAAGTATATGAGATTGATTTTGGAAGTTATATTTATGTTCCATATAACATATTTATGGTTTATTAACCTTTCTAATTATTTTTCCTCATCTCTCTCTCTCTCTCTCTCTCTCTCTCTCAGGTAACCCCCAAGTTTGTTATGACTCTTCCTGGACAGTGTATTTTAATCTTCAAATAGGTTATGTTATCGTGTATCTCTTGTTAGAACGAGGGAACAAATAATATATATATGTATGTGTATATATATATATACTGTATGTATATATGTATATATATATATATATATACTTCATTTTTAGTCCATTTAACACGCGGACTTTGAACATATAATCAACGACCTCACCAGCAAGGAATCGAACCCTCGACCTACTGGGTGTGACTAGGGAACGCTTACCGGCTAGGCCACAAGGACACTAAAAGCAGTTCTAGACTCTGTTATATTTCACACAAAGCCTGTTCATTGAGCTGATGGCACCGTGAACCTCATTGGGAAACTGCCATCAGCTCGATGAACAGGCTTTGTGTGAAATATAACAGAGTCTAGAACTGCTTTTAGTGTCCTTGTGGCCTAGCCGGTAAGCGTTCCCTAGTCACACCCAGTAGGTCGAGGGTTCGATTCCTTGCTGGTGAGGTCGTTGATTATATATATATATATATAATTTTTTTTTTCTTCTTCATGTTGATCCACAATGAAAACGTGGATAAGATAAATCTTGATAAAATCACAGTTTCATTCACTTTTTATCGAATCACCTGGAGTCTACCAAAATGTCAGTTTTTTCTGCTGTGTTCTTAAGATGTCTGCGTATTTGTGACTCTGAATTTATTGACGATGAATTGAAACACATTCGTTCCATTGCACAGAAACTCGGGTACCCTTCTGTATTTGTTGATCGTTGTTTTAAAAGGGCTAAAAAATCCTTTCATTCCTCTCAAACCAGACAAGTTCCTACACTTAAGAATATTTTGACTCTGCCCTATCGTAATGAATTTGTCCCGTTAGTTCGGTCCCTCAAGCTTCTAAATATTAATGTTGTTTTCAAGTATGACTCAACCATTACCAATATGTTAATAAGAAATAGCCCAAGTTTGAATGTAAATGAAAGTGTTTATTGTATTCCATGTAGCAAATGTAATTGTAATTATGTAGGTCAGACAGGAAAGACACTGCAGCTCAGAATCAAACAACATAAGTATAATATCAGAACTGCATCTGAAAGCAGTGCCTTGTTCGTTCATGTTAGGAATAATAATCACCCCATTGCTTGGGAAAAAAGCTTAGAAGTATTTAAATCATCTTGTGTCACAGAAAGACTTCTGGTTGAAGCTAGTTTGATTAAGGAATTAAAATCAATAAACCTTAGTGATGGTCAGTTCAAAAATGATAATATGTTACATAAATTTATTTGTCAGTGGCCCAAGGTTAAAAACGCTAGAGTCGGTGCAGCGAAGAATGACAAAAATGATTCCGGGACTTAGAAACCTTCCATATCAGGATAGGTTAAAGAAACTTAACTTGCATTCCCTAGAAAGACGAAGAGTGCGGGGAGATATGATAGAAGTATTTAAGGGGGTGAAAGGAATCAATAAAGGGGATATAGATAAAGTTCTTATAATATCCGAGCAGGATAGGACTCGGAGCAACGGATTCAAGTTGGATAAGTTTAGGTTTAGGAGGGAGATAGGAAAAAACTGGTTTACAAATAGGGTGGTGGACGAGTGGAACAAGCTTAGCAACTTTGTAGTAAGTGCGGGTACTCTGGAAAGTTTCAAAAGGAGGCTAGATAGATTCATGGATGATAGAGAGCGGTAGTAACTCTCGATAGGAGCTGCCATGCACAGGCCAACCGGCCTATTGCAGACTCCTTATTTTCTTATATTCTTATGTTCCCATCTTAGCCGGATCACGTAAAGATTAAGCCCTCGCATCTTAGCCGGATCACGTGAAGATTAGGCCCTCCCATCTTAGCCGGATCACGTGAAGATTAGACTCCCAGCTGATTAGCCAAAACACCTTATTGCTCTCCTAACCCTAACACAGTCTCATTTCACCTAACATGACCTGACCTGACCCAATCAAAACTAATCTTAACACTCGCCTGGTAAATTGGGTGTTCATTCATAATAAGAAATAACTTGGTGTGTCTATCCTTTACGTGGTCAGCTTAACCTTATCAATAGAATGGATAGGAGGAAGAAGGAAGAGAGGAGAACAGAGCAAAAAATATGGAATGAGAAAGTGGGATTAATATTGATAAACGTAATAACTTAATGAAGTAATAGTGGATATATAAGGAAGAGAGGAAGGGGTGTAGAACGGGGGAATAAGGAAGAGGAAAAGAGGGAAGAAGGTGTGAAACAGGGAGGGAAGAGGTAAGAGAAAGGTGAGTGTGTTATAGATAGTGGATGGGAGGGGAAGTAAGAAGAAGAGGAAGGGGGTTAGGAATGGGAAAGAAGAGAGTGAGGAATAGAGGAAGAAGAGTGAGGAATAGGGGGAAATAGGAGGAAGAATAGAGGAATAACAGATTGAGGAATAGTGAAAAAAATAGGTTGAGGAATAGGGGAAGAAGAGAGTAAGGAATAAAGGAAGAGGAGGAGAAAGGTGAAGAGAAAGGTGGTGCACTTAAGAAGAATAGAAAACCAATAGGAAAGGTTGGGGGCTAGGCTGATCTGGGAGGCAAATCCGGGGCACCAGACGCTGGGATTCCATCCTTTTACTGACGAAAATATTCAGCTGTTTTGGTTGCGTCGTCTACGTGTGTGTGTGTGTGTGTGTGTGTGTGTGTGTGTGTGTGTGTGTGTGTGTGTGTGTGTGTGTGTGTTAGTAATACCATGCACTGATCACCTGCAGATTAGACACCTAACCAAACATAACATAATATAACATAACATAACTAAACTAGAACAGCATAACATAGCGATATAACATGACATAACATAATCCTCCAGGTAACGTTAGAGTGTTTAATTATCAGGTGAAATGAGTTGGGCTGCCTAATCTCCACGTAATTTCCTTGCATTGTGACTTAACACTGTCTTGTACGATGCCAACCTCCTGAGTACGTTGGGTAAGTCTGTTAATTAATATACCTTGATGCCTTTGAGTACGATTGTATAAGTCCTTGAGTACGATTGTATAAGTCCTTGAGTACGATGTTTTAACCCTTTGAATGCAACATGTTTACCCCTTGAGTACGATGACTAACCTCTTGAGTTTGATGATTTAACCCCTTTTGTAAGATGCTTAAATCGTATTCAAGTAACCTAACCTAACCTACTACAAAACACTAAGGAAAATATAGCTCCTATAGCCCGTGTTGAGGTACAAACTATAATTGTCTTCAGTTTTCAGGATGTATAGAGTCGAGGCGAGACTGTCAGAGGGGTAACATTTTTATACAGGTGTAGTTTATTATGTCGGTAATTGAGTTAGTGTCTTCCGCATCATAGTTAGGTGAGGTTAGGGTCGCTTAGGTTAGGTTAAGTGTCTTCCGCATCATAGTTAGGTTAGGTTAGGGTCGGTTTGGTAAGGGTTGGTTAGGTTAGGGTCGCTTAGGTTAGGTCAAGAGTCTTCCACATCATAGTTAGGAATGATTTAGTAGTACTTTCTGTTCGTTAGTGCGTCTTTTGGTGCCGCCGATATACCAGATGAACTCGATAATTGGAACAAATTTAAGGTATTTTTTTATCATTAAGCCACAAAAATTAGTATGGCGCAGAAATTATCCTTCCGAGAAACATGATATTTGGTGGAAGGTGTTGAAAATGACCTCCTCCATCCTGGTCTATCGAGGAACATGATATTTGGTGGAAGGTGTTGAAAATGACTTCCTCCATCTGGTCTATCGAGGAACATGATATTTGTCCACTTGTCGTATGAGCATTATATAGGAAGAGTAAAGTGACTTCCCCAGCCTCAGGTTCATAGAAGGTGTTGATGATGGCTGACGTCTTGATCGATGTATAAGTTGATTTATTGACAGGAAGAAAAATATACATATGTAGACGAATTTCAGTGAGAATTAGCATAACCCAATAGTGTTTCAGATGAATTTGATAGTCAGTATATCCTCCTTATTTGGGGGAGTTATTTCTGGCAGATCAGTCTTAAGGGAGGGACATGAACCAGCTGAATCTTAGGCCTACCTGACCTTAGTGACTGGGAGAACCTGGGGGAACTTAAAGCAACTGAATCTTAGACCTACCTGACCTTAGTGACTGGGAGAACCTGGGGGAACCTAAAACAACTGAATCTTAGACCTGCCTGAACTTAGTGACTGGGGGAACCTGAGGCAACTGAATCTTATTAGAACTTTAGGGATTTAGGGTCAAAGGAGTTGTCTAGGGGTACGTTCACTAAGGTGTTCAGGGTACCTCTCATAGGGCGTAGGCGTAGGTCTTTTGGGTATGTCTCTTCCTGCTGGGATCTGGATGTAATGACTCGTGTGGTACTGTAAAGAGGGATCACGCAAGATAACCACCTCCTCCCTCAGCTTATTTCACCTGGTAATTAATTAAACTGTGACACTACCTGGTGGGGTTAGGTTAGCTTGGTAAGGTTATGCAATATTACGTCAGGTTAGATTAGATATGGTTGTTAAGGTCATGCAATTTTAAGTTAGGTTACGTTGGTTAGTTAAGTTAGTTTAATCATCAGATGAAATAAGTTGGGGGATCTAATCTTCAGGTGACCCGAGATTAGGTTGTGAGGAATGTCTTGTTTATGGGGAACGGGTACATCAGGTACAGGGTATAGGGGGAACAAGGAACGTGAAGACTTTGTTTGGCAGGAACGTCATGTTTATGGGTGACGGGAACAAAGAACGTCAGGTGTACGCGTGAAGGGAAGAAGGAACGTCAGGTTTAGGTGTAGCGTTGAGTCTCAGGCAAAAGACTCGGTAAAATATTGCAGAGGAAAATGGCGCAAGACTTTTGGCGAGGATGTCATGGGCGGTACAATGTGAAGGTGAGTTGTGGGAGGGAAAGGGAAGGGAAATGAGAAAGGAATATACGTAAGAATATTCGTGGATGGAAATGCTTTGGAAAGATGGAGTAGACAATATGAGAGAAATGCTTATGAAAACGTGTGGAAAGTCTATTATGTAAATGCGTAAAGAAAATACTTGAGGAAATGTGTAAGAAAAATGTGTAAGGGATATGCTTTGAGAATTACGAGATAAACCTGCTTAAGGAATTTTAGGAAAATTCAAGAAAAAAATACTTGGGAAACTGCTTAAGAGAATTTCGTAAAAATATAGTAGGAGGGACATTGCTTGGAGAATCAATAAGGAAGTGTAAAAGTGAAATGCTGAAGACGAAAGAAAAATAAGTTGCATTTGTATCAGGAATATGCTAGTAGGAAAATGCTTGAGGAAATGCGTAAGGAAAATACACGAGGGAAAAATACAGGAGGAAAGGATTTTACTCTAGAGGAGTGTGTATATGTAGAGATCCCAGCTTGGAAGATTGGAAGGCTCTTGGACATCTAACTCAGAAACGTATTGGTGGGGACATATGAGGAAATGGGAGAGGAGGTGAGGGAATGGGAGGGTAGGTGGGAGGAATGGGAGATGGTGATGGGAGAGGTAGTGGTGATGAGAGGAGAAATGGTGATAGGAGAATGGAAGGGATGAGTTTTATGGGAATGGTTTTAGGGTGATGGCGGAGAGTAGGAGATGGAAGTGTTTTAGGACGAGGAGAGGATGGGAAGGTATGGAAGAGACAAGGATATGGGGGGGGTGGAAGAGGCAGGGAAATAGGAGGGTGAGGTGCCAGGAAAATGTGAGGGTGTGGAAGAGGTAAGGATATGGGAGGGTGTGGAAGAGGTGAGGATATAGGAGGTTGACAGGAGGGAATGGGAGGGTGTGGAAGAGGTATGGATGCAGGAGGGTGTGAAAAGGGAAGGGAAATGGGAGGGTGTGGAAGAGGTAAGGATATAGAAGGGTGTGGAAGAGGCAGAGAAATGGGAATATGTGGAGCCAGGGAAATGGGAAGGTGCGGAAGAGGCGAAAGATTAGGAAATGGAACGGTGTAAGAAAATTGGAAATGGAAGGGTGTGAGAGAAGACTGGGAGGAAGCTTTAAAGAAAATGTCGCTTAAAACGAAGCTTTTTTTTTCTTCAAACTGAGTGAAAGAAATCAGACGGTATTTGTGGTGATAATGGACGGTATTGGTGGCAGCGGTGCTTTCCTTTGGTGTTAGGAGGTGGTGATGGAGGTATTGCACTGCTTCGGTTTTTTGTGGTGATAATGATGTGTTTGTTTGTATTTGTGGTGATATTGATATGAGATTTGTGGTGAGCATGATTCGGATTTTGTGGTGAGAATGATATGATATTTGTGGTGATAATAATATGGCTTTTGTGGTTATAATATTATAATAGTTTGTATTTGTGGTGACTGATTTAACACCTCGGTATTTATGGTGATAATGATGTCGTGATGAAGTTTGTGTCGACGGTGATAGAAGGAAGGTAGTGAAGGAAGGAAGTCATTGATGGAAGATGAAGGTAGTAGGTATTATTTTGTGGTCCTGGGAGACACACACACTCCCAGAGCTCATCACAGCCCACATTGTTCACTTCTGATGCTTCCCGATACTCCAACTACGAACTGGGTCTTTTCTTTCTTTCTTTCTTTTTCCTTTCTTTCTTCCTTTCTTTCTTTCTTTCTTTTTTCTCTTTTTTTTCTCTGGTCCTTTCTTTCTTTCTTTCTTTCTTTCTTTCTTTCTTTCTTCCTTTCTTTCTTTCTTTCTTTCTTTCTTTCTTTCTCTCGTTCTTTCTTCCTTCCTTCCTTTCTTTCTTTCTTTCTCTCGTTCTTTCTTCCTTCCTTCCTTTCTTTCTTTCTTTCTCTCGTTCTTTCTTCCTTCCTTCCTTTCTTTCTTCCTTCCTTTCTTCCTTCCTTTCTTTCTTTCTTTCTTTCTTTCTCTCGTTCTTTCTTCCTTCCTTCCTTCCTTTCTTTCTTTCTTTCTTTCTTTCTTTCTTTCTTTTTTTGTGAGTTTGTTCTATGGCTTGTCTGTCTGTTATATGTGTGTTACTACTTTAGCTTATGTCTTATGCGTCTGTCTGTTAACACTCTAGGTTATATCTGTTGTGTCTGTTAACACTCTAGGTTATATCTGTTGTCTGTTAACACTCTAGGTTATATCTGTTGTCTGTTAACACTCTAGGTTATATCTGTTGTGTCTGTTAACACTCTCGGTACTGTTTGTTGTTAGTGTAGCTTTCATAGGGATTACTGACATAGCTACAGTATATTAGGGGAGTCGGTATATATATTTTTAGTTTTGATTATTACTTTTTTGTCGCTGTATTATTATGGAACGAGATAATGTTATTATCTTCGCTATTAATGCCATCTTCTCCCTTCAATCTTTCCCCGTAATGCTCCCTTCCCCGTAATGCTCCCTTCCCCGTAATGCTCCCTTCCCTGTAATGCCCCTTCCTCCTACTGCCCCCTTCCCCAATAATTAACCTGTATGAAATAACAGTAATTACCTTGAACAAGATAATTACCCCATATCAGTATTATTGCTGCTGTAACAAAAAGTATATGTGATAATTACCTTCAATACTAATAGCCATGTTTATCTTCTTTCACAGGTAAGGGAAGAGTTAGGGCAGTCGGGGGTGGGAGGCAGGTGAGGTAGGGGTGTCATTCATTAAGGTAAGCTCGCCCCTAGCCCTGTCCTATCAGTACATGAGGTGTGTGTGTGTGTGTGTGTGTGTGTGTGTGTGTGTGTGTGTGTGTGTGTGTGTGGGGCCCAGAAATCAGTTTAATGTCGTGACACTTATGTTTAGGAGGAGGATTAGGAGCAGGAGGAGAAGGGAAGTGTGTTCGACGAGGGTGATGATGAAGGAAGCAGATTAGAGAAGAAGGGGAAGGGAAGGGTGATAGAACAGAGGAAGAAGAGGAGACGGAGGAGGAGGTAGGAAGGGTGATATAGGAGAAGATGGAGGAGGAAGGCAGAAGGATAGAGAAGATGGAAGAGGAGGAGGAGGAGAAAGATAATAATTGTAAACTCCCTCCATTCAGTTTAATCTAATTTCAAAAAGTCCCAACTCACTTAAGATCAGTTTTAACTCATCCCACCTTACTTTAGCACTTCACGATCTATCTATCTATCTATCTATCTATGTGTCTGTCTGTCTGTCTGTCTGTCTGTCTGTCTGTCTGTCTTCACTCCTCTCTCACTGTTGGATAGAGTAGAGAAATGGGTACAAATAAAGGGAGGAAGAGTGAGGAGAAGTTGATTAGGGGGGAGGGATTGATAGGGAGGATGAGGAGGAATTGATATCAGTCCTAATTGACCTCATCCCAACCAGTCCTAATAGGCCCTAACCAAGCCTGATTTTACCAGTAGGATTTATACCCCAGTTGTAATAGACCCCAATCATAGTCTAACCACATCATTAGGACTGGGCCCGAATTAATAGACCCCAATCTTAGTCTAACCACATCATTAGGACTGGGCCCGAATCTCAATAGTAAGGTTGGATTTGGTTGGGGTCTGTCCTTGTAATGACTTAACCATAACATTACACCATTAAATATAGCAAGGTAAAGATAATGTACTTAGAATACTGAGCTCCAACGTTACCGGGACAACAGGGAATAAACTGGTGTCTATACTTTTCTGTGTCCCATCAGGAATCAACTTTGAAAACCTGCAATTGGAAAAAGATTGTGGAAAACAGATTTTTTTTTATACTTTCTGGAGAGTAATTGACTTAATTAATAGCCTTATAATTTTTTGGTTGAGAAATCATAAATAATTCTCTAAAAATTTATGTGAAATTCGGTCCTTGTTCTTTGATTTCAGTGAGAGGTCTATATAGGGTTTAATATTGAGACTTGGAAATATAATACAATCTTCATTAACAAATATAAAAAAATACATAAACTATTAAAAAAGTGTTGGAATCCACAATAAACTGGTAAACGATGTTTATGTAAATGGTTAGTGTCTGGATTACATGCATGGTTCCCTAAAAACTATACCATAATGCAACCGGGGAAACGCGAGTGTAGCCGGACATTGTGGATGTGAACTCCGCAATAAAACTACTGTAAGAGTGTACGCATAATGGAGCTCTTTACTAGGCCGCTTCGCTACTTGTCTCCGCAGTCTGTGTTGATCCACTCTCTCAGATTAACTTTCTCGTGTGTTAACTTGGTGGTGTATTGTATGTCTCTCTACCCTGTGGGATTATCTGGAGTGTATTACTGCTTTGACATGTGCTGTTAAGTGGTGGTGTGTGTGTGTGTGTGTGTGTGTGTGTGTGTGTGTGTGTGTGTGTGTGTTCAGTAGGCTATTTCCACTAACTCCAGACGATTTTCATCAGGTCAGGGGTGAACCCATACACAAGTGGTTAATATTCAGTTTCACCAAATAGGTAAACTTTTGTCTCTTCGTCGCCATATAACTTCAACTGTTGAGACGCCAGATTAAACTTTCCTAAATAAACACACACACGCACACTGACCAGACTTTTCCTTACAGCCGACTCGACCATAAATCACACCAGGACCTTCTTATGGCAATTTTCATTCTCCATAACGTGTGACGGCTCGTATAAATTTGTTATCCTTGGTCCAGGTTAGGTTAGGTTTGAGTGGGTCAGGGCAGGATTTAAGTTAAGTTAGTCAAGGTTAGGTTAGGTTAGGTTGAGTCGATCAGGGCAGGATTTAAGTTAGATTCGGTTATGACAAGGTCAGTTAGGTTAGTCTGGGTTAGGTTAGATCATAGCAGTTTTTAAGTTAGATTAGATAAGGCTAAGTTAAACTTGATCAGGTTAAGTTAGGTTAGGGCAGGATCTGTTAGGTCAGTTTAGATTGGATCAAGTTAGGTTGGGGCAGGGATTAAGTTAGGTTTGGTTAGGTTAAATTGATTTAGGTTAGATCAGGGCATGTTAGCACTAAGGGCCCACAAAACCAAGGCCCCGTGGCACTCACTGTCAGCTTGGCTGTGTTATATATGAAGGTCTTCCGTCGTCCACTGCACGCGTTCCTGATTCAGTAAACGACGTGATTTTCTCCCCGATTATTCCGCATTTTTGCTGGCAGGATGCACTGGTGGGGGAGGAGGCGATGTTGAAATGTGGCCGACTTATATAATGGGACGAAGGTAAAAACTCTGCTGTTGTGGCGATTTATTGTGTGTGTGTGTGTGTGTGTGTGTTTCTCGTTGGTGTTTAGAAGGTGACGAGATGATGATATCTCTCTCTCTCTCTCTCTCTCTCTCTCTCTCTCTCTCTCTCTCTCTCTCTCTCTCTCTCTCTCTCTCTCTCATTTATACTGTGGTACGTATTGTCATTTCTACTGAAAATGACTAAACATAAATGCATGAACCCGAAAACCAATACTTCTGGTTAGTGGGAAAATCCTCTGAGGCAGGACTTTTGCACCACTCTGTATATGTCTCTGAGGCAGGACTTTTGCACCACTCTGTATATGTCTCTGAGGCAGGACTTTTGCACCACTCTGTATATGACTGACGTTGTTAATATTCTTTTGTTATCGCTTTATTGCTGTCATTAGTAGCATCTATTATTTAATGTTGTTGTTATAGTGTATTATTACGCTGTAACAAGGCCCTTAAGCACATAGACTAGTTTACTACACGTTCTAATCACCAACAATTAAAAAAAATGGAGAGAGAGAGAGAGAGAGAGAGAGAGAGAGAGAGAGAGAGATAGTTCTATTCTTTAATTTGTTTGTTTGTATTTCCTCCAGTGTCTTGTGCTAACGTCGTTCATTAATTGGGTTTTCTCGTTGGGTGAAGTGCCTTGTTACCTGAAGTGGGCCATTACGTTAACGACCCCCCTGTCACCTGAATGGCCAGTCTAATAGGAACCAAACTGGCTACTTCCTATTAATTTCTGACATCGTTTGTTAGTTGGTATGAAACAGCAGTCAGGCAGGAGGTCGGTAGCAAGGGGTCATAGTCCCATAGTCCTCAAGGGTTGTATTTCTGATTTTTTGGCCCTAGGATTATCTACTGTTCTCACTGGTTTATAAGTGACTCTCTCTCTCTCTCTCTCTCTCTCTCTCTCTCTCTCTCTCTCTCTCTCTCTCTCTCTCTCTCTCTCTCTCTCTCTCTCTCTCTCTGTCATCTGGCCACGTGCAGGTTTTTCTCCAGACACACACACACACACACACACACACACAGTTACCATCGAGGTTAAATTATAACAGAGTAAGTGAGGCATTAATCTCCTCTGTGTGTGTTGTGTTATGATGATGGTCTGTCATACTGTATATAACTGGGTGAAGATGAGGCACCCCAGTTTATTTTACCTGATGATTGATTACCCTAATTTAGCCTAATCTAACTTAACCTAACTAACCATAACTAACCTAACATAGCTAAGCCTAACCTAACAGTAACATAATTTATCTTACTTAGCCAAACCTAACCTGACCTGACCTGACCTGACCTGACCCCCAATGATGTAATAGGGTATTTAATCATCAGATAAAATAAGGGTAATTTTCATGTGATCCTAAAGCTCATTGATGTTTGTTGATGAAAAGAGTTATTTAAATTAGGTTATTAAAGGTTAATGTGATTGATGTTTATTAAGGAAGTAATTATGAAGTAACAGGTGACTCACCCTCCCCGTGTCGTATTATTAAGGTGTGTGTCGGACTTAATTAATGCTCATAGCCAGGTAAGTTTAACCTCATCAGTAATGGCCGATAAAGTTATATGAGACTTGGGTGTTTTTTATGATTATAAAGGGAGATTTCGTGTGTGTGTGTGTGTGTGTGTGCGCGCGCGCGCGCCGTCCCCACTCCCAACCTTAACCTAGTTTATCCCACCTCCAACCTCACCTAATCTTACTTGCCCCCTGACCTAACCTAACCTAACCTATTTTAATATGACCTAAGTTAAACTAACCTAATCTAATTTATCCCAGGTATAATATAGCCTAACCTGACCCGTGATATTAATATGTAAAATTGGGGTCCAATATTGGTTTCAACTTTGATTAACTCTTGAGACGCTCCAGAACGACTACATTCCCTGATATTTACACGTGCTGGAGGGGGAAGAGGAGGAGGAGATAGAGGAGAAGGAGGAGGAAGAGAAGAATGTGGAGGATGATGTTGATGTGGGGGTGAAGACACACACACACACACACACACAGCTGAAGACGAATACCCCCCTGTGTGGGTGGAGGAGCTCGCTCGAGGTGCTTTATCACGATCCTCGACTCCTCTCACTGGTTCATGAATCATATCTGCTGGTTTGTGAAATTACTACCTGGTTTTTGAGGTTACCTGTGCTTCTGTAGATGCCTGGTGCTTCTGTGGGCGACAGGTACTTATGTGGATGCCAGGTGCTTCTGTGGACGACAGACGCTTTTGTAAATGCCAGGTGTTTTTGTGGATGCCAGGTGCTTCTGTAGATGCCAGGTGCTTCTGTAGATGCCTGGTGCTTCTGTGGGCGACAGGTACTTATGTGGATGCCAGGTGCTTCTGTGGACGACAGACGCTTTTGTAAATGCCAGGTGTTTTTGTGGATGCCAGGTGCTTCTGTAGATGCCAGGTGCTTCTGTAGATGCCAGGTGTTTTTGTGGGCGACAGGTACTTATGTGGATGCCAGGTGCTTCTGTGGACGACAGACGCTTTTGTAAATGCCAGGTGTTTTTGTGGATGCCAGGTGCTTCTGTAGATGCCAGGTGTTTTTGTAGATGCCAGGTGCTTCTGTAGATGCCAGGTGTTTTTGTGGATGTCAGGTGGATGTATGGACGACAGGTGCTTGTGAGGTTGTCAGATGGTTGTCAGGTTCATATATATAGATAGACACTAAATAAAGAGACAGAGATCATACATACATACATACATTTATGTTGATGTTGAGACAGGAGACCTCTGGTGGAGGTAGTTGTGTGTGCGAGGGGGGGGGGGGGACACTTGCAGCAGGTGACTGGTACATTCTTGTCTCTAGCTTGTGGGGATCTACAACAACTTCCGGGTTATTTCCTCTTTACCTCGGCAGGAATCATCGTGCCTTCGCCATCATCATCATCGCTGTAGTTATTGTGATAGAGGAGGACATTACGAGCTTTATATATTAACGGCTTTGAGCTATCGATAAAAATTCCGCCGTTATGTTATTGGTGTTTTCGTCAGTTTCGTCATAACGTTCAGGTATCGTAATGCTAGCTACTGCAGCTTCCCTTCCTCAGGCACTCCCATCACCACCACCATCATCACCTCCACCACCATCATCACCACCACCATCATCATCACCACCATCATCACCATCATCACCACCACCACCATCATCACCACCACCATCATCACCACCACCACCATCATCACCTCCACCACCATCATCACCACCACCACCATCATCACCACCACCATCATCATCACCACCACCATCATCACCACCACCACCATCATCACCACCACCATCATCACCTCCACCACCATCATCACCACCATCATCATCACTTTCCCTCATTTTCACCACCACCACCATCATCACCACCACCATCATCACCACCACCATCATCACCACCACCACCACCATCATCACCTCCACCACCATCATCACCACCACCACCATCATCACCACCACCATCATCACCACCACCACCATCATCACCACCACCATCATCATCACCACCACCATCATCACCACCACCACCATCATCATCACCACCACCACCATCATCACCACCACCATCATCACCACCACCATCATCATCACCACCACCATCATCACCACCACCACCACCATCATCACCACCACCATCATCACCTCCACCACCATCATCACCACCACCACCATCATCACTTTCCCTCATTTTCACCATAGTTCTCACCATTTGTGGGCAATTCTCAGTAATTTCCTTTGTAGAATATTATAAAAAAAAATATTTACAACTTAAGATATTATTGTAAGGTAAAATAATATACCAATTCGTCTTCATAGTTTTTAGAATAATGTGTAAAGTTGGTGATGATTATTTTCATTGTTTTATCAAATAGTTTCATATATAATTTTAGAATAATTATTAAATGTTCGTGGTAATAATTCAAAGTGATTTACCAAGCCAGACACCTGGATACATTGCTTTTCAGAAATTTACATATATGCTGGAAATTTTGTTGAGTCATGTGTATTTATATTATTTCAACTATAATGCTTGTGTAATATATCAAATGGTATTGTGATAATGGGCTTATTATTTATGAACCCCTAGAGTACTATGACTTAACCCCATGAGTACAATGTCGTAGTACTCAAGGGTAAAGGTTATACCATTCAAAGGGTCAGGTCATCGTCTTCAAAGGGTCTGTGTGAACGTATGCAAAGAGTTAAGATATCTTAATCACTTGGGGAGGTTAGCACTGTGTTCAAGGGGTTAAATCATTGTGCTCAAAGGGTCAAGTCATCGAACATAATATTAATATACAATTACTGGAAGCATTTATTTTTACCATCTTAGATGTTGGGGCCAATTATATATACGCTGTACAACAATATTTTTAAAAATATTGTGGAAATTCATATATTGGAATATTATTTGTTCATAAAAAAAAAAATATATATATATATATATATATATATATATATATATATATATATATATATATATATACACGTAGGGCGTATTTTTCCCCTTTTCACAGTGGTGGGGATGAGGGGAGGGTGGGAAGGGTCTGTTATAGGGCCAGGGTGAGTGCCAGTATGTTTGTATTTTGTATTGGGGTGTGCCAGGAGGGTGTTGGCTTGGCACTCGGCAGCTGCTAGTGCCAACAGCCAGTAGCGAGCGGCAATTATGTTAAAAGACTTCACGGGTGATTCAGTGTTAGAGAGAAGGTGTGTGTGTGTGTGTGTGTGTGTGTGTGTGTGTGTGTGTGTGTGTGTGTGTGTGTGTGTGTGAAGTTGGGTGCGTGGTGACTAGTGAGGGTGGATGGATGGGGTGTGTGAGGCTGGGTGGTTGTACAATGGATGGGTGACGTTCTGGATGGTGTGGGTAGGTGCCTGAGCTTGGATGGTGGTGTGGGTAGGTGATGTGCGAAGGTGGATTGGGTGGTGTGTGAGGATGGGTGGGTGGTGTGTGAGGGTAGATGGATGGTGTGTGACGGTGGGTAGGTAGGTGAGGGGAGGCAAGGCTAGGCACCAGGATAGCAAATTACGACAGAATAGTGTCAGGTTCTCCATGGGAATTGATGGACACTTCTGGCGGGAGTTATTGAGGCACATCGCTGGAAGGAGTATAACTCTCACCTGACTGGAGACTAACTTTACGTCCTTTGTGAAAATATAAGACTCGTGGCGTGTAGTGTGAGTATTATTGTTGTTGTGAAAGTAGAGAGAGAGCGAGTGCGAGAGAGAGAGAGAGAGAGAGAGAGAGAGAGAGAGAGAGAGAGAGAGAGAGAGAGAGAGAGAGCTAACCTCCATTCCCCCCCCTTGTAGAATTATCTCCCTTTTTAAATTTTCGAGATAGCTTTTTTTTTATTTATACTCTCTCTCTCTCTCTCTCTCTCTCTCTCTCTCTCTCTCTCTCTCTCCCCACATGGTATTAATATATTTCTCTTCATAACGGCGCTAATATGCTGAGTCGAGAAGGTGGCGCAGTAATATCGGGAGTTATTGGTGTGTGTGTGTGTGTGTGTGTGTGTGCGAGTGTGTGTGTGTGTGTGTGTGTGTGTGTGTGTGTGTGTGTATTTATTTATTATTATTTGTATTCCTTGTTGATGAGGTATAAATTGCTTTGTTTGGTGTATACTTTATGTATATTGTTTATTATGAATATACTCGTATATGTATTTATGAGTATGCTTGCGTGTATGTATCTAGTGACACACACACACACACACACACACACACACACACACACCAGTAAACAAATGACTAAAAACGCCATGTAATTTCCTGGTGATTTTAGGTTGGTGCAAAATAGTGCCAATTTTGACCAAGTTTAGAGTGACTGGGAAATACTCGGCCGCTGGAAGACTGAAGAAGTTAGGTTGTGTAGTTGATGACAGTGAGTTGGGGTGAAAAGTCAAGAGAGATGGATGGTTTCATTCATTCATTCTTTTGTTACGTTTTTACTTTTGGTTTCCATTATTTTCTTTCTTCTTGTTACCTTTTTTTTCGGTTTCTTTTGTCTATTCTTTCTTCTTTTTATCCCATATTCCTTCTTTGTTCGTCTATCTCTTTCTTTTGTTTTATTTTTGTTTGCTGCTTCTTATTGTCTGTCGGTCTCTTGTTATTCCCATCTTCCATTTATCCGTCTCACGCTCCTTTCTCCATTCTATCTCTCTTCCTCGTCTTCTTTGTCCCTTCCCAATTATCGCCCGTGTTCTTTGTTGTTATTTCCATCTCCAATTTATTCTTCTCACCCACCTTCTCCATCCTATCTGTCTTCCTCTTCTTGTTCTTCCTTTACAGTT